>BTPG01000002.1:263739683-264239683 GCA_036245525.1 Semisulcospira habei | reverse complement strand
TTTACTAATTTAGGGTTAGGGGTTGGGTTACTTGGTTGTTTCAACGGGAAAACGTTTTGGACGTTTAAACGGATCCCTTGAAATGGATTTCCGTTGAATTGTCTATAAATAACTCTTTGTGCCTTGGATCAAAAGTGACTAAAAACTGCAATGTTTTAAAAACAATAAAAAAATAATAAAACTTTGGAACTCCCTTTGCATAAAAAAAATTCACTGTTTTTTTTTTTGTTTGTTTTTGTTTTTTTTTTTTTTAGTTGGGAGGGGGGGTTCCGGAACCCAGGTAACCCCCCCCCCCCCCCTGGGTCCGGCCCTGCCAAGGCCAAAACTCCAAATCTTGCCGTTGTCCTCTGAAGACTGCATTGCAATGCAGGACACAGATCGACCATGGTAGTTCAAGGGTGATGCCATAATAGCTTGGCGCCCATAGGCGCCAAGCTATTCTGGCATCACCCTTAAACTATCATGGTCGATCCTTATCTTGCTGTAGTTTGTCTGGGGTAGAATGAGTTAACACGGGTAGTGGGAAATAGAGCTTCAAGTGTTAGTTCCTTCTACTGACCCGTGTCATAAAGGTGTCGCTTTCGCCGCACGATCATCCCATGCCTGTGGTTCTCACGACATAGGCGCTTGAGTGTGACTCCTTAAAGAAAAAGACACTAGTCTAACAAAACCGTATTTCTCAATTTTTTGGGTAACCCCTCTACTTCCCTGCCAGTAGCCGCAAATTTTGTTTCTAAAATCTTTGTTAAGTTACATTCAAAGGGATATAGCTAAGCCGTCCAAGGAACATAGATGCAAAGTGGTGTCAGCAAGAGACATAGATCCTCATGAACCCCCACACCTGCAGGGGCTCATGGGAATCTATGTCTCTTGCATTAGGGTTGTGTGCAGTTACTCGGTGTTCAGTGAAGAGGTTTATACTCTGTCTACCGAAGTGCAGGTCTCCTCACAGACGATCTTCAGCACTGTAAAGAGCTTCAGGTAAAACCACAGTAGAAGGAAACCGAAATTTTGTTAGTATTCTATATCTGTGACGCTCCGGATCTTTTACATGCCTGCCATAATTTCGGTTTTCTCCTCCTGTGGTAAAAATGTAAAACTTAAAATCTTTTCGTACATACAGGCGGCATATAGCAGACATTTCGTTCCTGCTTTCGCTCACGAATTTCTCCAAGCCCGATCGAACTTTTCAATTCAAACGCCTGTGGCCCAGCGGAGAGCAAACACAACATAACCGGCAACCCAGAGCTAGGTAGCGGTAATAGAAAAATGACTCCTGACAACAAGCAGCCAGTTTCCGCCCCACTCTAGACACAACTGACCTCTGGTGGCATCCTCCGTTTGAGTATCTAGGATGTGAACTGTTTTTTCTTTTTTGTTTAAAGCGTCGATCACTGCCTTCAAGAGGCACGGATTCAAACCAGCCACTGCCAGGTTCATGAGAGTCTCTGTCTCTTGGAGGTGAAAGCGTAACACATTGCTGAGGGGGCTGTGTCTTCGCTTATGTTTCCTGTCAAACGCTCTCCGCTCAGATGTAGAGACAGGTTGAGACGTAAAACAGTATTTAGCAGTCCTATGCTAGTACGTAAGCTAGTTAGTCCTTCTGCAAGAGGTATAGATTATCATGTGCCCCTGCGACATGAAAATTCATACCTTTTGCTTGTATTGACCATTGTTTCTTACGTCATTCCTTCTCAATCGAAGAAAGTCGTACGAGTTTGCATGTGAGTGTGTACGGTGGGAACTTAGTTCATCTGTTACTGGCAAGGAAATGATTTTTTTTTAATGTGATTTAATCAGGATATCCCGGTAATCAGCCACACCCCGGTAACCGCTTCTGCTGGCGGGCGAAACGTTGTGAGGGGCTGACGCGTCTTTCAGTCAGTTGAAATACTTGGAGAGGAGACGGGCGCCGCCAAGTTCGCCTAAGCCCATTGAAAGGACTGATGGACAAGCAACAGAATAAGAATAACATGCCGGATCGGTCGGGGCCCGGATCACCAACGACCGCGCACCCCATTGGAGGTCTCCAGGGTGGGGGCGACAAGTGTGTTACTGGAACCAAACCCACCATCAAGCTGCCCACGCAAGGAATAACTATCGGAACTTGGAACGTTCGCACACTCTACCAGTGCGGCAAAGTGAAGGAACTCACCCACGAGTTGAAGCGCTATCGCTGGGACATTGTAGGACTTGCAGAAGTTCGATGGACAGGCTTCGGAGAAACAACAACAGATGAAGGCCATAAAATCTGGTTCAGCGGAAAAGAAACCAAGCACGAACATGGCGTAGCTTTTATCGTAAGGAAAGAGGTGGTTGGAACTGTCATCAGCTGCACCCCCGTGTCAAGCAGACTAATCTCCATCCGCATCTCCGCCCGACCGCACAACATCACTATCATACAAGTATACGCTCCAACAGCAGACCATGATGATGAAGAATTAGAAGAATTTTACGAACAACTGGACAACATCATCAAGAAAACACCTAAGAAAGACATTCTGACTGTCCTCGGTGACTGGAATGCAAAGATCGGCCCTGACGCCTACCAACAATGGGCAGGAACAGCTGGCAAGTTTGGCCTTGGAGAAACAAATGACAGAGGCCTGCGACTTTTAGAGTTCGCAGAGAGTCACCGTCTCACCGTTGCTAATACCCTCCATCCACACAAGAAGTCAAGAACAGTGACATGGCAATCGCCAGGAGGCCTGGTCCATAACCAGATTGACTTCATCTTGCTGCCTCGACGATTCAAATCCAGCGTTAACAAAGCACAAACGAGGTCCTTTCCTGGCGCTGATATTGGCAGCGACCACAACCTCGTCCTTACTAGCCTCAAGTTGAAGCTGGCATTGAAACGAGATAGCAAGAACCCTCGCATCAGATTCGACCTCCAGAAGCTAAAAGACCCGGAAGTAGAAGAGCTCTTCCAAGCCCAGGTGGGAGGCAGATTTGCAGCCTTGGCTACTTTGGACTGCGACGTAGACACCCTTGCTGGAAATATAAAAGAGGTGTTACTTTCTACAGCAGAAGAAGTGCTGGGGAAGCAGAGGAAGCGCAAACAGCCCTGGGTCACCGATGACATCCTCGATCTCTGTGATGAGAGGAGAGCCTGGAAGAAAAAGAGAGGCCAAGACCTCACATCAGCAAACAAGTACAGACTTGTCAACAAGAAGATCAGGAAGAGGATGAAAGAAGCCAAAGAAGATTGGATTGAAGACCAGTGTTGTAGCGTGGAAGAGGGCATGGCAAATGGCAACAGCAAGAAGGCTTATGAAACGCTAAGGACCCTCACCAAGACTCAACAGCGAACAGCCACAGTCATCGAAGACAGCAGCGGCCAACTCCTTACGGAAAACACTGCTGTACTAAACAGATGGACTGAGTACTGCCGAGACTTGTATAACTACAAGGCTGAGCCAGACACCAGCATCCTCCAAAACAACCAGGCTGGGGCCAGGAAGGCTGAAGACCTGCCAGTGTTAGCTGAAGAGGTGGAAGCAGCCGTACGCGGCCTGAAGGGAGGAAAGTCTCCAGGTGTAGACAACGTACCTGCTGAACTGTTGAAACATGGAGGAGAAGTAACAACGAAGGTCCTCACTACACTCTGTCAAAAGATCTGGGAGCAAAAGAAATGGCCAGTAGAATGGACACAGTCTCTAGTGATCCCGCTCCCCAAGAAAGGAAACCTGAAACAGTGCCAGAACTACAGAACTATCAGTCTGATAAGTCACCCTAGCAAAGTAATGCTTAGAATCATTCTCAACCGCCTCAAAACTTTCGCCGAGGAACTGCTGGCAGAAGAACAGGCTGGCTTCAGAGTTGGAAGAAGCACTGTAGAGCAGATTTTCAACTGCCGCGTCCTGATCGAGAAACATCTGCAGCATCAGCGCGAACTCTACCACAACTTCATTGGTTTCAGGGAAGCATTTGATCGCGTCTGGCACGACGGACTCTGGCAAGTCATGAGATCGTTCAACATAGAGGAGGGACTGATCCAAATGATAGAAGCGCTTTACAAGAACGCCTGCAGCGCGGTTCTACTTAACAATCAGTCAGGCGAGTTCTTCAGGACGACGATCGGTGTCCGTCAAGGATGCCTGCTCTCTCCTGTCCTTTTCAACATATTCCTGGAGAAGATCATGCAGGAAACCCTCCACGACCACCATACTTCAATCTCTATTGGTGGCAGATCCCTGTGCAATCTTCGATTCGCAGACGACATTGACCTCATGGCAGGCAGCAATAGTGAGCTCCAAAACCTGACAGACAAACTTTCAAGTAGCGCAGGGTCTTATGGCATGGAGATCAGTACGGATAAAAGCAAAGTGATGATCAACACCACAAGCGACAGCAGCAGCAACATTCACATGAATGGCCAAAAGCTAGAAGAGGTCAATAGCTTCAAGTACTTGGGAGCCACCCTGTCCAAAGACGGTAGTTGCATAGCAGAGATCCGTATCAGGATAGGTACAGCAACATCCGCAATGGCCAGGCTGGACAGGATATGGCGAAGTAACTCCATCAGCTTCACCATCAAGTACAGGCTTTACAAGTCCCTCATAGTGTCTATTCTACTCTACGGCTGTGAGACTTGGACACTGCTTGCAGACTTAGAAAAGAAAATCCAGGCCTTTGAGAACAAGTGCCTGAGGAAGTTGCTCCGCATCTCGTACCGCGAGCACAAGACCAACGAATATGTACGGAGCATCGTCACTTCCCTGGTGGGCCCACATGAACCCCTTCTGGCAACCGTGAAACGGCGCAAGCTTGCTTGGTTTGGCCACGTGACCCGACACAACACCTTGTCCAAGACTATCCTCCAAGGCACTCTCGAAGGAAGTCGTCGGCGAGGTCGTCAGAGAAAGAGTTGGGTCGCAAACATAAAAGAATGGACCGAACTCGAGATGTCAGACTTGCTTGCCACCGCCCAAAATAGAACTCAGTGGAGAGCACTGTCTGTTGCTGCTGCCTTTCAGTCCCCCCAACGCCCAGTTCGGGCAAGGGACTGATGATGATGATGATGATGAATCAGGATATTAGGGCTGAACAGATGATATCAGTACAATGACATCTCTCTCTCTCTCTCTCTCTCTCTCTCTCTCTCTCTCTCTCTCTCTCTCTCTCTCTCTCTCTCTCTCTCTCTCTCTCTCTCTCTCTCTCTCTCACACACACACACACACACATACACACACACACACACACATATACATACATACACACAAACACACACACACACACACACACACACACACACACACACACACACACACACAATCTATACACGCATGCATTCGTTGAAATTTTCCAAATATTATTAACGTGAAATTATGAATAATCTTTCTGCCTTGTAAATGCAACAACGTTTAATGATACATGGATGTACATTATTGCTGTTTTGTATTATGAAGTAACAACAACGCGCAAAATACGGTTGTAAAGGGAATTCGATTTGGGGGGGGGGGGGGACATGCAGATTTTCGTGAACCCCTGTGTTTGTCAAACGAAGCGTCCATCAAGCGTTTCTCTTCTTTAAACCATTTTTGTGTGAAAAGCGATAATTTCATTGAAATATAATAAAACGATAATATTGTTTTTCAATAAATGGACAATGAAAATCTCGCATAATATTATGAAAATGGACTTTTGCCTCAACTGAGCTGGTTTGATGTGTGCTAGTCTTTGTGATATTTAACCCTTTCAACCGTCTTTGTTTCAATGATTCCTGCGGGAGTCATCGCGACACAATTCGCTACAGACAGTCTAAGGGTTAACTTGCGTACCTAACCCGTAAGGTCCAAATATGACAGACCAGCACACAACTAAAAATAATGCAAACGCCGGGAATGTTCTTGTCTTTTTCTCTCCAAAGTCATTTAAAAAAAAAAACAACAAGCATGGTTAGCACTTTGGGCTTTTGCGAATCTATCGTAAGCACGGTACCTGTGTATGATTGAAAGGGTCTTCAAACGTGTACTCGGCGTTAAAAGCAGGGTGGCCGGATATTCGGGGTAGGCAAAGTGCGAGTGGAAGTGCAGGTGGAAAAAAAAAGAGGGGGTGGTGGGGTACAACACCCCGGTCCCCGGGTCTGTTTAGTTCATGTCAGCTTTAGCAAAGCCTCTTCACACTCCAGCGACTCTCAGTCACATGTGTGAGCGCCAGGCCCTTCTGCATACGTCGTAGATCCTCAGGAGCCCTCGCATTGTGCAGATTTTCATGAACCTCTGTGTTTGTCAAACGGAGATTGAAATGGTCATTTACAGTGGCACCCACCCGACTGTGCGCCCCGGCACACGGCGCTGCTTTTTCATTTCAAACAGCATTGAATACACTCTGCCCAAGTCCCTCCCCCTTCCGCGCTCAGCTGCCCTGATTGGCTGCCGAGAGGTGCCAGGGCAAAAAGATAGCGGTCATAACTGTTTGTCGTGTACGAACTTCTTCCCATTCAGTCGGTGTGCAGTGTGCCGCCCGCACCGACTTCTCTCCCTTTACTCTGGGTGACAGAGCAGCAAGGCAGTTTGTAGAGGACACACGTTTGCGGGACGACACACAAGTTTATACTGCTGGACAAGACTCCACTATCGCTGCATATTCTGACACCAGTGACAGCTTACAGCTAGCAGAGGGCGTGAATGTGACTGTAGGGACTGGAGCACTTTACGCTACACTACGCGACAGAGGAGTTGTACGGCCGCAGGGCTAGTGCAAGGTTACTACAGCTTGCGTACAACTGCACATGTTGGAGTAAAGAGATGCATTGATTTTTGCGGACCATAGCCAAGACAACGTATCTGTTTAGCTTCCGACGATAGTGTGCGTGCCAAAGGTAGACTATGGTAAGGTTTACCTAGTCGACCTTATTACATAAATCAGGCCCTTATCATTACTCCGACCAGGGCCAAACGATAACGTGATCCAGTTTTTCCTGCGGACGACGGACGCGGGGCGGTCGCCGCGTGGCCACGCAAAACAGCACGGGGCACGGCTCACCCCAGCATCAACGGTACCCGCTACACCCACCCCTATTGCCAGGGTCTCTACCGCTGTGACACCCTGCCATCCTCGACTACTTGACAGTCAGGGAAAGTGGACTTTAAACTGTGAAACAAAATAGGTTTTAGCACTTTGGAAACTGAACTACTTTGCTGCAGGACTGACATGCGGATGCCAAGTCGCTGACACTGAAGCTGGAGACAAGTGGAGAGTAATTGCGTGTGGAGTGCATCTCTCTGTGTGTGCGCCTCGCTTGACGGGATAAGCAGATTAGACAGGAAAGACGAGACAGAAGTGTCGTTTGGTTTTGTGGCTCGCAGGGGCAGTCAGTTGACTGTCCACACATAAGGAGGGTTTGTGTGACAAATCTCGTTGCGTTGCCTGTGTGACTGCAGGTCAGTGTTGTCTGGCGGAGGGAGTGCGGTGCACACAGCACAAACAATGCGTGCAGCCTGTGTGGACTGAGCTACATGCACGATTGACAGACTAACCAGACGGCGGGAAAGGGAAGGCATGGGGGGGCTGAGACAGCATTGACATCCTGTTACCTCACAGCCAACTTGAAAGAACGTCGACGCTCTTTCGTCTTTATAGTTCTAGGAAACAAGGATTTGCTCTGCAGTTTTAGGACACACGAGTTGGACATCCGACTGCCGTAACGGGACAAAGATTTGTTTGTCTTCTTTTTGTTTTAAACTTCTAGTTTTGGGACATCATTCTCGCATGAACATCCTTGACGTCTAAGTGTCTCGTTGACGTGAGAGTAGGACGGGGAGACCTGTGCACCAAGGCGTATGCACAGTACTATGTAGACGATAATCTGACGCAACGTGCTATATTTTCAACAACAAGATGTGTCGCTGGCCAGAGTTTTGTTTGCTCGTCCTGTCCCTAGGATGTAGCTGTCTGGGCGCCAGTGAGCTGGTAAGTTTGTGTAACTGTCGTGCAACCACGCTTTTGTGGCTACATAACTCATTCGAGTCGTACCGCATTCGGATACGCGGCCTTTAATTATATTAACCCACTGAGCACTACTATCGGCCAACACCCAGATTTGAGAGTGGTGTTATGAAGAGAACATTAAATTCAGAAGACAGATCGACCGTGATAGTGCAAGGGTGGTGCCAGAATAGCTTGGCACCTGCAGGTGCCAAGCTATTCTGACACCACCCTTGAGCTATCATGACTGATGGCTCCAAACTTTCTCCTGGCTTGTCAGTGTTCTTTAAACACCTATCACCAACTTCATTTAGAGCCGGGAACAGATCTTGGGGGAATGCTTTGCGCCTACATGAGCTTCTCAGAACTGATCTCTGCATCTGTCAGATTATGAAATGTGCTGTTGAGGGAAATGTATCGTGCTTGTTTAACTTGATGACTGTCGGTGTCACTCTATCCTAGTCTCTGTCCACTTAATCCTTCAGCGAAACATCGAGCACTGCACCCACAGCGGCACAGATCTTCACGCACCTCGTGGAGATCTTTCCCTTTACTGACTACTGCTTCCTATTTCAGTCTTTAATCTTCATGCGAGGAGTATCGCTAGGTATTCGCCGTGCACTTGCGTCGCTGTCATATAATGTGTCTTTTTCGTCAACCTCACTGTCATGTTGGTATGTTTGCACATTGTCATTGTAAATATGCTTACACTTCGATGAACACTGCATAGAAAACTGACGCGTACCGTGCGCTTGAGCAAAGTGCGGGATGTTATCGAAAGGTGCTCTCGTCCGTGATTTTGGCTTTCACGGCCCCATGCAGTAAGGTCTAAAGTCACAGACCAGCACACCAGTTTTGGAACGTTTGTTGAATATTTTTGAAAGCGCGACGGAAATACGGCTCGTGCGTTGACACGAGGCAGAGGAAATTTTAGCCGTGCCTAGATTTTTTTTTTTTTTTACTTTGACATCACCGTGAAACTGGCCACAAAGAGAGAGAGAGAGATCATCGCGCTTCGGCTCACGTGTTACTGGCGCATCTCCTTCTCTGCATAATTCTTCGGTTTTAACCCTTTGGCTGTCGGCAACCCTTTTTCGTCGCGATGATTCCGACAGGAATCATCGCGACAAAAAGCGCTTCCGACAACCAAAGGGTTAACTTTTCATTTTCCTAGTGAATAGTTCCTTTAGTGTGGAAGTTGGGTCCGTCTACGCGTGCTTAAAAAAAAAAAAAAAAATGGCAGAGACTAGATCAGTCTTATTGCACTGCCGCTCATACAGATTGTCATACCAAACTGCGCGCGAAACGTCGACATTTTGATGTATCATCTGGCCGGAGTAAATCAAAGTGTGCCAGTATGCGATTCTCGACCTTACGGCCTCATACCGTAAGGTCGAGAATCACAGACCGGCACACTTGTTTAAAGTCACAATGTACGTTTGCTCAGCACTCCAGAGGGGGCCTACAATCTGTCAGGTTATCATATTGCTGCACGGCGCGATATTATTCTTGTCGTATCCCAGTGAGCAAAAGGACCCGAGGACCGACGTCGGCCTCAGTGGGCCTGAGCACTGCCGTGCGCAGGCCCACTGCGGCTGATGTCGGCACGAAGGCCGCCATTGCCCTCTGGGATTATCTCTCTAGCCTGGGTCAGGCCTGGTTGGTCACCGGCTGTTGGCCGATGTTTGACACCTAAACACGAGGGCAGAAACACTTCCGTGCAGATAGATAAATGAATTCAAAGACGTTGGACAGCGGTCAATCGTTTTGGGGTGGGCATACCTTCCTCGCGACCAGTCGGACTCCTTAGACATCTACCGCATCTAACACTGTGGTGTTGGATAGTGCGGAATGATTTGTGAGTTGTCATATCAAGGGCACTGAAATTTCACCGTCATTCCCGATCAGTGAAAATACACTTCAGACACGTCCTGTGTTTAAGTCTTCTTTGCTGCTGTCGAAATATTTATCAGCCCTGACTATATCATGTAATATAGAGAGATTTGGTTCAGCCTCTAAACACCAAACTATCTTGGCACCACACTTCAACTCTTTTGATCGATCTGCCTCCAGAAATGAAACGTGGTCAGTGTCAGAGCACAACTCAAATTTGAAATTATGTGATGCCTGTCCAGCGCTTTTACTTCTGCAGGAAATTATCGCGACACAAAGCGCTACCGACAGCAAGTATGAAAGGGCTCAATTTAAGGTAGTATAACAATCTATCAATGAATCCACCATTCCTTGTAACAGGGGGACTCTTTTATGGAGTTATAGGTGTGACCACTCTTGCAAGAGACGTTTGTAGATTATAATTTGTCTCGTAAATGATGCACAGGCTGCGAAGGCAATAGATCTCGGTGGTACACGAAACGGCAGCGCAGCATGTGAGTTGTCGCTTGTTGCAGAAAGTGCACGGACCTCTCCAACTCAAGATTGCTTGTATTTATTGATATTTTCGGAGTAACTTACGAAGCGTTTAACTCATTCAACCCCACGCACGTATATCGCAAATTTTAGAGGCGCCATCTAACGGCTATGCACCTGTTGCAAGAGATGGATCGACCATGATAATTCAAGGGTAGTGCCAGATTAGCTTGGCGCCGACAGGCGCCAAGCTAATCTGGCACTACCCGTGAATTATCATGGCCGATCCAACTCTTTCTGTAGTTGCGTCAGGGCTGAATGGGTTAATCTTGTCTTGCTTTCTAATTGTCCGAACTGTCGCAGTTCAGTTACACTTGTACAACGTCTCTCCGTCCGAGATGCGAGGAAACGACGCAGACTGAAGCAGGAGGCATAGATTCTCATGTACCCCTGCGGACGCAGGGGCACATGAGGATCTGTGTCTCTTGTGGATGAGAGGGGGCTGCTTGGCTGTGCCTTCCGATCGTCTGAATGCCGAGAAAGGGTGGGGTGGCCTTTAGTCATTGTTTGGGTCATGGGGGAATAAACCGAAGCATTAGGGACTTGCGTCCCAGCTCGCCTTGTAACATAAGAACATCTTGACCTGTTTGTTTGGAAAGATCGAGCTGTCCCCAGGTCAGGCGCACGCTTAACTCTTTCGCTGCCGGACCGCAGCGAGTAAAACCCAAATACAAGAGGCATAGATTCACATGAGCCCCCGCAGTTGCGGGGGCTGATGTGGATCTATGTCTCTTGCCGACTCTACTTTGTATATATCTATGCGCCTTGACGCCTGAAGGCTCCTTGTTGGCGTTCAGTTAAGAAAGGTTTACTCCTTTGGATAAGTAGATGTAGGAGGAAATACGATAGATCCGTGCCAGCAAGAGCCCTGCGCGTGGAAATTTACCCTTTTTGCAGATGTTTGGAAAAACTGACCGGGAGACTACCTTCCTGTTGGCGAAGACTGCCGACTGCCCACTGTCCCACTGTTTTCAATAATGGCACTGTCAAATCTTGCATGCGACACACTCTCGCGACGTGCATAAACCATCTTTGATGCTATGGGTCCATGCCGCTATGGGTTTTTGCGTCCTTTCGCAGAAAAAGACCAATTCTGTTAGTTGTAGACTTCGGTGTCTAATTTTGGCCACATAATGTCTAATTGCAATTATTTTCCGTTCATAATCGATAGTTTTCTCTCTGTTTGCCCAACCGCGCACCGATGACTCATTTGTGCAGAGTCCGTGACCTTGCCGGTGGAGTTGTTTTTTTTTTCCACAGAGTTTTGATTTCTTTGTCCTAGTTCCTGCCTCGTTCTGACGAAAGTCCCAGCATCATTATGCTAGCGCCCAAGAGCTGTGAACGGTTTAACCCATTTAGCCCCGAGTCCCTCAGCAGGAGATTGATTGATCATGATAATTCAAGGGTAGTGCTAGATTAGCTTGGCGCCTTCAGCCAAGCTAATCTGGCACTATCTTTGAATTATCATCGTCAGTCCATCTCCTGCAACTGGTACATAGTCATTAGGCAACACCTCCAAAATTTGAGAAATTTAGGATCTTGGCGCTAAAATGGTTAAGGCCATAGATTTGCATCTGCAGGAGCTCGTGAGAATCTATATGGGTATATAGTAATACCCAGAAAGCAAAAGATCCTCGGCCTGACGTCGGTTAACTACAGTTCTGATCTCTGACGGATGTAGGCACTGTGCCGAGTGGCAGCGTAAACAGGCAGCACACTCATTCACTCGTCAATCTTTTAATCGAAGGTGCATTAATTTTCATGTCAATTGTCGATTCAATTACCCACTGACACAGTGAGTGCGACCACAGCGGATCGGCTCGACATCACTGAATGGGCCTCATCAGGGCGACGCGACTCTCTCTCTCTCTCTCTCTCTCTCTCTCTCTCTCTCTCTCTCTCTCTCTCTCTCTCTCTCTCTCTCTCTCTCTCTCTCTCTCTCTCTCTCTCTCGTTCGTTTTCTTTTCCCGGTGCAGCGACAAGTACATTTACTATTAGTTGTCTGTTTCTTAAATGGTGTTTTTTGTTCCCTCGCTCATTGTGCTGTTTTTAACAATGGTACAGTGAATCACGAAACGCCGGACGTAACTTCAGCAGTTTGCTTCTGGTTTCGAATTCTATGACAAAAGTTTGTCTGTTGCCTCATTGTAATCCGCCTCATTTTTGTACAGTATTTTGTTTAGAAATTGCGTTATCTTTATCAATTGAGGCATTATTCTGCATCTGTTGTTTTGTCGCACCGTGGAGGGGAAAAAATGCTTTCAGTTTCGCCGTAAACTGACCACATAGCGGCTCTACGTAGGAAGAACGTGGATGCCTGTAAAAGAGGCGTTGATCCTCATGAGTCCCCGCAGAATGCGGGGACTCATGAGGATCTATGTCTCTTGCAGATTTTGATTGTGTTCGCACAGGGGTTGTCACCCGTTGACCTGGCTTGGGTTACATATGGGGGTACTGACGGGTGGTGAAGTGGGTGAAATCAGTTTAGTTACGTGAAAAGCGCACGATCTTGAGACAGTGGGGACGAAAATAGCTGCAGGCTGTTAAGAAGGATAGGCTACTTTTCAAAATACAATAAACTTCGAATATGACAAATCACCCCGGGATCCAGTTTTTGTCGTTAAGTCCGATCTTTGTTTGAGGCGATGTACAGAGGGATAAAGACAGCAATAGTCTTAGCATAGATTTATAACAGATCATCAGGGGACCCAGTTCTTGTTGTTATTTTACGTAATTAAGTTACATAGAAAAAACAACTGTGGCAGGGATCTCTTATAATGTGTTGTTATAGCGGACGTTTGATCCGACCTTGTCATAAGCAAAGTATACTGTAATGCCTTTCTTTTAAAGCGAAGAATCGTTTAAATACATGTTATTGTATCGTTCAGCTGATAGGCATACACTATAGGTCGCCTCCCCGCCCCCGCCAACCCCACCCCACCCGCACCCCCAACCCCACACACTCACTGCACAGACACAACCAACCAACTCCCCCACCCCCCACCCCTCCCACCCCCCACCCCTCCCCCACCCCCCACCCCTCCCTCCCCTCAAAATCCCAACCCCACCGGACCCACCTCGCCTGTTGGTTGTTTTTGTCCTCGATGTTTGTCTTCGTGTTTAATTTTCGACAATTCGTAACACAGTTCGACTGCAGTTTGACACCATCACTGCACTCGACGGCTGTCACAGTCAAGACAGGAGCCGGACACACACACACACACACACACACACACACACACACACACACACACACACACACACAAACACAAAAAAAAAAAAAAAACAACCGCAAACAAGCTGAATTCACGCCAGAAACATTAGTTTTATCTGAAATATCTAGTTTGAAACCTCCCAGGGTGCAACTTCGAGGCTACTGAGTCATTAAGGATCAAACGGGATGGCATAGCTCTGTTGCTGTAATGCGCACACAACCCCCCAGCTTACAATTCCTAATTCATTCTGCGCTGAACGCCTGCAGCTGCAAGAGGCACAGATCTTCATGAGCCCCCGCAAATTGCGGGGCTCATGAAGATCCGTGCCTCTGGCTAGCCCTTGTTTATACTCCTGATTGTGACGGTGTCATCGGGCGTTCACGTGGCGAGTGTGGCTGGGATGCTGATAAAGGGATTTAGACGGACAATCCCAGCAGTTGAAACATTTCCTTTTTCAAGGCCCCGTGCAAACACGTGGCATAGAGCCTCATAAGCTCCCCGCATGTCGACTCACCTAAGCCGACGAGGCAGGCCGCACCTTCGCGCCAAAAGCTATATTTACAAATCCGTAGTCATTAACCCAATTAAACTCACGGCCACATTTCCTGCTGTTGTAGGCGTCACCTAAAGTATATGTACTAGCTGCAGAGATGGATTGACCATGATAATTCAAGGGTAGTGCTCATCTGGCACTACCCTTGAATTATCATGGTTGATCCGTCTCTTGCTGTAAGGCGTTGGGGCTAAATGGGTTAAGTAACGTACTATACTTTGACAATTTCAAGCGGTCATACCAGCGCCTGTACGAACTAACCATTTGTTTAGTCGGTACCATTCCACTGTCGTTAATACTTTCGATACGAGACGCATCCGGATATCTGCGGCAAAAAGCCGCGTATTTGTATACGTCACGTCTCAAATGAGTTAACTTGTGCATTAACCCTTGACTGCCGAAAAAAAAATCAACACAACACGATCCAACTGAAAGCCTCGTAGACCTTCATGAACCCTCGCTCGCACTTGCTGACTACACTTTGTATCTACGTTTCTGGGATGCCTGAAAATCGTTGGCGTTGAAATTAACAAAGATTTCTAGTACAAATTCTGCGAAACTCACAGTGAAAGGGTCAAGGGGTTAAGGTTGTGAAATGTAGGGCATTTGAAGTATCATGTATTGTATTTCACATGCAATAGTAATATCGTATGATAATTATCTACAAATCCCAAATTCAGAATACTAAACATAATGCGACCTTTGTTACCCCATATACACATTTTCTTGTTGTCTTTCCGTAGGAATCGAACGCATGACCTACATGTGTGATTTTACGATTTTTCTAGACATGGCCTATATCTGCAGCTGTGACGGTACTCGTTTACCCCCAGACTGGGATTGTATCAGTTTATGAAACGGTAGGTATTTCAAGCGTATCAAAGGAAGCTTTGTGCTTATTTCCGGACGAAGAAAGCGAGCGGTGAACGTGGATTTAGACAAATATAGAGGAAAAATATCCAACAGCCAAATCATTTTCTGTTGCAACAGGCATACATGTACATTCGTATGGGCCCCAGTACCTTGCATCTTGCGGGCAGGTATTGGCTTCATTTACATAAATAAGGCGGAGAATGTCGCCTGCATTTTGTGCACAGCTGAATGGAGAAGCACAGCAGTTGTAGTAAAGACCATCATAGAATAGTAGGCACACGAACAATCTCATTCACAGTTTTAATACACGGAACGAAAAGTCATACACAATTTATTTCATAGAAATGTACAGTGTTTGTATATGTATTTGTATTGGTTTATCAGTACAGTGCCTTTCTCAGAATTTCCAAACAGGCGCCTAGACTTGTGCACTTGAGTTGACGGAACATTTGAGCTATCGAGTTTGTCAGTCGAGCCTTTCAACCACGATAGTCTCAAAAATTATTGTGGGCATTCAGGTCACGTCGCGTGCACTTTGCGTAATACACTCTCAGTGCACATGTGGCCTTCCATATAAAGCTCCTCACAGATATAAATCATACCAGCAAGGTACATAGATCATCATGAGCCCCCGCAAGTGCGGGGTTTATGATGATCTATGCCCCTTGCAGATGGACTGCTTTCGGCTGTGAAACTAAAAGTGAACTTGCAGCTGTAACCGTCTATACACTTTTCCCCTCGCTATTCAGGCCTACTCGAGCAAATCGTGCGCATATAGTCCTGTGTATGAACAGCTAGACACCCTTTCAACTTTGCTGGCTGACCCGGTATTTACGGAATTTTAAATTCAGCAGCGTTTTAAATGCAAATAAACTTAGGTGCAGTGATAAATGTACGTTTTGGCGGGTTTTTCGGTTGATGAAAGAAATGTGTGTGTGTGTGTGTGTGTGTGTGTAGGGGAGGTGGGGGGGGGGGGGTCGGTTTCCTAGTCCCATCATGCACTGATAGAGCATCTGAATCAATACATCTATTAGAAAGTCCTGTCTGGTCATATTGTGTGGCAGGGCATTTTTTGAGCGTGGAGTGGGAAGTTAGAAATGACAGAATCTGATTCGAATTTGTAGTGCACATTTCTTTAAAACGAAAAGAAAAAAATATTTGTCTATTGGCACAAACTAGCACATTTGAACAAACGTCAGGGTTGTTTCTGTTTGTTTGTTGTTATTTTGCTATTTTTTGTTATTTGCTTCTTTTTTTCATTTTTTCTTTTTTTTTCTTTTGTAACTGATACTTTATGTCATAGAGCTATTAAATCTGTCAGACGTCTGCCCAGAGAAGACAAAAGACGGCAAGTTATCTTTGGTGAAAAGCGAGATTTTCATTGTAGTGCAATGGAAATATCACTCTTCACAAAAATGAAATTGTCGCCTTTTGCCTTGACATGACCGACGTGCTCTAAACACGAGTATTAGTGGCAGTTTCGAGAGGCAGATCTAGCATAATACTGATTAGAGTTGAGCCTTCCTCTCTGTTTGAACGAGCCAGTAGATTCTCCGATCAGGACACGCTCACTATATTTCCAAATTCTGATTTATGACTGCCGTTTTCTTTTGAACTGAGTAGCCTATTATGCATGGACGAGTACGCGTTGATCATATTGCAAAATAAACGAAATAATTTATGCCACGTAGATCTTTCTTTTTTAACACGAATAGCCCGGTGTATTGGTTACATCGCTAGCTGTTACGTATTTGATTTTCCCCCCGCGGAAAGCTTAGATATCTAACGCACAATGCGCTTCAAAACGCTAGCTATCATCAAGTTTGGTGTAAGCTTACAAACGACCTTATCTCCCGTGTGATCTCTGGTGAATCAGATCTTGGTGAAATTGCCTTTGAAGTATGTTCTTGACCAAGCCAACTGTCTGCAAGAGACATAGATTCTGAGCTCTCGAGCATCTTTGTTTCTTGCTGAAAAATGATCTGCTGAACTTGCTGAAAATGATCTCTGTCTCATGCTAAAAATTGTAATCGACGTCTCTTTTTTTACTCATAAGAAAGGAGTTACATTCTGCAAGAGGCATAGCTGCTCATTAGCCCCTGCAGCTTCAGGGGCTCATGAGCAGTTATGCCTCTTGCAAAAACTGTCCTGTCTCTAACTCATAAGCAGGAAGGCTGTGGGGTCTAAGACGGTGACTGAGTATCAGTCTTAATATTTGAATTGCATTGTATGCAGTATTATGTTTGATCCCTGTTACGGTATGGGAGGATCACAAAATCGGATCTGCCTGGAACCCTTCGTAATCTGGCGCCGTGCTTACAATAATCTGCGGCCTGTGCTTACACAGCCAGATAGCGAGTTTGCCTATCTCCAGACACACAACCGTAGGCCTATTGCCTCTCCTCCAAATCGCGTGACGAATTCGTGACCCGTTGGATCTACTTGAGAAGTGGAAACATTTAAATTCAATTGTTTGTCGTTCTCAGGGGGTCCTGTGTCTCTGTGTCAAAGATTAAAATCTCGCCGTCCCATGATTCGACACCTGTGTTGGTTGGTTCGGGATTGTATGTAAATTCAGGTCGGCTCGTGTGTCTGTGCATGGCATTGCTAAGCCAATCTTAGACTTTTAACTCCAAATAGCTGCGACAAAATGAGGGTGTGAAATCAGATCCTCGTTCCAGCAAGAGCATAGATTCTCATGAGACCCTGCGTCTGCAGGGGCTCTTGAGAGGCTATGCCTCTTGCAGTGAGAAATTTCCAGACGGGCTGTGATCCTCGAGCCAACGCGACGTGTCGTTGACATCAAAGCAGGAGAGGAAATTGCGCCTGGTAAGGGACACTTCCTCGTTAGACTAGTAGGCAAGGGACACAACCTCGTCGAACAGGTAGGTGTCGCGGGGGAGTACAGCGCAACTTTCCCACATACATAAAGTCCGACCCCTGCCCCACACACTAGTGTCGTGTCAGGGCAACGACGGGGTCGCATTTACCACCTTGATGTATTGCACTGAACTCGGGATTTCGGGAAGTTTTTCCTCAGCGGTGCCGCAATGAAACTCACTAGCATTTCACGCTACTGAAACTTCAGAACTCAGTCAGTGGATCCTCGACCATGCTAGTTCAAGGGTGCCAAGCTATTCTAGCACCATCCTTGAACTAGCATGACCGATTTGTCTCTTGAGCTTGTAATTATTCCCCTACAACTCCCATCTTTGGTCAAGTCAGTCGACTGGCCTGGGGCTCAAACCCTAATGGCTTGCTTCGTGAGAAGGAGAGATATATAAGTGAGGGTCATTAAAGAGGTGCACAGAAAATCATAAAGCACTCGCAGCCTGCAAGAGGCTCATGACAATCTGCTCTTTAATCTTGCCAATGGAATCTGTAGGACAATGAATTATGGACTAAACTGCACAGATATTGGCTGACACAGTCATGCAAACCTCTTATTTTCCGGTGTAGAAGGTGCGTAAATTTATCCTACTGAGCCTCAGAAACTCATTTAGAAAAGACAGGACTCATCCTTACACCCCTTGCCACTTGTTAGAAACGATCGGCCCGGCCCCATGCACGCCGCTGTCCCTGTGACGGAATAGGCCATCAGGATGGGGTAAGAAAGGGTCTAACTTGCGGAATCCAGTCCTGGGAAAGAAGCGAACAAAGAGGTTATTGTCTGTACAACTGATCAAGTGAAATCTCAGTTCAAGTGTAAGTTATTCATATGGAGCCATTTAACTGTACTTTATCAGCCCGTGGGAGGCTTCTACTTCAACCTTACGGCGCCCGCCTCCTGTCAAAAGTTTATCGAGTTTTTTGTGTGGGACTTTTGCTTGCTTGCATTTGCTCAATAAATTACGACAGGGACAGACCTGGGTCTTAATTTAATACTTGAACTCTACTCGAAAGTCGAAATTCCCGATTTAGAGTTGTCCTCTGAAGATTTCATATCCGGCAGTTAACACATTTGAGACGTGCCGCATCCGGATACGCGGCTTTACGCCGCGTATCCAGATGTTGCACGTCTCGAATGAGTTAAGGAAAGTATCGATCATTGTTCAAAGGTTTTGCCTGAAGCTTAGACGCCAAAGATGCTTTCAGTTGGCACCACACTGAACTATCATGTCCTATCCCACACTTGTCTTCTTCGATTTGATGCACTTAGCGCAGCGAATCGAGTGAGACAACCAGTGTGGCCAGACCTCTATCTTCTTGTAGTGCGTCAGGGCTGAAGTGAGAGACAGTGAACAAATTGAAGTGCAAATTGAAGTTCTTACTTACTTACTTACTTACGCCTGTCACCCCTACCCGGGTATAGGCCGTCGACGAGAGACCTCCAGCAACTCCTGTCCTGTGCTTCTCCTTCGATTCTACTCCCCAGGTGGTTCCCAGTCTCTTGATGTCTGCTTGGAGGTCTCGACGCCAGGAGTTTCTCGGCCTACCTCTTTTCCTCTTTCCCTGGGGGTTCCATGACAATGCCTGCCTAGTGATACTGGAAGCTGGCTTTCTCAGACTGTGACCGATCCATCCCCATCTTCTTCGCCCAATTTCATTCTCTACTGTTATCTGCTCTGTTCTCTCCCAGAGTCTGACGTTGCTGATCTTCTCTGGCCAGTGGATTTTCAAAATTCTTCTAGGGCAACTGTTCATGAAGGTCTGTACTCTGTTGACTGTGGTTTTTGTCAATCTCCATGTCTCTGCTCCATATAGGAGAACTGCTTTTACATTGGAGTTGAAAATTGAAGTTCAGTGACACATTTTCTATGGATTTTGAAACTGGTGAAAACACAACCGTGGTATATAATTTCCAGTACAAACGTTTTGTGCTCTTTGACACAGATATCTAGCCCGCGCCCAATAAACAATGCCACTGGTTTATATAATTATATGTCTGCTTTTAGGCAGCTCGGCTTTGCAGTAATCTGTGTAAACGATCAATCGCCTACATCGTTGTAGACAAGATACATTCTTGTCGACTAAGCCATTTGGGCAACAGCAGTGTAAACTGAGGGCCGGACCTTGCCAACGAGACACAGTTTTTTCGTGTGCCCGGGGTCTGTGCAGCGCATGAGGGTCTATGCCTTTATACTATAGATTTATGGGAAAAAATGTGTGGTGGAGGTTGTGAATATTCTAAAGGTTGTTGACACGTTGAGCTAGCAAAGTCAAGTCACAGAAAAAGAGACAATCGCAAAAGAAACGCATTTGCACCCCTCACGTGGTTCAGTGGGGATGTGTGTGTGTGTGTGTGTGTGTGTGTGTGTGTGTGTGTGTGTGTGTGTGTGTGTGTGTGTGTGTGTGTGTGTGTGTGTGTGTGTGTGTGTGTGTGAGTTTTGTACCGCGTCAGGCTTGAAGCGGTTAAGTTAGTGAGAGATGGTGAACAAGTTTGCAAGAGGCGTAGATTATCATATTCCTACATTTAACCAAGTTTAAGTATAAATTCTGTACCTCTTGCCTGCCCCATTTACATCCTCGTTTTGGTTTTTAGTCTCAGACTGTATACCTGATACAATGATACAGGTAACTATTATGCAAATATCTGGGTTTCCCGTCTCCGCTTCACATCTCGCGTGAGTTCGTGAACGGCGTGTCAGCTATTGCATGCCGTCTGCGAGTCTAGTCACAGTGGCTGGGAGAAAAAAAAAAAAAAAAAAGAGGTCACGTTGTGGACAAACTAAAACATTGTTTGTTTCTTTGTTGCAGTGGAGAGAATTCGTTAGAAGTGTTATTTTAGGCCTTTTGTCCAGAACAAAAACACACTAAATCATACTTTCTTGCTCACCCTGTCAGTGACACTCGCACACTGGTTACCTCCCTCGATCCCCTGCGCACGATAGTGCATAGTGGATGGAGGGAGGTAACCGGTGGGTGGAGGGAGGTAACCGGTGTGTGCCCCTCGTTGACCACTTCTTATCCTACAAAGAAACATGCGATTTTCACCTGGGAAAACCTCCGTGTCGCCATTCAGCCTCTGACCTTTGCCGCCGGTAAATCCCTTAGGAGAGAATGCACCGAGCCGAGTCCCCAGTGTACAATAAACGCTCAAACCTTGCAGGCAAGAGGCATAGATTCTCATGAGCCCCTGCGATGCAGGGGCTCATGAGAATCTATGCCTCTTGCTGATATAAATGGTTTTGCGTGGATGGACTCGTGTGAACTTTCTTACTAGTATTGTCTTGAAAATCACTTTAAAATGTTTAAACACTCCATGACTCTCCTTGTCTGAGAATCGGTGATGTAAATCAGGCCTTAACGAGACGTCCATTTTCATTAACCCCATTGAATTGCATAGACACATGAGGATCTATCATTCTGTGACACTTGTGTATTGATGTATTTTTGTCTCCTGGTCCAACTCCTAGCGGTTCTTTAGTATTGACCCCTAGGGTGCGTCTCAAAAGAACTCATGCCCTGGGGGAACAAAAACCATGCTTTTTCGGTTTGACCCCTCCACTCGTTTGACCCTCCACTTCCATAGAATGTTGCAGTGCGATTGCTGAGCGTGCAGGCGAGGGGTCGCGGGTTCAATTCGGAAAGTCCATACACGCTTGATTTTATGCCAAGGTGATTTCAGTTCTGTCTATCTATCTATGTATCTAATCTATCTATCTATCTATCTATCTATCTATCTATCTATCTATCTATCTATCTATCTATCTATCTTATCTAATCTTATCTAATATTATCTAATCTTATCTTATCTTATCTTATCTTATCTTATTATCTCCCGTAGTCTTGCCGACCGTTGGGGCACCACTGATGACTTGGCAACCAGCTCCCTCCATTCCTCTCTGTTCTCTGCCAGTCTTAGCGTATCGCGCAGCTTCAGTCCTGTCCACTCTGAGATATTGTCCTCCCATCTTTTCCTCTGTCTTCCTCTCCTTCGTCCTCCTTGCACAGTGCCTTGCAGGATTGTTTTGGCAAGCCCTGCTGAACGCGTGACATGCCCATACCACATCAGTTTGTGTTTTTTCACAATGGCTAATAGGTCTTCATATGACCCGATGGCTTGCCTGATTCTGCTTCCCACTTCCACGTTTGTGACGTGATCTCTGTATGAAATGCCAAGCAGCCTTCGAAAACATCTCATTTCAGTGGCTTGTATCCTCCTTTCAAGGTCTGCTGTAAGGGTCCATGACTCGCAGGCATACAAAAACACTGAGATGACTAAGGAGCGCATCAGTCTGATCTTGGAGCAGAGTGTGATGTTTCTGTCCTTCCATATGGTCTTCAATCTTGTCAGTGCTGTTGTTGTCTGCGCAATCCTGGACAGTATTTCTGGTTTTGATCCCTCATCTGTCACAATGGCTCCTAAGTATTTGAATTTATTAACGGTTTCCAGTTTTTGGCTTCCAATCATAATGTCAGTGCCAATGCCACTGGTGTTATTGGTCATCAGTTTGGTCTTCTCTGCACTGATTTCCATCCCGTACGCAATGGCTGTACTTTCCAGCTTTTCCACCAGCTGAGCTAGTTCCTTCTCTGTAGTTCCTTCCTTTTCAGTTCAGCATTGCCCAGACTCGTTTCAGTTCAAGCTCGGCTCAAATACGAAACAGATTCGCACTTGTCCACCAACACGACGAAGGTCCTCCAGGTCGACATTCCTAAATTTAGTTATGAAGGCTACACAACACATATCGACCATGATAGTTCGAGGTTGGTGCCAGAATAGCTTGGCGCCTCTAGGCGCCAAGCCATTCTGGCACCAACCTTGATCTGTCATGGTCGATCCGCGTCTAGTTACTCAATGTAGTATGATGGTTGAATAGATAAAGATTTAGCGGCCACTGCGTTGCTTCTATCGGCCACATCAGTCTAAGAAGACAATCGACCGTTCAACCAAAACGTATCTGTTACAATGTACTTGTAGCAGGGACTGCAGATAGTTGTCAGCTCATGCTAGCGCTGTCATGGTTCACGGGTTCCCCCACGATCTTTCCTGCTTTGCAGGTCCTTCTGTCTTTTTGTTCACCCCTGCTACCCGCACCATTGACAGCGCTTTGCCCTTTCATTGTTCATTTTGTGTGACAATACTAAAGACGGGGGCATTGATAGCTGTATCGCATTCGCCGCTCGTATTCGGAAACCCAGTCGAATAAATGTGAACAAATGAGGCTTTGCATGCTAGCGAGAGGCATACATCTTCACTGAAGCCCTGCAGCCTTTAGCGGGTCATGAGGATGTATGCCTTTTGTTGATTGGTGTATTTCGCTGGACTGAGAATCGCCAAACCTGTGCCTCAGTGACGGTCACGACCGCGGTCAAGACTGCGTGACCTGGAGATCCACTTAGACAGATAGTTGTGTCAAATTTTCTTTCTTTGACCGTGACGCGTTGAATGCAACAGGAAATCTGATATATATTAGATTGCGAATCCCTGTTTTGCCCTGGAGTTGTAATGCGCTTGTGTTATTTTACATAATATACATGTATCCATAAAAGAAAAGTTGACGGTGGTAATCAGAATGTGCAATTCCTCTTGTGTTTCGCAGTTTCCACTCAGAAGTAACTCGCTTTACATGGATCTGAAGTGAAACATGTAACGATATCTTGTCCCTCTAAGCAAAAGACCCTCGGGCCTACGTCGGCTGCAGTGGACCCGCGCACTCGTGCGCGGGCCCACTGCGGCCGAAGTCGGCCCGAGGACCTATGCTTACTGGGGCGCAGGCTGCCACCGGCCTGGAGCTGTTAAGCGGCATCGAAATCATCACAAAACACGAGCACACAAACTCATCGATCCTTGGCTAAATAAGTCATAAAACAATTTTATTGTTGAAAAGGGGTGGCAGCGTTTTCCTTGTATACACAGTAAAATTCGGATATAACAGATCGCCGAGAGACCCAACTTTTCTTGTTATATTATCCAAAGTTTATTAAAAAGCAGAGTTATGTCAGGACGTCTGTAAAAGCCTATAGTGTCGTTTTATCCGTCTTTGTTGTAAGCGAAGTAAACTGTACTTGTATTAATCTTCAAGTATGAGAGGACAAAGAGTATTACCGATATCCCAGTACGCAGAAGGCTATCGGGCCGAAGTCAGCCGCAGTGGACCCGCGCACAGTAGTCGTAAAAAAGTAATAAAGGGCTACTTGTTGGCCGATTCCAAGAAAAAAATGACTTAAGCGATAGCAAAAAGTAGGGCCCCTAGTGGCCGAAAGGGCTTTTGACGGTCAGCTGACTCGTGCCCAGTCAGCCAAACAGATCAGTGCCAGCCTGAGTACAGCCTGACCTGAGGGTAGCTTGGTCAGCGATCAGCGGCCACTTCTTGAGGAGGTGGCCACTCTGAGGAGAGAGCTATCATTAGCGCGCCTAAACACCGTATTTACTTAGCTTACAGCCGGAAAATAACCCTTTCACCCTCGACAGCCGCTCGTCTTTAATGATAGGGCCCAGCACCGGTATGCTAGCGGCAATTGCAACGGCCCACAATGATCTACACTTGTGTATTTTTGCGGCTCAGTTCTGTGTCAAGGAGTTTGGCGATGGGCCCTTCAAAAACATACTGATATAAATGGGGCCAACAATAGGCTAGGATCCTCACGATCCCTGGCGACTGCGGGGGAGCATGAGGATCCAGGCCTTTGCAGATGGATGGTATATGCTTCAGATTTTCTCTCTTCTCGCGCGTGCCAAGAGGGTTGGTTGAGAGTTGACATGTGCAGAGAGTGAGTGCAGGAAACGTAGGCCTTTCAGTTGAAAAAAAATCTCAATGATTCTCCCCTTGAAGTAAAAACGTAAATAAATGCGCCTGGCTCATACCAGCGATATGCTTAGATTCTTTTGAGCCCCTGCAGGATGCAGAGGCTCATGAGAATCTACGCCTCTTGCAGTCGATCGCAGATGGATGAACTTGATGCTCAGAGATGAAGGACCACTTTTGTCAGTGGGGCTGGCGACTGTTTTTGATCAATATTTTTGTGCATTTGTGTTTTTGTCCTTTCCGTCTCTTCTTTTAACTGCACACCTTAAGGCGGTAAGATTTTAGGGTTCTACGGGCGTGCAAAGGGAGTTTTGTTGAATTTCACTGAGACACATCTGCCGCTTGATAGCGATCTCGACCTATATGGCCAAGACGTTAGTATTCACTTTACAGTGCCAACTGTGATGAGCTTCCATCCATCCTCGAGACCTTTAGCAAGTTCCTTCACAAGCCTCAACAGATGCGCGGTTTTAAATGGTCACTTATTTGCTTAACGGCCAAGCCGCATATCCCAGGAGTTAACGCACCTAACGACTTTGTACCATTTATTCACCATGATAAGTCAAGGGTAGTACAAGATTAGTTTGGCGCCTCAGTGACAGCGCCAGGCTAATCTGGCATTGCCCTCGAATTATCATGGTCGATCCATCTCCTACTGTTGGTTAAATGGGTTAAAATGCAAAGGTAATGTCTTTAGGGGATTAGCGCATCAAAGGTGGCACTGATCAAGCTTCTCTGGCGTGCGGCATTTCTTTAAATCGGAGGCTATTGTGAACTGACGATCCATCGACTGTGACTTGAAGTTGAAAGTGTCGTATTGTCTGTAGCAGACGTTCCGAATATATGGGTGTGCTGGTCGTTGATTAGTTTCAACCTTACGGCTTGCAGCCCAGCATGCCGTACTTTGTAAGACTGATGTGGCCGACTTGGCTTCTGGTGATGAAAGGGTGACTTTGAAAGGGTGATTTTAGAGTAGATGCTTTGGGCCAGTGGGCGTGTGGAGAAAAGATCAGATAATACATGCGCACAGACCACAGACATACAGAGAACAAAAAAGCTGTACAGTATTCATATTTTTGTTAACGTTTATGCTCATGGCCACAGCCCAGCAAGACGGGAAGTCACTGTCGTTTAGGACTTTGTTGATCTCCCTTGATAAAAGAGTCTTCCTGCACACGACGGTGCGAAACATCTGCCTCGTCTATGTCACTTGATATCCTTCCTTCTTTTATTCGTACATTTCATACTGTATTTTCATTCACTCACTCATTCATTCACTCACTCACTCACTCACTCACTCACTCACTCACTCACTCACTCACTCACTCACTCACTCACAGTAAACTTCGTGTCTTCTTTCGGATTGTTGTGTGGCCTGCAGTGCTGCCTTGTCTATGTCTGTGTCACGTGATATTTTGTCATTCATGCATTTCATTAAAAAAAAATATTCCTTTTTTACGACTGTGTTTGGAATAGTTTAGCTTTTTCGGGGTGTTATGCGGGTGTACAGCGAGTAAACAGAGCATAAACGTCGTAGCAGAACGATTTCCTTCATCGCTTTAAAGGCCAGATTTCCTTTCACATCGCCATTGTGAATGTGCGCCTGACACAGAACAGGACAAAGGGAACGCAAATGTTAAACTTTTGAAGTGGGGACGCCATTTGTTTATCGGATCGACATTGCGTCCCCAAGTCAAAGATCAGACTACACGACACTGTGTCCCACAGATGACACGACCTTGCGCAGAAGAAGCCAGTGCGGTCTGAACGCGCAGAGAAGCAAAGGATTGGAGAGGGGAGGGGGTGTGTGATGAAACCGTTCACTGACAGAGGTATTCTGGGTTTATTCATGTATTTCCAGGAAGAGCTCATTCGAATCGAGAAAGAGGATGTATGATGTAATTTAATGGACTAACAACATCTGCAATGACAACTGACAAACCATCGGTTCTAAAGTTAATAATGGACAATTGCCGGAAATCGAAGTATGTCAAAATTGCACGTATTTCGACGAAAACAGTGAATTTATAATCCCGAACAAATATGCGATGTCGCATGTTTGTCGGGGCTTTTTATCCACCACTTCAGTGGACACACGTGCAATTTTGACCTGCATCTGATTTCCGGCTGAACAGCGCATGTTATCAAGATTATCCCTCACTGAAACACCTATTCGTCTTTAACCAGGCCTTTTTCGCGCCAACAGCCTACAGCAGGAGATTGATTGACCATGATAATTCAAGGGTAGTGCCAGATTAGCTTGGCGCCTTCAGGCGCCAAGCAAATCTGGCACTACCCTTGAATTATCATGGTCAATCCACCTCCTGCAAGTGGTACATAGTCGTTAAGTAACACTTCCTAAGGCCGGTTAAGCTTATAGTCGCGTATAACGACAGACAGTCCCGTAGATCAGTTCCATTACATTGTATCTCGTTACTGAAATCTTTTTCCTCGACACGTAGTTGCCGCTGACCCCGCAGCAATTTTTGCTTCATGCCGTATTTGCTTGTCGGCCGTCGTTGTTACATAACTGTAGTCTGCCCGGCCCAGGCGTGTAGCCTAGCATCACTTCATGGCATCATTCTTTTGAGGATGCCAATAGAGCCAATTTCTGCCAGCAAGAGGCACATATTCTCATGAGCTCCTGCGACTGCATGGGTACATGAGAATCCGTGCCTGTTGCAGGTTAAGGGTTATTAATGGACTGTCCCCTGCCCGCGTCAAGTTTAGTCTGCCCCGTGGGTCACTTGCATGAGTGAACTTAGTCCTGCGCCAGCCACTAAGTAAGGTGCTTCGCGACAGCGGAGCACCTTGCTTAGTGGCTGGCGCAGGACTAAGCTCCCGCAAGCAACTAGCTCTTGATCTCTGTTTGATTTTTACATTTGGGCCTGGCGACAGGCCCTATAGTGCTGAGTTGAAGGACCCCCCACCCACCGAAATACGTCTTTGTGTCTGTGGAACGTAAATGTACTTGCTGATTCTTGAAGACATCCGCAGTTTCCAGGCAAACAATGAGGATCTCTGTCTGTAGCAGATGAAATGGATTCGATGACATGTTTCTGAGCAAAGTCTGCGGTGGACACGCAAGCACGGCTTCTTACACGTTGTTTCATTTTGGTTCAACCCCAGCTACGTTACTTGAGCAGAGAGCCAGCAATGCAGAGTGTTACGTTTCCTGTCTTCACAATCACTTTAATATCTGATCAAGCTTCTTCTGTTTTCTGTTTCTTCTTCAGTTTCCGTCTTGACCATTTTGGCTGAAGCGTTGTTTGTCAGTGGTCTGAAACGGTAGGCCCATCTCCTGTTGTTGACCCTCCTGAAGCTCAGTAACGCCGTCCGTCTGCCACGCATCATTATGAACCCTATAAAGCACGATGGGTCCCATCATGATATCTGCTTCTGTCTCGCATATTTACATCACGTTACCCCGAAGAGATCATTAACCCCTGTGCTGCTAGTGATCACGAATTTCGGCGAGGCTAAAACCACTGCACGCTGACCAAAGAAACAGATGCAAATGAGACAAAAATAGTTATACAAAACGTAGGATTTGTGTCTCTTGCAGATGGTTAGCGTTCGCTTGTCCCGGCACATAAGGGGTTAAACGATGATCGAAGCAATGTGCACGGAGGCGGTTTGGCACACTGTGTACGTGAGGTCGACGAAGTCGGCTTTCCCACTCAACGGCCGAGTGTTTTTTTAGCGCCAAACAGGAGAAAAGGGAAACGGGCGATATTTAGGGCCTCTCGCTGTACATCACATGTGGATAAAATGTCCCAGAAAATAACCCAGGCGCAGTCCTGCGCTTTGCGGTCTTCCGTGTGGCCGGTCAAAACAGGCGACTGACAACCACGGGGAAGAAAGGGTCCGGCTTGATTTGAACGCAGGGGTGACAGTCTCAGGCTGGTTCAGCTTTTTTTCAAAATCCCAGGAAGGTGAATTTACAGCCCTTCAGCCAGTATGTTCCATCTGCAAGAGGCATAAATTCTCACGCGCCTCTTGCTGGAGTTGGGTTATGGGGCATAGTTAGTTCCGTGGACAGTTTTCAGTCATTTCAGATTTTGCACTATCGCCCACTTGAGTGTATTACACAATATAGACCTCACCTCTCGAGGCTGTAAGGTCCATAATCACGGACCAAACACATTTTACGCAATAGTATATTGGGATGGAAAGGGGTAAAGACGCACGGTTCCCCCCGCTCCCTCGCTTGAAGACGGTCTGGGCACGTCCCTCTGCAATTATTCCCGCTGGGTGCCCGTAGCGTCATTAAAGTTCCACCGTTAGCTCCGCCGGGTGTCATCTCCTCCGCCCGCCACCTGTGGTCAGCTGTGTAATCGACCCCGCCCTTAAACCCGTTACGATGCCACTCTGGGCCTCAGTTCGTGAGAATGCATTCCTCATGCTTTTGTGGATCGACTCATTTTGCTCCTCAGACTGAGGCAACGAAGAAAGTTTAACTCGAGAAAAAGAGACTCCCATCCATCTGCAAGAGGCATAGATCCTCATGGGACCCCGCAGTTGCGAGGGCTCATGAGGATCTATGCGGCTTCTTGCTGAAAGCGCTTTGTATCTAGCGGGTTTTTTTTAGCCCTAAATTAACAGATTTCAAAAACGCAATCCGCGTCCGCTAGCAGTGAAGGGGTTAGTATTCGCAGGGGCACACGAGAAACCGAGCCTCTTGCTTGTATGCGTCAGTTCTGTCTCTCGAATGGAGGAAGGGGAGAGAGTTTGAGAGTCTGACTGATTGCATCCTATCAGTAATCATCCTATCAGTAATCACACCATACGATCCTCTCAAAATTGTCACCCCTGCCTGTGAGTCCACGTAAGACCTTGTTACAGATCCCCACACACACCCTCTAAAAGAGCTGCTCTCCCCCACTCCACTTGGGTAGCGGATGCATCAACGCATCACCTTGGCAAGTGCCCCCAACCCTCGCGCGAGGTATGGGACAAGCTACGTAATACCTTGCCGGAAAAAGTCGCCACCCCCCCCCCCCCCCAACACGTACCCTAGAGGCCTCACACGTACCCATACTAATGATATGTTTATCCCGCTGTTGTGCCAGAGAGAAACAGATGTGAGGTAGGGGAAGGTGTGCGTTTTCATCTGTTGGTTGATTTTAACTCTGTGGCTTCGTTGCCTGTAGCTCATTTTAGCACTCGGGAAAACTCCGCGTGTCATGTGGCGATAAGGTGATAGCAGAGTCCGAAATAGCTCCAGGCGGTTAAACGTCGGAGCAGGAGAGCGAAGGGAATCGCCGGGTCGTGGGTTCGAATCCCCGGTAGCTGGACTCACAATCCAGGGGGGGGGGGGGGGGGGGAACGGATTTGTTCAATAGCATGTCCGTTGAAAGGTCCTGGTAAATCAAAGTGGCACAGTTGGAGTGCGCCTGAGTTGATCAGTGTTCAGGTCGTACTCCATAGACAATAGATTTCCCTGTCCCCCATAACCCGCCCGTCAGGGCCGTCCATGATCACCTCGGTGCTGTGGACGTTAAACCCGAACTAACCAACCAAGGTGATAGCGCAGGGATCTGGAGCCAGATTGCGTATTGCTTTATGTGTTGGCCGCTCGCTCCGTATACTTGAATTAAAAACCATGAAGCACATGTGATGTTGCTAAAAACACGAATACAAAAGTCGTATTTTCCCGCGGCCATCTGTTGCAGGCAATTTATGTGTGGTTAATTATTTCGCTTTGTGGGCTCTTTTTTACGACAACAAAAGAAATCATTGATCCGTTGAACATATGCGTATCGTTTTCATGTACTGTAGATGTTTCATGTTTATGGGGCGGTCCGTGGCGCAGTGGTCAAGGCGCCTGCCACCAATGCTAAAGGTGCGAGGTTCGATACCGAGTTTCGGCGTTGGATTTTTATCCTCTAGTAAGTGTCACCGTTAATTCGGGCGGACCGTCGGGGATTCTTTCTCCGGGTCCTCCGGTTCTTCCACCCCTTCCACTTTGGTACCGGTTCCAGGCCACTTTATAAATTTCAAATACACAAGCGATCAAAATTTCCGAAACTTCAGTAGCTGAGCTGATCCTTCGCACCACGTGAATGTCCTGTGTCTGTCTTGCACTGTGTTTGTCTTCAGAGTGAATGCGTGTGTGTCACGTGAGCGTGCGTGTTGGGTTCAGTTCGCAGCGCTTTGAGCCCATTCGCCGAATTGGGAAAAAGCGCCTATATAATAACCGGTATTATTATTATTATTATTATTATTATTATTATTATTATTATTATTATTATTATTATGCAGTTGGTTGTTGACAAGCAATGAAAATGCCCCATAACCCTTCGGCTGTCGGTAGCGCTTTTTGTCGCGATGATTCCGACAGGAATCATCGCGACAAAAAGCGCTACCGACAGCCAAAGGGTTAATCCCCTCTTCACATGCAGCCACCGGTACTGTACGCAGAACAAAGTTACGTGAACAGGGAGGTTAAAAATAATTGATCACACAGTCCATAGATAACAAATAAATAGTTCAATCGGACTGGCTCGATATCTCGAAGTATTAAACTTAGAAATCCTGCATTAGTTTACGAGATACGATTTATAGCAGATTTCTGTAACCTCTCGAGTGTCCTCGCTCACGTCTGAAGCACCTGCGTGCCTCAACAGTGAATCGTTTGAAAGCAACCAAACCCCACTGTCAATGGTTTCAGACCACAGGCGTTAGGCAGCGAAATCATGCATGCCTCGCGCCTTTCAGACCGAAATGACAGTAGTGTTCGGAAAGCACTAAATATACGCGCTCTTATCGGACAATTCGCCTTTGGTCGAGCATGTGTGGTCTGAAGTCTAAAGTCGTCAATTTTACCATGATCGCCAGAAATCCTGGAGATTTAAATTCCAGCTTACATAGCGATAAGCGCAGAACATGGCTGGCGTTCGAGATTATGGTAGCAAACTAAATTAGGTTTTCGAGTATGCCAAGATCCCTCTATATTTTTCCGTCGGCTGGAATCGGTGTATTTATCGTCAGCGTGATAAGTTCTTTTAGAGATGTCGACCCCTGGGGTCAGCTGCATGAATGAGCTTAGTCCATGACCATGTACCAGTATCAGGCGATGGATTGACAATGATAATTCAAGGGTAGTCCTGACGGCGCCAAGCTAATCTGGCACTGCCCTTGAATTATCATGGTCAGTCCATTTCCTGCTGTAGAGCGTTGGGGCTAAATGGGTTAAACAAGTTTATAATTGAAGTGTCTGAGGCTCGAGAATGCCCTAGAATACAGCAAGCTCCTATACAAAGCCGTCTGAATTCCTTGTCACCGTTGAAACCTAAGCCAGTCTACCTTTAATCCCTCGATAAAGTCCTGTCTAGGGCTTTCTTGGCACAGGCCGAGGACACCTACACCACCGCTTGATCTACGGCGATATAGGGTTTCCTCGGCACACACACCATTTTTATTTTTACGACCACTCCTCTCCTCATGACGGCCCACCCGTCCTCACCACTGTTGTACACACTGTCACACACCCGCCTAACCTTCCACTCACCTCTCTACACCCCCCACACACCCACACACACACACACACACACACACACCACCACCACCACCACCACCACCACCACCACCACCCCCCAGTCCTCCTCCACAAACTGCTTCTCTGATAGCTTCTTTCTACCTCGCTACTTATAAGTCATTCAAGACGTGCCGCGTTCTTGCTTTTAATCCATGTTGTCTGTTGGGCAGAGGCATATAATACATTTAAGTAAGACTGGAGTATTCTTTTCTTTTCTGAATAGATTCAGTTGAGGATCCTTTTCCCCACCTTTTTTTACTCCCCATTTTGCTGGATTCCATGTGGTGGCGTCAGCATTTTGTAGCTTGTTGTTGCTTTGCTTTGTTCTTTTTTTCCCCACTGAGAACATGGTTTATAGTTAGAAATTAGCAACAACGCCGCTTTTTTACAGCCAAAGGGTTAAAATTCAATTGAAGAAAAAAGAAAGTCGGCAAAAACTGAATTAAGCTAGTTTCTACCGACATAATTTTCAGTTTCTACCGACATATAATTTTTTTTAAAGATATTGAACAAGTAATGTTACGGCAAATAAATTCTGAAAATACAGACACCGATGCACCAATAAAAAACACACAATGTTAACCGGAACAGACACCTACTGTCTTGATGCATTGTTGAAATATTCGGTGCATGTGACCTCATTGACTTCCTTATGGTGTGCCGCGTCCCTAAACCTGACAGGCCAAGCAGGTCCTGCGGTTAACACGTCAGGTACAACTTGCGTTTGTTTGCACGGTCGTTGTGGGTTTTCATACAGCTTTTGCCATCAGCAGAGGGAACAGACGTGCGCTAGCCCTTGTTTCCGCCTTTTCAGAAATAGGTCTCTGTTTGGGTTCGCACATGTGAATACTCCGCTGTTGTTTGAGATGTGTCAGTGCGTGTGTGCTGGTCTGTGATTTTGGACCTTACGGCCGTCGGCCGTAGGTCCAAAATCACAGACCAGTACAGATTTGGATAGTTTTTGGGTCTTTGCCCTTAAGAGGCAGAATGTCTTGTTGAGGTGGCGGGTCCTGTGACTGAATGGGTTTTCAGCTAGTCGATAGCTGTCGAAGTGACACGTTGTGGGCAAGTGATTTTCCTCGTGGCATAGTGCTTACACTTGTCGGACTGTGCCGTTTTTTTGCGAGGATCAGATCCTCAAGAGCCTTTACAGATTGCTGAGGGTTATCATAAGCCTTTGTTTCCTTGAAGGAAAGTGTTCCGTCAGTTTAGGTTTAGGTTCATCAGAAGTGTGTAGTTGGAATTTCCGAGTGGTAAAAATCCTTCAGTTGTAATCTATGCCGGTGGCAGTTTCAAAGTACAGGGGCTCACCAGATTTGGTGCCTCTTAGCAAAAGTGTAGGGCTCTGTCCATTTAGGTTTACGTTCATCATTAGTCTGTCTTCTAACGGATTTCGCTGGCCACATTGCTTAACCCACTACAAGTAGTATCCCCCGTGGCCGGACTGAAGAGCTATACTCGTCGATACTTCGAGTGCTAGGTGATGATCCACTTCCAATGAGGTGCCTTGGTGTAAATTGATTCAGCAAGAGGCATAGATCTTCATGTGCCCCCGTAGATTACGGGGAAACATGAAGATCTACGCCTCTTTCAGATGGTTGGCGTTCACTGGAAGGTCCTGCATGCTAACGAGTTCGACACTTGTACCACGCGTCTTGTGGTTTTGCGGGCACTCTCGCGGCTCTTCAATCACAATTCGGATTTGGCAGCCTGGGCCGTCGGGTCACTTGATCCACAGTCAGAAAAGATAGAGAGAAACAGAGAGCTAGTAAATGTGGCGTGGAAAAATAATCCTCGCGGTGCCCCGCCCTCCCACACATACACCTCCTCTTAACTCGCTACATCCCCCCCCCCCCCACCTCTTCACACCCCACTCGTACAAACACTAAGAAAATGAGTTTTGATCTGATAGTTCTCACTATGATATCGCGTCGTTCGGAAAAGCACATACGCACTTCATGCCACCTGTAAAAAATCTACCAAGAGTTACATGTGATACCGTGCCTATTTGGGTCTGGCATTATCAGCGTCCGCCGCCTTCCCTCGTCCGTTTGTAGCTTGAAAGAGATCGATGATAAGGGATAAATCATGAAGAAAACGAAAAGGGACGGAGGTGTCAAAAGGCGTCAAGACGGTCACGAGATAAGAGGATCTGGACCGCGGGTAAGTTCTGCGACTTGACCTTTTTGTCCCGGTCCGACACCTGGCCAGGTGAACACCTTGACCTGCCCTCACCTGCACAGGCAGGTCTGTGTAACCAGAGACACAAAACAGTATTGTATTCACGAGACTAAAAAGTACGTGTCGGTATCAGCACACGCTGCCTCAATCCTTTTATTATATTGCCTCTTGGAATCATTTTCATGCATGATAGACAGCCTGATGACTCCAAGCTATTCTGGCACTACTCTTGGATTATCATGGTCGATGCACCCCCCTGCTGTAGTGCGTCGCTACAAAAAGCGTTACCGACAGCCAAAGAGTTAAAGCTAGCTACAAGTACCTTCTGACAGGCTTTTCTTGTCGTAGTCAAATCCGAAGTTATTTATTAATGTCATAGCTTTATCTATTACATCCTGAGTCTTATTTTTTTAAATTGCGTATTGTCCTATGAAGGCTACATTACAGATCTGGAGATAGATAAACCGTTTTAGTTCAAGGTGGTGCCAGGATAGTTTGGCGCCGCAGAGCTATTCTGACACCACCCTTGAACTATCATAGTCAAATTTATATTTCAAGCAAAAGTGTATCAGAGTGAAAAGGGTTAAGTTCCAAGCCAGTGAAATAACTAGTTTCAGTTCTATTCTGTAGTTGGACTCACAATTTTCGTTGCAACCACTACCCCTTTCTGAAATTATAGGTCTTGGACTTTGGGGTTTGGGTTTGTTTTGTTTTTTTTTTTTTTTTTTTTTTTTTTGGGGGGGGGGGGGGATTTCGTGCACTCTATCGCGCCAATCCGACTCCCTGTGGCTGTCTCGCCTGCCTGCAGATTGATGGTTACGTCAGAAATCGTTGCAGATCGCAATCAAAACGAAATCCCGCTCCAGCAAATGGTTACCTGTCAAACAGCGCTTGTCTCACGGTGAGAAAATGTTAGGTTACGCTGTGGAGAGGTGTAACTTACGCCCGCTTATTACTCTAGCCGGATGTCACACTGAGGTGCAAACACATAAGAAATCCTTACGCAAGGAGTCAGCAAAAAAAAAAAACACAAAGAAACTGGAACGGGAAAATTTGTCAGTGTCTTTTGTACGAGAGAGAGAGAGAGAGAGAGAGAGAGAGAGAGAGAGAGAGAGAGAGAGAGAGAGAGAGAGAGAGAGAGAGAAAACACCCGCAAAAATAAAGCATAGTTGCAAGGGAATGCTAGCTTGGAATTTGCCGCTGTAAACCAATAGATGTTTGGAAAAATCAAAGCTGTTCGGAAAAACATGTTTGCAACACATAACTGCGTAAAGAGTACACGGTTGAAGAAGAAAGCTGTTGAGAAAACACTATATATTTGTCGTTGTTTGCACAACAGCGTTTTAATTTAAGTTCCTGTATAGCACATTGGATCGTAACATGACAAACCCGATATGAAAAATGCATGCATGTCTTGAACTGCGCTTTTGTTTGGCTAACTAATTTATAAGCATAAATTCGACATATCTCCCGTTACAATTGTCGATTGTACTGTAGAGCAAGATCGCACAGTGAAAAAGTGCACAGATCATTATGATAGACTAGCCTTTGAATAAGTCTCATTTTGTTTTAGAAGATCACAGGACGTTGTTAGCCTCATTCAAGGAACCCCGCATCAATAGCTGCGGAAGTGTATGGCGTTGCCAGCGGCAGCGCTATAGGACACTTCTGCAGCTATTGACGCGGGCTCTTTAAGTAAATTAAACGCAAATAACTGTCGATACCTTAGCTGCTCGTGGCCTGCATTGTTTGAAGGAAAAAATTGGTAGGTGCTCATTCATTTTCACCTCTTAGGGTGGCAGATGTACGCCAAGTGGACTACATCTCGGGTTTGTCTCGAGCACAATGCACTACAATGCACTACATTTTGCTTTCCGGGTAGAGTCTATATTTTTCTACACCTGCCTGTTTCTTACTATAGTTTCTTTTCTTCGTCGCGGCGAAGGAAGTTCATGCCTCAAGACATGTTTTCCTCTTCCTGCCCCTATTGTCCGTCTGTCACCGACACCGTGTTTCAAGTCTTTTGGAACAGCCCCCACGCCCTCTCTACCTATTGTTGACCTCTGCTTGGCTCGTACACTAGGAGTAAATGAGCTGTCAGCGATCTACAGGAGCTAGGCATTGACTGTTTAATGCAGTCTCTGACCCTCGAGCAGGCACAAACAAAACACTTTTTTCTTGACCTCTTTTTTTTTTTTTTTTTTTTTTTTTTTTGTTGTCCCTCAGTCAGCTCCTTCCGTCTCGGAGCAAGAGAAGCCCCGACATGTCATGGAGCCCCGACAATCTACGCCTCATGCTGGTGAGCATGATCTAACTCACATCCTTGCTCATCATGAGGAGAAATTCTTCTTGAGTTTGGTCTGTGATTTTTCGGTAGAGAACTTTTCTTGTTAGGCGGAAACAGATCAAGTTCTTTTTTCCGTCCAGAAAAAAAAAAGAACTGAACAAAAGAGAAGAAAGTGGTATCAACGTCTTAGAGGGTTTTCTTTTTTCACGGTTCCTGGTCTTCTCATTGTCCGAGTGTGCTGACAATATTTAAAGCAAACAGTTGGGGGTTGGGAACAATTGTCCACCAGCCCCTGGGTACGTCTTGAGGTCACATGCTCTTGGGTCGCGGATACAGGCGGTCAACAAAATATTTCTCATTCTTCGTCTGTGGAGAGGAAATTTAAGTAAATCGGACTGTTCACAGCCAGCAAGAGGCATAGATTCTCATGAGCCCCTGCATTCGCAGGGGCTCATGAGAATCTATGCCTCTTGCAGTCGGCTGTGGAAAGCTGATGGACTACACAACAGAACGGTTTGCTTGACATAGAGAGGTTACAATGAAAGACGAAACGCTAAGGAAAAATGGGAGAGCGTGGAGTAGGTTATTAACCTGCCTCTCGCGGATTTAATTCTTTGCCTTTTCACCATGATACTGTTTTCACGGTCTTTTGTTTTCCTCACAGAGGAGCCCTACTTGCCAACGCCGTTCTTGCTGCTGACTAGAACTGTCCCCACGGTGATAGGTTGATTTTTCCCCCTACAGCGCCATTCTTGCCAACGTCATTCTCGCTGTTAACAAAAATTGTCCCCACAGTCATAGGTTAGTTTTTTGGTTTTTTTTTCCCCTTATAGAGCCATTCTTGCATTCTTCTTAATGACAAGAACTGTCTCCACAGTCACAGGTTGATTTTTTAAGCCTTCTTTTTTATATTATTATTCATGTCCATAGCAATTCTTGCCATCGCTGTTCCGTCCGACAAGAAATAGCCTCACAGTCCAAGGCAGGTTTTTTTAAAGTCTTTTATCGTTCCTTCATTTCTTTTTTTTTAGCCACCTCAAGTCTGGTCCTCAAAGACCGAGACTAAAGACGAGAGCTCTCACACTGACACAAAACAAGACCTGGTGTTTGTTCATTCACTCTCAAGGCGATCCCCACAACGCTATTGAGGTCGACACTTTTTTTGTCGCCCCTGACCTGACAATTGCCTTGTTTGAGCGCCGCGGTCGCCGCGCCTTTTAAAGTTTCCAAGAGGCAGCTTTTTCTCACTCTTCAAGAGGCATAGATTCTCATGAGCCGGCTGCGCCCCTGCGAATGCAGGGGCTCATGAGAATCTAAGCCTCTTGCTCACATACTTTTCCTCATTAATTTTGTATCTCTGTTCCTTCGAGGGGAGATGCCAGGTCATCGGGTTTGGTTTCTTTGACTGCGAATGCTAACACAAGAAGCGAGTCAAAGGAAATGTGGACAACAGGTCCGGGGCACCTTTAACTACATATCATTGTTTCCACACTTCACTGCTGTTTTGACGCTCGTTTACACCGTTAAACCTCCAATGATTTCTAAGGCTGCGTGTTTGCTTTCGATTTATGGAGGTGCCGCCGGGACTAACTCGCAGCCACTGTCTGTCTTCAAGGTGGAATGATTTTCTTAGTTTTTCCCTTGGTCCATTTTCTTAACTCATTCAGCCCGACGCACGTATTTCCCAAATTTTGGAGGCGTCATCTAACGACTATGCACCTGTTGCAGGAGATGGATCCGCGACCATGACAATTCAAGGGTAGTGCCAGATTAGCTTGGCGCCGACAGGCGCCAAGCTAATTTGGCACTACCCTTGAATTCAGTATCATGAATTCAGTATCTCCAGCTGTAGTGCGTCAGGGCTGAATGGGTTAAAGTAGCCGTGTTGTCGCAGTAAACTACGTGAGCCACATGTTTATATGACGTGTATGCCGGCCTGTGATTTTGGACCTTACGGCTTATAGCCGTAAGGTCCAAAATCACAGACCACCACACATCAGGGTTTTTTTTTTTTTTTGTTTGTTTGTTTTTTTTTTTTTTGTTTTTTGTTGTTTTTTTGTTTTTTTGTTTTTTTGGGGGGTAGCTATTGCTAAAAGCTCCCAGTGAGGGGATATCATAAGTTATTTGCATCAGTTTCCATAATATTTTTCTCCATTTCTACGAAGTCTTTATTTGGTCGGGTCACACTGTTTCATGAGCTTGTAATGGGGAAGCTGTGTAGCTCAGGTTGTAGGGCGTGTGCCTGTCGCTCGAAAGGTCTCGAGTTCGAACCCAGCAAGGGTCAACATTTGTTCAGACCCATTTCTGTGCCCCGTTTTTCACCTTTGTGGTGAACAGAAGACGTTAAACATTAAACGTTCTTTTTTTTTTTCAGACTGGTAACGCTTACTTTCCGGTTTCTCTCTCTGTTTAAATATCACTGCCATCGTATCAACATGCAACCCTCAGCAGGTGTCCGCTGTCCCGGTTGCTGTTTTCATACAGAAAGTACGGTGGGAATGCGGACAGTTGGTTCGAAGCATGACCGCAGAAGGGAATTTGTCACTGTCTGTTTGAGATTGCTTAACGAATGACATATTGCTGTTTTCGTGAGTTCATCAAAGGTTCGAGATGACGCCTGGTGTTGCCGCACGTGATAGGTTCATACGTCACTGTCTACTTGACGCTATAGGGGTATGACAAACGAGAGGGCGTGATGTCATATGAGACAAGTTTGCGAGAGGCCGTCATGACTAGTGCCATGACAAGTCCGGATCAAGGAAGAAATAGCGCGTACAGAAGGGATATTATGCAAAGAATGGATATCCCGTAAGGAGGGGATATCGTGTAAAGAAAAGATATGTAAAGAAAGCATGTAGAATCAAGTAAAGAAGGCGTATCGTGCAAAGACGAGATGCTGTGTCGAGAAGAGATATCGTGTACAGAAGGGATAATAATAATAATAATAATAATAATAATAATAATAATAATAATAATAATAATAATCGCATTAAATAGGCGCTTTATCCCAATTGAAAATCGGCTCAAAGCGCCACCGCGAACTTAACCCAACAAGCACGCTCACGTGAATCACGCGCATTCACTCACACACTGTACATAAACACAGAACATTCACGTGGTGCTAAGGGCAAGCTCAAGCGAGCTACTGTAGTTTTTGGAAATTCAAAATCGTTTGTATTTGAAATTTGATTAAGTGGGCTGAAACTGATACCAAAGTGGAGGGGGAGGAAGAGCCGGAGTACCCGGAGAAAGAACCCCCGACGGTCCGCCCGAATTAACGGTGACACTTACTAGAGGAGAAAAATCCGACGCCGGAACCCGTAATCGAACCTCGCACCTTTAGCATTGGTGGCAGGCGCCTTAACCACTGCGCCACGGACAGCCCCTATGATATGATATAAAGAAGGGATATCGGCGGCTCATGAGGATCTACGTCTCTTGCAGTTGGATCGCGTTCACATTTTCTCAGGCAGTGAAGGGGTTAATTAGTAACTTAAACAATGCCGGCTGCCACGCTGACAAACTATGCACACACGTTAATTAATTTGTTTATTGTTTCCATTTTTTCTTCAGTGAAGTAGCGTTCATATAGCTACCGAATGTCACAGTTACGCTTGCACCACACGTGGCTTCAAACAAAGGAAAAGTTCGAACCGGCTTTATTCTTTGTTGCTGCCACAGACAGGCGGAGATGACCGAGATGAGAGACATGGCTAAGTAGAAAAACAAGGCATGCTTTGCATAGTGGCCCCAGGCCAAAACAAGACTGACATAGTGTGCATAATTTCCCCAGGGCATTACGTGGCGTGACTTTGCATAAGCATCTGTCTCGTTAAAACGCTCGGTCCGGTCGCACAATTAGTATGCAACACGTTCCCATGGCAAGAGGCAAAGATTCTCATGAGCCCCTGCGTCTGCATGGGCTCATGAGAATCTGTGCCTATTGCCATGAAAGTCTGCTGCCCTCAGTTCTCGTCAGTTAGAAGACGGACCTTATGTATATTAACAAATTCAGTGCCGAGAATTATTTGAACACCATCTAACTGCAGGAGGTATAGATCCTCGCAGTTGCGGGGGCTCATGAGGATCTATGCCTCTTGCTGACACCCCTGTGAATACACGTTCTTGTGACAGCTGGGTTGTTTTGTTCTTCCTCTTGTTTTTGTTTTGTTTTGTTTTGGTTTGGTTTTGTTTTGTGAACGAAGATTGCAAAAGCACAGCCTGCGTCAACTGGCGCTGAATGTGTTAAGACAAGAAAGGGTTTAACGAAAGGGTGACATACTGGTTGTCTCCCTCGATTCGCTACCGCAACAGCGGTAGCGAATCGAGGGAGACAACCAGCGTGTGTGTGTGGGGAAGGAAGGGAGGGGGGGGGGAGGGCGGGGCTGGCCTGTAAACGTTGTCTCAGCATGGTTAGTACGTCAGACTGCCTAGAACAAAGAGCCGTCTGACTGATGTGTCTTGTTGCTTTCTATCACCTGTTAAATGCGACCCTTTTTTAAAAAATGTTAAATACTTCTTTTATACACTGAGCCTTGTACCGAATGTTTTCCGTCGTAGAAATTATCAAACAAAGGTGCAAATACAAGCGAGCGTTGTTGTACATCATGTAACAGTAAACTGTTGCGCAAATTAAAGATGTCTCTCAGCGCTGTCGTGTCGTTTTGTACTAATTTGAAATTTGCATGCATTGTTCTGCGGGGTGAGGCTTTGGTCGGTGAATTTGTTTGCAGTTGATACAGGGCAGGCTGTTTTCCAGGGCTGACTAGCACTCCCTGTGTTCTCGGCTCAGCAACTAATACAATGCTTTCGGGTGTTTGCTCTCGCAAAGCCAGATGTTGCATTGATGTAAATCAGCCAGTCAGGCGCAGTAACATTATCATCCTTTGAAACAGATAGCGTCCCGTCAGTTTCAAAAGTGAGTTGTAAACGTCGCAGTAAATCGTTCGCTTGAACTGTGTGGTTTATATTATTAACCGGCCCCCTTCACTGCCGTGGAAAAACTGAACACAAACCAAACTACAAGAGACAGACATTCATGAGCCCCCGCAGTTGCGGGGGTTCATGAGGATCTATGTCTCTTGCTGAACCACTTTGCGTGCATGTCCCTTGCACGACTGGGACTCTGTCTTTGACGTTGAATTTACATAGATCTCAAAACTGACACGGTACGTTTCCATCGGCAGTCCGATATCGACTAAGCCGCAGTCGTCACCTCACCCAGAGTGTCTGTTAATGTGAAATGAGTCAGCCAGATGCATAGATTCTCATGAGCCTCCGCAATGAGCCCCCGCAATTGCGGGGACTCATGAAAATCTATTCTTCTTGCAGATCTATGGTGCGCTCTTCCGCTGATAGTATTTGACAGTGTTTTGTAGCACCGTTGTCGAGAACTACTGTCTGGTGTTTGCCCTCTGAGTTCTCGGTTGTCACTGGACTTCCAGTATTAGTTACGGATTTCTCAGCTTTCATGCAGTGTTAGACGACTGTTTGCGAACCTGAGACACTGACACTTTTATGGAGTTCTTTGTACATTAAGCTGGTGTTTCTGGATCACATTCACCCCAGCTGTGAACATTTCCACGTATTGAAAAACGACGGTTAGCCTCCATTATTTAGAAAACTGGACACCTTATAGTATCTTTGTAGTTTTAAAAAAAACATTAACTTCTGAGCTCCAGATGTGTCCAAACGTTTGGTTGTTAATTAGCTCAACTGCTATAGACAAAGACACGTCATTTATCTTAGTCTATATTAGTTTACTAATAAGACACAATTTTTTTTTTTAATGAAACTATAGTAACATTTTCTTTCTTTCTTTCACTTTTTGTGTTGTTTGTTTCACAACGCGCAACCATACAAAAGTACATAGAAACCTAATTGTTGCGTCCCGTCCTCGTGTTGCAGGTGCCGCTACCCGAGTTTCGCCTGCTACGGGACCACTACCCCGGGTACGCCCACCACGGCGGCCGCTACCACAACCACCACATTTTGGACATGATCGGCATGTCGGCTGACGATGCCACCATGCTGCTTCACGACACCAGCGCCCTGCGCCTCTCCTACGCTCTCAACCACATCGGGGGGAAGCACTCCTTGGGCCGCCAGCTCATCCGCCTGTCCAAGTTCGGCCACGACTCGGTGTCCGGGAAGGACGGGCTGGAGTACCTCTACCATCCCATAGCGTACGGTCCCTTTTTCGCCGACAAGTACGGCTACCCCAGCGTGTCCAGGCTGCACGAGCAGGACCCGGTCAGCGCCAAGCAGAACTTCTGGGGCCGCCAGGGCATCCTGAGGATCATCACGTACACGCACAAGAAGAACCTGCCCAAAGGCCACGTGGCACTGTGGGACTGCAACCACTTCCACGAGAGCAAGGACTGGATCGCTGGCAACAGCCTCATCACGGTCGAGTTCTGGGAGTCGCCTGGTAAGCAAGCAGCCTTCCAAATGTAACCCCTTCGCTGCCAGCGATCACGAATCCCGCGTATAAAAACCACTGCACACTGACCGACATTCGCGTAGAGAACACGAACTGAATAGAACCAGAAATAAGCTTAACCCTTTTAGCCCCACCACCCCTACAGCAGGAGATTGATTGACCGTGATAATTCAAGGGTACTGCCAGATTAGCTTGGCGCCTTCAGGCGCCAATCTAATCTGGCACTACCCTTGAATTATCATGGTCAATCCACCTCCTGCAACTGGTACATAGTCGTTAAGTAACACCAAAGACAATATAATATACTGTCATTTGGAAAACTTCCAAATTTTGGGAAATGCACGCGTGGGGCTAAAAGGGTTAAAGAACATAGGACCGATAAGTGACATAAATCCTCATGAACCAGTGACTGCAGGGGCTCATGAGGATTTATGTCTCTCGCACCTGGTTAGCACTGAATCACGAATTTTGCATCTAATTTTGCACACTGATGGACATTCGCGCGAAGAACACACACTGAATAGGACCAGAAATAGGCATAAAGAACACAGGACCAACAAGAGACATAAATCCTCATGAGCCCCCGCGACTGCGGGGGCTCATGAGGATTTATTATCTTGCAGCTTATTAGCATCCGCCTTGCTTCGGCAGTTGAGGGGTTCAACCCATTTACTGCCAGTGGATGTCGACTGTGTCTCTGAAATCAGTGTAAATTCAACGTTGACAGTCCCCATCCGTGAGAGGAGCATGGACACAAAGTGATTTCAGCAAGAGGCATGGATCACCATGAGCCCCCTGCAACTGCTGGGCTCATGAAGATCTATGCCTCTTGCAACTGACTGTTTTTTTGTTAGGGGGGGGTGGGGGGGGGGGTTCTCGTCAGTGAAAGATTTAAATCGGTGTATTTTGTGGAGTGTATTACGTAACACATCGATGTAGATAAATAAATGATGCCAGCTAACAGCGTAAGACCCCGTTCTTCCGAGAACACCTCAGTTGGGAATGTCTGTCATTCTATACGCACTGCAGAATCTGGGGATGGTTATTAATAATATTATGCACTTCCATTGTCCAGTTGCCTCGACGTTCAAAAACGTGCGATCCTTTCTACAATTGATTCACACGAATATATATGTATCCGGCAGGCAAGATTATAGGACTCGATTATCACGATACTGTGGCCAAGAAACCCCGATACGTGTAATCAGTAGATACATGTGACCTATAAAAAACACACAAAAACTACACATGAAACTCTCCAGATGTCCTCGGTGATTCAACTTTCAAGTTATCGACTGAGGAAATCAGATGCAAATGAACCCAACAAGAAGCACAGATCCTCATGCGCCCCCGGGCTCATGAGGATCTATGCTTCTTGGAGATGTACACCGGTCTCGAATGGGTGTTGTGATTAAATAGCCGATCTTGCAATTTGCGGTCATTCGATCGGCATTACAGCTTGGCACAACAGCAACACACAAATCACGTATGCAGCCATAAATCAAGACACTGGAGAAGCGGGTAATCGCTTCTTGTCTTGAGGATAATGGCCATAATTACCGAGGGAAGGGTTGAGTATCTCATTGCTTGACACCCGGGGGGAGGGGGGGGGGGTTACTGGCGTGAACAGCTGAGTGTTACGTGTCTGTGATAATTATGATACATTATTATTATCGTGCAGTTCTTTACTAGTGCCAGCCATTCAGCCATCCACCATCCATGTCTGCAAGTGGCATAGATTTTCATGATAATCTATGCTTCTTGTCGGTAGTGGATTAACCCCTTTGCATTTGCTTCTTGATTGTGCCTTGGATGGGGGAAATCGTCGGGGTTGTGTCCATGCATGTAGTGTCTGTGCGTGTAAGTGAAACAACCTCGTGGTGTTTTCACTCCACTTCTGCAATAAATAAATATTGTAATAATGACTTTGCAACTTTCTGAGGCCTTTATTGAGACTGTGCCAGCTAAGGAAGATTCACCCGGCATGACACTTCACGAGCAGTGCTAGATTAGATTGGCGCAGGCTCCAAGCGAACCAGTCTGGTTATATGATTATGTACCCTTGAATTATCCTGTCGGATGCTCTGTTGTGCAAGATTGATTGATTGATTGATTGATTGATTGATTGATTGATTGATTGATTTGTTGTTTGACAAAATATTATTTCAAATCAAGTAACTATCGTGAAAATTCTTTGCATATGTATTTATCCAAACACTTGTTGTGCTTGTAGATTCCAACTGCACGGGTATGGACACAGAGGCGAGGTACCAAGTTCACAGCCCGAGGGCGTCCTCCCCTTCCTTCCCCTCCCCCCGGGACGGGCATCCCGACCAACCCACGTTATCGGACCTTTTGGAGGCGAGCCGGCCTCACCCCCGTCTGCGCCACAAGCACTGGGAGCGACGCTTTATTGCCAAGCATCACCTCAAACACTCATAGCTCTCACTTCAAAATCTTTTGCGCTCTCAAGAACTTCAGTGGACCAGATGAACAGAGCGATAAATGATTCCACCCCTTGCCAGCAAGAGGCATAGATTCTCATGAGCCCCTGCGAACGCAGGGGCTCATGAGAATCTATGTCTCTTGTTGACAGTGACTGACTTGTTTAAAGCCGCAGGGCTCGTGAGCATCTTGGCCTATTGTGCATGAAATGGTTTGACTGAGCGGCCCCACCTATGCCAGAGAGATAAGAAAGTAAACGTGACAAGCAACTGGCATAGATCTTTATGGTCGCCCGGCAGCTTCGGAGGGTTTCATGAAGGACCGTGCTTCTTACACAGGAGTTGCGTTCGCTGCAAGCGAATGTAGGTAGTCACCGGAACGAGAGACCATACCACGTATAACTACTGTATTTGACCACAAAATGTGTTCTGCCCACAGACCTTGACTCCCGAGTGCTGAAATCCTAATACATTCCCCTCGAAACAGGTATAAATAAGGACCAGCTTTTTCGGCAGGAGACACAGACCCCTGTATCCAGCAGGAAACGATGATGATATGTGCCTCTTGCACCTAGGACTGTAGGTCTGTGGTTCTAATGTCCAGATTGTGCCTTGCATGAGGTCTGACAGAACCTCATTTGAAATACTGGATGAAAAATGTCTTCAGCGCCAGTGTCATGACTGTAACTGATTTTGACTGTAATCTGTTGGAGATAACCGATCATAAATTGACTGGCAGACGATCGGGCTATTTCGTGCATGTTGTCTGCTCAAAACCTTAACCATTTGGCTGTCGGTAGCGGTTTTTGTGGAGGTGATTCCTGCAGGAATCTCCTCGACAAAAACTGCTACCGACAGCCAAAGGGTTAAAAGTCCTTGCAATAATGATGCAGGTGTGGCTCTATGTGCTTCAGGCCCTAAACATTCCAAATATGATGAGCAATTTAGGGATCCGTTTTTGTTGTTGTTTGTTTGTTCCTGTCCATTGTCCTGTACAAAAAGTATTTTCCTGAAAGAAACTGGAATCATTTGATCACAGAAGCTTTTCTTCGGATCGTGCCTTTCAATTTCAAATTTGCCAAAAAGAAAACATTCATTGAAATTTGTAAATACTATACATGTGCATGTCCTTTGTATGTATGAAATCTTTGTAGCTATTTATCCCCCTTGAATTACAGGCTTTTGTAATGATTAACCCTTTGTCTGTTGCTGACGATACCGTTCAGTGGAAAAGACGCGTAGTCACGCGTCTTTTCCGTCAAACTGTATGGCCAGTAACAGTCAAAGGAGCTAAAATAAAAACAAATGTGGTGTGACGCCTTTGCCGCAAATACGAAACTTGAAAAATGTGTTGATGTGGAGGTCAGTCAGACCCCAAGATGTGACGTAATGATTTCTGGTGAAAACGTTGCAGACAATATCTACTTTGTGCTACGAATTCTGTGAACTAACGTTCCGCGCGACTGTTCACTGAAGAAAAATGGCCACTGCCTTCCTACTCGTGTAATGCTTGTCATATAACCACAATACAAGTAAGGAAGAGACATTTGCCAACCTGACACTGATGACAGTTGAGAAATGTGACATGCAGACGGGCTAGTTTCGTCACTGAGGACAAGCGTGTTTCCGATCAGATTGCCTTACTCCTGATCAGTCATAACTCTGTACTTCAAAGTTGGGAGCGGCCACACCACGCATCCTGAAACGCCCTGCCATTTCCTGGTAAGGGTAAGACAGAGGGGGGTTCAAGTCGCGATGTATGACCTCTGCCCTTCCTTTGCGAGGAAATGACAGTGGGGGGTTTCAGAGAGCGATGTATGACCGCTCAAAACGATGTACCGTGAGAAACCTTAGCTCGGTCCTAATGAAGCTTCTTACAACCGTCTGGTGACAGGTACACGGTTGCGCCCCCTTAGGGAATTTTGCAAATCCAGTCATGTCGTGGGACAGACGTTGATTAAGTGGCATTCTGGTCTGGACTACGTAACGATTTGCAACCGTAAACCTGAATGACTGTGTTTATTTTTGACTGAGGAGGCTATGGAGCGACTCTTCCAGCAACAAGCATAGATTCTCATGAACCCCTGCGGCTGCAGAAGTCATGATAATCTATGCCTCTTAAGATGACTGGGGGCTGGTTGATGATCGGGGGTCAGCTGCATGAATAAGCTTAGTCCAGGCACTAAGCAAGGTGCTCTGCCATAGCGGAGCACCTTGCTTAGTGGCTGACTCAGGACTAAGCCCACTCATGCAGCTGGTCCATGGAGTAATAATCATCATCATCATTATCATCAGTCCCTTGCCCGAACTGGGCGTTGGGGGGACTGAAAGGCAGCAGCAACAGACAGTGCTCTCCACTGAGTTCTATTTTGGGCGGTTGCAAGCAAGTCTGGCATCTCGAGTTCGGTCCATTCTTTTATGTTTGCGACCCAACTCTTTCTCTGACGACCTCGCCGACGACTTCCTTCGAGAGTGCCTTGGAGGATAGTCTTGGACAAGGTGTTGTGTCGGGTCACGTGGCCAAACCAAGCAAGCTTGCGCCGTTTCACGGTTGCCAGAAGGGGTTCATGTGGGCCCACCAGGGAAGTGACGATGCTCCGTACATATTCGTTGGTTTTGTGCTCGCGGTACGAGATGCGGAGCAACTTCCTCAGGCACTTGTTCTCAAAGGCCTGGATTTTCTTTTCTGAGTCTGCAAGCAGTGTCCAAGTCTCACAGCCGTAGAGTAGAATAGACACTACGAGGGACTTGTAAAGCCTGTACTTGATGGTGAAGCTGATGGAGTTACTTCGCCATATCCTGTCCAGCCTGGCCATTGCGGATGTTGCTGTACCTATCCTGATACGGATCTCTGCTACGCAACTACCGTCTTTGGACAGGGTGGCTCCCAAGTACTTGAAGCTATTGACCTCTTCTAGCTTCTGGCCGTTCATGTGAATGTTGCTGCTGCTGTCGCTTGTGGTGTTGATCATCACTTTGCTTTTATCCGTACTGATCTCCATGCCATAAGACCCTGCGCTACTTGAAAGTTTGTCTGTCAGGTTTTGGAGCTCACTATTGCTGCCTGCCATGAGGTCAATATCGTCTGCGAATCGAAGATTGCACAGGGATCTGCCACCTATAGAGATTGAAGTATGGTGGTCGTGGAGGGTTTCCTGCATGATCTTCTCCAGGAATATGTTGAAAAGGACAGGAGAGAGCAGGAGTAATAAACAAGGTGCAATTCCACTGTGCTAAACAGGCTCGAAAGTGAGTAGCAAGCCAAATTTACACTATGCAACACAACCAAAGTGTTTCAACTAGCCAGTTGGTTTTTGTTTTGTTTTTATTTTTATTTTTGTTGTATAGATTAACCCCTTCACTGCAGTTTTGCAAAGAAATCAAAGGTGCTTTGCATATGGATGGATCATGGTATTTCAATGCCGTCTCAAAATGCTAGACTATGTTTTAGGAAACTTTAAAGGCTTCTATGCAATTTTCACCACACAAAAAAGTCCTATGAGAAATCAGCTACGGTGTTACAGTACTTTTAACAAACACAAAACAGGCAGCTAAGTCATTATAGCATTCTATCACAAACACATTGTTTGCACATGTATGTAATTTGTACTGCACTGAAATTGGTCTTGTGCTTCTGTAATATGTGTGTCTTGCGTGTATTATTACAGGTCAGCCTCATTATACCGCAGTACCCGCGAGCCATCAAGTCGGACCGCGTCAAATTATTCGCGATTGCGTTATTGTTGTGCTGAATTTAGTGATGAAAATCACGTGGTAAGCAAAAGGTCGACGGGCCTACGTCAGCTTTAGATAGCTCGCGCATGGCTGTGCGCTGGCCATCTAAGGCTGACGTCGGCCCGAGGACCTTTTGCTCCCCGGGCATCCCCGTGGGAGGCAGAGACATGCGCACGTTGCATCAGATAGGCTAACGCGATATACTGGAGGTTGACCTGTATGCTCAGTTTTCAAAATCACAGTCTGGTGCCGATGTTTCATTTTGTAAATTTCACTTTGTAAATTACCTGTTAAAACTTACTTTATTTATGTCATGTGTTATGTTTTTGCTTTTGATTGTTGTTATTGTTGGGGGGGGGGGGGGGGGAAGCAGTTTTAGCAGCCATACAAATGTTATTCCAATGTCCTTGCAAAACCATTAACACTAAATAACACTTTATGCAATTAATATCTCTGTGACCTGTAATCAGCATCGCAGACCTATCCACAATTGCTGAAAAATGTCAGCTAATTGGCTGCTTATTCTGGCCGGTTTTAGCCAGTGTGCAAACTTTAGGCAAATGTATATCCTCTTTCGGCTGTAAACTGCATTTGCCCTTGTCAAAAGAAACGTAATATGTGGGTATTATTCGCATATACCCTCCAGATATTACACACACACACACACACACACACACACACACACATACAGACACACATACAGACACACACAGACACACACACACACACACACACACACATAAAATACAGACCGTGGCACATTTTCACATTTTACACACACGCACACACACAAACACACCGTGGCACGCCCACTATGTGCACACACAGACGCGCGCACACAAACACACACGTAGTCGAGTCATATTCGCATCGACTTAACACACCCAGTCACACACTGCTGTTGCTGTTATCCAGACCAAAAACGGTGACTGCCAAGCGTGTAAAATGCACAGAAGAAAAAAATGCTTAGAAATGACATTTACAACGCAATTTAAATAAATTGTGTTGTAATTGTCATTTCTAAGCGTGTTTCTTTCTCCGTTGGGGTTTTATCTGCTGCTACCCTTGTAACAACTACATGTACCTTTCTGAATGATGACGACAACAGCCGAATAGTGCAGAAATGTAATCTGCCACACTTTGACGCTTTAAAATTGTATTATTCTTGTGCATAAGTGTAATGTTAGCGAAATGTCCAGGCAATTCTGTCCCTGCCTTTTAATGTCGCGGCCGTGTATTTTCATGTTTTGATGTTGGGAGTGGGCCAATCAGAAGTTCGCGCGCGCTGCTTTAACCTCTTCACTGCCAGAACATTTCAAACACCAAAGTACAACTTGTGAGGCAAGAGGTATAGATCCTCATGAGCCCCCGCAATTGCGGGGGCTCATGAGGATCTATACCTCTTGTTTCCCGCGGCTCATGAGGATCTATACCTCTTGTTCGCCACAATTATCTCTGTGGGCCTCAGACAGTGATCTGCTATGAGTTTCGGAGACGTTATTGCAATTTGAAAGGAGTGAACCATACAAATGTCGTTCCCGCAATGTCACTGAGCTGCTTCTGTTCCACTGTCTTGGTTATAATAGTGGAACAGAAGTATCTGACAATGTAAGTCGATACAAATCGGGTTTAAAAACTGACATATTCATCGGCCATAGCCTTCATTCTGCATCATTAAACGGCAATAGATCAGTATTGAACACGAATGGTGTTGAGCGAGAAGGGATGCGTCACGAATGAGTTAGCCTAAAACATTGTAGAAGTTGTTCGCTTGTTGTTGGTTGGTTTTTTTTTGTGTTGTTGTTGTTGTTGTTTTGGGGTGTTTGTTGTTGTTGGTTTTTTTTTTTTGTTTTTTTTTTAGGGGGGGTTGGTTGTTGTTTGTTTGTTTGTTGTTTTGTTGGGGTTTTTTTTTTTGTTTGTTTGTTTGTTTGTTTTGGGGGGGTTGTTTGTTTTTTTTGGGTTTTTTGTGGGGGTGAGGTGGGGGGGGGGGAGAAGAGGGGAGGCCTTTGGATGTGCCTTTTGTGTCTTGTATGTATACATGATCAGCATAATGGTGTATGGTATTGACTCGATTTATGATTTCATGACTATTTAACCTATGTACTGACATGTGCGGTGCCGTTGCTTGCATTACTCCTTTCAAATTGTCTTGTGGTGTTGTTGCTGTTGGGGTTTTTTTTTGTTCAGATAAGCAAAAATGACAGTAGTATCCTATCTGTTACCATCGGATACACGTTTAACATGGCCACCTAATGAGATAAACTGTAAAGTAAAGCCTAAGATGTTTTCATTCCGTGATCCTTTTCAAAGAGTCCATTTTCTTAAAAAGACGAGTTTCCTTGTATTGCAATGAAAATCTCGCTTTTGTCAAAAACTGACAGTGGCTTTTGCGAAATAAAGGCACATACACCAAAAGCATGTCAGCGTACCAGCAGTGGCAGATGGATCGTCCATAATAGTCCAATGGTCGTGCCAAGTTCCAATCTTGCAATTATCCTTGAGTATTCGGCTGTCAGTAGCGGTTTTTGTCGCGTTGATTCCTTCAGGAATCATCGCGACAAAATCCGCTACCGACAGCCGAAGGGTGAATTTATATGACGATTCCCTCTGCCATTGTGTTGTATGTAAAAGTTGAATGTGATCACTGAAATGAGACTGAGCTCTTGTTGTCGTAAGCGTGTTTGGCCGAGGAGAGTCCTGCGGGAATCACCTCGACCAAACACGCTACCGACAGCCAAAGGGTTAAACCTTAGGATTATATCTGTAAAGAAACAGTGTTGCTCAGTGTATATCGATAAACTGGACAGAGTATTGTTTCTGTCCTGCTGCAAATAGAAGTTTGTGTCTAATGTTTGTCTTACCACAATGGTTGTCACGATCTCCTCCCCCTCCCCCTCCCCCCCAATCCGTTGCGTAGCGGATGATTGAAAGGGCGGGAGGCAACCAGTGTGACGTTGTACCTGTGTCTTTTTTCACTGAAACAATGACCATTTAGTTCTAGTCAATTTCGTTGCGAAATAATGGTTTGATGGTATGTTGCCCAATTGTGTTTCATACATTTCAATAAACGAGTTCATTTGTATTTTACTTGCGTCAGTGTCTGTTTCCCGCGGCTGTGCCAGTGCGGTGCGCATGGATGCGTGTATGAGCCGGCGCCGCAGTGTGTGTGTGTGTGTGTGTGTGTGTGTGTGTGTGTGTGTGTGTGTGTGTGTGTGTGTGTGTGTGTGTGTGTGTGTTATGTGTGGGTGTGTTATGTGTGCCTGCGTACCAGCGTGTGTGTGTGTGTGTTTTTTTTTGTGTGTGAACTTGACCCATATCATACTGAGGCTGAAATTAGCTTCAAATTTGTACACTGCCATATGCAAGCTACATTATAGTACTTACAGCGGATATAGACAATGGCTTTAGTTCAAGGGTGGTGCCAGAATAGCTTGGCGCCTAGGGGGGTGGGTGGGGGGGGGCGTTTTGCGTACGTCACACAAAGAGAAAGAGGTCGGCAACACCTAGCTACGCCAAAATGATTCCGGGTCGATCTGAAGTACGCCAAACAGACCCTGATTAATACAGGCGCACTGTGGTAAGGCGGGAGAGTCATTCTGGCGTTTATACCACGGTTTCAAAGTAGCCCACTGATGTCGTGAGTGCACACTGACATTGGTACTTATTACTAAGTCAAGTCAGTCGCCCCACTGGCCGACGGCCGTGCTGAATCGAGTCAACCTGTTCACGTTCATTGAGCAGCATCCTGCTGAAATGGGGCCGTTACTGCTCTGGGCGAAGGAGTGAGAGGCGACCCTTTTTCAGCAGGATGGTTCAGCAATCTTCGATTGAGAACTCATACACTAGTAAACGAATACGGATTTTGTCACTCTTAAACTCCCAGAACTAATCCAGTGCGCAAAGGCCATCGGGCCGACGTCGGCCGCCATTGGCCCGCGCACGGCTGTGCGCGGGCCAACGGCGCCGATATCGGCCCGATGGCCGTTTGCGCATTGGAAATGACTTCCATTCGATAGAATTTTCTATTGAATAGATGTCCGATTTAGTTTGGGAAGTTTAAGAATTACAACCCGCTCAGTGCCCCCACCATCAAAAACCCTGAGATATATCAGGCACATGGATTCAAAGTGGTTATAACACGAGGTATATATTCTCATGAGCCCACGTGACTGCCGGTGCTCATGAGGATCTATAACTCTTGTAGTTGGGTGGTGTTCAAATTTTCTCGGCACTGAACAGAATAATGTCCTTCCGATTACTGCCGGACAACAACAAAGACAAATGTATCCAACAAACAGAGAGAAACACGCTTTGATAGGACAAGTGTGCAACACCTAGCTGTTCAGTCAGTACCGAAGAAGTGTAGTGGCTCAAGCTCCAAGCGCACACTAATGAATAGTCTAGGACTGTGCCATGCTGAACTTCCTTAACCCAGTGTGGGATTTTCAGTGGGGCGACCATCCCCAACCTAGTGCGTCCCCGGGTGGCGGATAGGGGAACGGCCTTCAGATATGGAGGTTAGCTGCGCAAGCAGTCGCGGACCAAATGGCGATGAGCTTACCAGGACGGGGCGGGGTAGCAGGCGGTACTGCTACCTCCACTGAAATTCTCCATGTGTCCAATGACAGGTTTATCATGCGATCAAGAGCCGCAAAAAGCTCTAGCCACCCTGTGTTCCCAGGGAAGGTCGTATACCAGGAGCTAAGGGTGAGGTAATCCCGACAGAAACCTCGAATGCTGAAGACGGAGGACCCGGGCCGCACGGCGCATTCTGATAAACCACGGATCCACGCAAACCCGCTATTATGACTATACGGCCAACTATCATTGATGACAATGGCGCTCGCCCACAGAGGACCCTCCAGGGTGGAGCAGCGTCGGGTCCCATGCCTCTAAGGGACCCAGCCTCAGCTACTGGAGGTCCCTCCCGTCCGTCTTGTCGCGCCAGGGGACGCGGGAGGAGAGCTACTGGCACCACTACAACCAGGAAGAATCCCAGTCAGCAGCGACCTTTTCAGTCATGCACTGGAACGCAGAAAGCATTCTGAACAAGAAGATTGAGTTGGAGCATATCCTGCATGAGAAAAACATCAAGATCTGCTGTATTCAGGAGACGCACCTGACACCCCAAAAGTCCTTCAAAGTGAGAGACTACCAGTGCTTCAGGTCCGACAGAAGAGATCGAAGCAAGGGAGGAATCCTGACCCTGATCAGGAACAACATCAATGCCTGTTTGATTGATACGCACATGGAGAACTCCGAGTACCAAGTGATTCGGATCCAGACGAAGACAGCAGATTTCCAGCTGGTCAACTTCTACTGCCCCAACGACAGACCACTCACCCTTGACACGATCCCCACTAAGGCCTCCAACTTCATGGTGGTGGGTGACTTCAACATTCACTCACAATGTTGGGGATACGACCACTTGGATCGGAGAGGAGAAGAGGTGGAGAACTGGCAGGACGACAACGGTCTCATTCTGTTGAACAGTCCCACTGACTGCCCCACGTTCTACTCCAGAAGATGGCACACCACATCGACTCCTGACCTAGACTTCTGCACGGAAGACATGCACAAGCAAGCCAGCAGAGAGGTCGGAGAACAGCTAGGAGGAAGTGACCATCGGCCAGTCTTTTTGACCTTGGGCACGGAGTCCTGCGCTGAAGCAACCTTCCCACGGTGGAACTACAAAAGAGCGAACTGGTTCCTCTTTAGACACCGCACCAGCGAACTCACCAAAGACATTCGAGTCGAAGATCGAGACATCAACATGGTGGTGAAGGACCTCAAGATGAGCATCCTCAGAGCAGCGCGTGAGTCCATACCCAGAGGTGCCAGAAAAGACTATAAGCCCTACTGGAGCGATGAACTGCAGGAACTGGACGATGATTTAGCAGATGCCAGAAGGGAAGCAGAAGTCAACCCATCACAGGCAAACAACATCCGCCTCCAGGAAGCCAAAGCCAAATTTCTCAAGAAGAAGCTACAGGCAAGACGCAGGAGCTGGCAAGAGAAAACAAGCTCGTTGAACCTTGAGAAGGACGGCAGAAAGCTCTGGAAACTGACCAAGCAGTTGAACGATGAGAACATAAGCAAAGGAAACATCACCTTAGAAGAAAATGGGAAGATACTAACAGGAAAGCATGCTGCAAACCAATTTGCCGAAAACTATGCAGCTGAGAGCAATCTCCATGTTAGCCCTTCAAAAGCAGAGAGAAGCAAGAAGAGAGCAAAGAGAGAGACCTGCCAAACAAGCAACAGCGGACGCCATGAATCAACCAATTACACACAAAGAGCTTCATACAGCTCTCAAAAAGTTGAAGGCGAAGAAGTCTTCTGGTCCAGATGGCATCACCAACGAGATGCTAACCCACATTGGCAGTGCAGCAGAAAACAAGCTACTTGAGGTCCTCAACAGCCGCTGGCAAGAAGGATCGCTACCACAACTCTGGCGAGAAGCGATCATGATCCCCATTCTAAAAAAAGGGAAGGATACAAAGAAGGCCACCAGCTATCGCCCAATCAGCCTCACCAGCTGTGTTGTGAAGACTTTGGATAGAATTGTGAACGAGCGCCTCAGGTGTTACCTAGAATCCAGGAACCTCCTCGCCCCTGAACAAGCTGGCTTCCGACAGTTCCGCAGCACCGAAGACCAGGTCGCATACTTGGCGCAGAAAGTTGAAGATGCCTTCCAGGAGCAGAAGCTGGTCTTTGTAACCTGGATTGATCTTCAGAAGGCTTTTGACAAGGTCTGGAAAGATGGGCTGCTTGTCAAACTGCTGAGAAAAGGCGTGTCCAGTAACATGTTCCAGTGGATACGCTCCTACCTCTTCAACCGCAGGGCAAGAGTCAGCGTCGACCAGACCAAAAGCAAGAAATTCCTCCTTCGTCATGGCGTCCCGCAAGGCGGAGTCCTCTCCCCCACCCTCTTCCTTCTCTTCATCGACGATCTGGTGTCTGAGATGCCCAAGGGAATCAAAGCTGCCCTATACGCAGACGACCTTGTGATCTGGTGCAAGGAGGAGCATGCAAGTACTGCCATCTACAGAATGCAGCTAGCGGCAGACAAGCTGAACGCATGGGCAGATGACTGGTGCATCTCCGTCAACAAGGAGAAATCCTCCACCACCCTCTTCACATTGTCCCCAAAGCAGAAAGCCGGAACCATCAAGCTTGGTAAAACCCCTATGAGAGAGGATGAAGAAGCTACTTACCTTGGTGTCACCTTCGACAGACGACAGACCTGGAAACCACACATGGCACAGGCAGAGGCGAAGGCCCGACGCAAGCTGGCCATACTCAGGAAACTGGCAGGCACCACCTGGGGAGCGAGAAGATACTGAAGACAGTATACCAGGGAACAGTCAGGCCCCACCTCGAGTACGGCTCCACTGCGTGGTTAACCTCAGCCAAGACGAACCTGCAGACCCTCGACCGAGTGCAAAACCAGGCTCTTCGACTCATCACTGGTGCAATGAAATCCACTCCAATCAAGGAAATGGAGAAGCTGACCACAATCCAACCTCTCAGGGAGAGGAGAGAAGCCAAAACCATGGTACAGGCTGAGAAGCTCAAGTGCTTGCCCGACCACCCCATGAAGCACAGACTGAGCAACCTCACCAAGAACCGGCTCAAAAGAAGCAGCTTTGTCCATGAGAGCATGCGACTTTCTCGACAGTACAGGGAAGTCCTTCCACAGAGCACTCTACCTCTGATCACAGAAGAAGAGGAAAACCCTTGGGCAATGGACAAACCAGACATCCAGATCTGCACCAGTGTCCCACATGTTGCCTCAGGAGACAGTTAGGATGACACCGTTCGACGGGCACTCACCCTAGCCATGATCGACGAACAGTACCCAAAGGAGGCATGGATCCACATCTACACTGATGGATCAGCAACTAATGCCGTTTCCAATGGAGGTGCTGGCATCTTGATCCAGTTTCCTGGGGGACATACAGCCACATCCAGTGTAGCCACCGGCAAACACTGCACAAACTACAAAGCAGAAACCGAAGCACTTATGCAGGCCGCCTCCATGGTTCAGAATTCCGCAGACCCATGCTACCAAGTTGTCTTCTTCTCCGATGCCCTTTAAGTCCTTCAGGCCCTCGAGAACGACAAGCTCGCCCAGCTGACCAGAGCTTTGCAGAAGGTCAGAGAAACCAGAATAGTTGTTCTCCAGTGGATACCAGCCCACTGTGGGGTACCAGGAAATGAAAGGGCAGACGAGATGGCGAAAGAAGGAGCCACAAAAGATCAACAAGAAAACAGCGTCAGCTATAGTGAGCAAAAGACAGTCATCAAGGCATTGATGAGGCCGAGGTCAAACAGAGACGACTACCACACAATGACCAGAGAGCAGCAAGTCGTCCTGATCAGACTGCGTACCGGCCACAACAGACTGAACGCTAACATGAACAGAAAGCTGAAGCTGGCGCCATCACCAACCTGCGCCTGTGGTCAGGAAGAACAAACAGCGGAACATATTCTCCAGAGATGTCCTCTAATGGACGATAAAAAATAAAAAATAAAAAAGTGTGGCCATCGCCAACTCCACTGCAGACCAAACTCTACGGCAGCCGAGAAGACCTGGAGAAAACGACGTCATTCACCGCCGGTGCTGGTCTGACGGTATAGCCCACTGCGAACGACAAGAAGAAGAAGAAGACTAATGAATAGTCTCCCTACAGACTTGTCTAACAACGTCTGTAAAACTTTGACGTTAATTCACATGATTTAATCATTAATGATTGGCCAGAATGCCAATGCCGTGCTATTTTTAACAATAACTGAACAAAATACGTGACATCACTTTCCCTAGAGTTGTGCGAGAACGAAGGATATTTATGGCAAAGTTTGATATAAACCGTGATACACGATTTTTGACGAAAAATGTCAAGCGGAGAAAGCAGAACGGCTAAAAATAGTCGGTGCTCACGGCGGCTATGGAAACTACTGGGGATGAACCCATGACAGTAGAGAAAATTCCATCAGGTCAAAGTTGACCTAATTACAAACTGTTTATTTTTTATGTAATAATGTTTATTGTTATTGTGATTACATTTCATATGTTCGCTATAAATAACTTACAGCCAAGTTATGTTTTTATTAATAAATGCTGCGCATTGACTTCCTGGGTCATATGAAATAGGTCAACTTTCCACCGACGTCATTTGTCATTTAGTAAGCTAAGCCGACTGAAATGGCACTGTTATTTCGCAGCGAACAAAGTAGGATAACTATTGAATTACTGGACATGCACGAACTCGAACTGAAGTCAGTGTAATACGTGGGGGACTCAATCAGTTTCTAGGTGCTCTTCGCTCAGTGGCGATTGAGGTTTAGCCATAAGTAGGTGATGTCAGCTGTTGGTCAGTACTTTTGATATGTTGCCCTCAAACCCTGTGGCCCACACTCCAGCAACCGTTAACCCTTTTAGCCCCAAGGTCCCATTTCTCAAATTTTGGAGGTGTCTCCTAACGATTATGTACCAGTTGTAGGAGATGGCTTGACCATGATAAATCAAGGGTACTACTGACCAGATTAGCTTGGCGCCTCAGTGAAAGCGTCAAGCTAATCCATCTGGCACTACTTACTTACTTACGCCTGTCACCCCTACCCGGGTATAGGCCGTCGACGAGAGACCTCCAGCAACTCCTGTCCTGTGCTTCTCCTTCGATTCTACTCCAGGTGGTTCCCAGTCTCTTGATGTCTGCTTGGAGGTCTCGACGCCAGGAGTTTCTCGGCCTACCTCTTTTCCTCTTTCCCTGGGGGTTCCATGACAATGCCTGCCTAGTGATACTGGAAGCTGGCTTTCTCAGACTGTGACCGATCCATCCCCATCTTCTTCGCCCAATTTCATTCTCTGCTGTTATCTGCTCTGTTCTCTCCCAGAGTCTGACGTTGCTGATCTTCTCTGGCCAGTGGATTTTCAAAATTCTTCTAAGGCAACTGTTCATGAAGGTCTGTACTCTGTTGACTGTGGTTTTTGTCAATCTCCAAGTTTATGCTCCATATAGGAGAACTGCTTTTACATTGGAGTTGAAAATCCGGACTTTGGTGTGTTGTGACAGCTCTCTGGAACTCCACACTATTTTCAACTGGAGAAAGGCTGCTCTGGCTTTACCGATTCGTGCTCTGACATCTGCATCAGTGCCGCCTTTTTTGTCTATGATGCTCCCGAGATAGGTGAAGGACTCCACCTCCTCCAACGGGGTGCCAGCAAGCAAGACTGGTTCTTCCCTGGTTGCGTTCAGCCTCATTGTCTTTGTTTTCTGTTTGTGAATGGTGAGGCCCACTTGGGACGAGATGTCAGCAAGCCTCGTGGTCTTGTCCTGCATTTGTTGATGAGTGTGGGACAGTAATGCCAAGTCGTCTGCAAAATCGAGGTCGTCAAGCTGTGTCCACAGTGTCCACTGTATTCCACTTCGTCTGTGCTCTGTGGTCATCTTCATGACCCAGTCTATGGCCAGTAGGAAGAGGAACGGAGACAGCAGACACCCCTGCCTGACACCAGTTCTGACCTGGAGCTCTCTGGTGAACTGCCCTTCGTGGATCACGCGACATGTCATGCCATCATAGCTGCTCTTGATCAGGCGGACGAGCTTTGTGGGTACACCGTAGTGTCGTAGGAGTTTCCACAGAGTCTCTCGGTCCACGCTGTCAAATGCTTTCTCATAATCCACAAAGTTGACGTACAGCGGGGAGCTCCACTCCAGAGACTGTTCCACGATGATGCGGAGAGTGGCGATCTGGTCTGTACATGATCGGTTCTTCCTGAATCCTGCTTGCTGGTCTCTCAGCTGGGGGTCAACCGAGCTCTTCATTCTCTCTAGGATGATCCTGTTGAAGACCTTTCCTGGTACTGACAGCAAGGTGATTTCTCTGTAGTTGGAACACTTGCTGAGGTCGCCTTTCTTGGGAAGCTTGATTAGGTACCCCTCCTTCCAGTCAGCTGGCATCACCTCCTCTTCCCAGATCTTTCCAAACAGTGGGTACAGCATCTCAACTGTTGTCTCTAGGTCTGCTTTCAGAGACTCCGCTGGGATGCCATCTGGCCCTGCTGCTTTGCCATTCTTCAAAAATGCCACTGCTTTTCTGATCTCTTCCCGGCTGGGTCTGTCACAGCTGATGGGTAGGTCGGTCTCTGCCGGCTGGATGTCGGGGGGGTCGGGTGGGCTAGGTCTGTTCAGTAACTCTTCAAAATACTCGGCCCATCTGTCGAGTTGGTCTGCTCTGTCTGCAATAGGCTTGCCTTCTTTGTCTTTTACTGGTCTTTCTGTATGGCCATACTTACCCGACAATCTTCTGGTAATGTCGTAGAGCTGTTTCATGTTGCCGCTGCCTGCTGCCTTTTCTGCCTCTGCTGCCAGGCTGTCTGTGTAGGCCCTCTTGTCTGCCCTGATACTCCTCTTCACCTCGCGGTTGGCTTCCGAGTATTCCCCCTGTGCCCTTACTTTGGCTGCTCTCGTGCGACTGTTGTTGACCGCTGCTTTCTTCTGCTTCCTCGCTTCTATCTTCTTCAAGGTCTGTGCCGACAGCCAGTCCTTGTGGTGGTGTTTCCTGAACCCTACAGTGTCTTTGCAGGTTGAGTTCAGCGCCTCTCTAACTGCCTTCCACTGCTGCTCTGTGGTGACCGCCTCCTCTTCATTTACTAGCTCCTGTAGCGCTTGAAACCGGTTGGACAGCACCAGTTTGAACTCTTCTCTAACTCCAGTTTCTCTCAGGAGGCCTACATTATAGCGCTGTCTTCTTGTTGTCTCTGTGCGGCTTTTCTTTAGCTTGAGCTTCATTCTTAAGGTAAGCAGATGGTGGTCTGAGGCGACATCTGCTCCCCTCCTCACTCGAACATCTTGAAGGGATCTTCTAAATTTCTTGCTAATGCAGATATGGTCTATTTGGTTCTCTGTTGTATGGTCAGGTGAGACCCAAGTTGCTTTGTGTATTCTTCTGTGTGGGAAGATGCTGCCTCCAATGACAAGTCGGTTTAGAGCACAAAAGTCTACAAACCTCTCCCCGTTCTCACTCATCTCCGAGCCTAGTCCCTGTCTCCCCATCACCTCTTCGTATCCGGTGTTGTCCTCCCCTATTTTGGCATTAAAATCGCCCATGACTATGGTGATGTCTCGCTCCGCACATTTGTCCACGGCACTCTGGAGTCGGTCGTAGAACTCTTGTTTCTCTTCCTCGTCACTGTCATTGGTGGGCGCATAACAATGGATGACGTTCAGCTTGAGCTTTTTCTTGGTTCTAAAGGCTGCTGTTATAATTCTTGGCCCAAGAGGTTCCCAGCCCATCAGCGCTCTCTGTGCCACTGGTGACAGCATGAGTGCTACTCCTTCTGTGTGGGGGGCATTCTCCTCTTCATGACCTGAATACAGAATCATCTCCCCACTTAACAGCCTTTTCTGGCCAGACTGCGTCCATCTGGCTTCACTGATGCCTAGCAGGGAAAGGTTGTACTTTTGCATTTCCGCTGCTATCTGGGCGGCCTTGCCGCTCTGGTACATGGTCTTGACGTTCCATGTGCCCATGGTTGTATCCCTGGATAGAGAGAGGCGGCTCGGTCCTGTGGCTTCCGAAGACTTCCGGCTTTCACCACAGGACGTCATAAGTCTTCTAGTAGAAGAACCTTCCTCCTCCAGGAAAGGAATTACTGTTAGTCTTTTCGTCGGCGTTTTTGTAGCTATTTCCTTTTTTGCAGGGTGGGGAAGCTACCCCCACGCCCAACCCCCTTACTAGGAGGACCAGGGGTTTTCTGTCGGGGTCACCTTCCCTTAGACCATGTTGGTTCACGGCACCTTATTTCATTCGGTGCACCCCTCTCACGAGGGACCCCCTATCCACCACCCAGGGGACGCGCCTCAACGCCGTATGGTCCCAGCGCGAGGCGTCTGGCACTACCCTTCAGTGAATTATCATGGATCTCCTGCTGTAGGGATTCGGGGCTAAAAGGGTTAACTTATCAGGGTGAAAACAGCCCCCGTGAACGAACTGTGGACAGCTTTAAACCCTTTGCCGGCTGTCGTTTACTGTTCAGTTTAGTCGCGATGACTGATTCCTGCAGGAATCATCGCGACTGACTAAAACTGCTACCGACATGCAGCCAAGGGTTATCGGTTTATAACTGGATCCATTTACGACATTTTTTCAGAAACAAAACAGTAACCAGCTATCAGACATGGTTTGGTGAGACTGGCAAGGGTAAAAGACATCAGTCACGGATGCTGGTGTCCCGGCCAGGGCCGATGACGTTCAGTATCTCATCATAAGGGCTCACGCTACTGCCCGGAGTGTCAGCCGGTCAAGGAAAATCAGAAGTGTCTTCGAGCGAACAACTGGACGGATCATCTGTGCCAACAGTGTCAGTTGCATGTGCCAGTCGGCAGTTCCGTACCATCCTTTCATTTGAACATAGACGCCCAAGTGGTAAGTTTACGGAAAGTCACGCTCTGACACTCAATTCAGTCCGGCGGAACTTTCAGTCAGTTCTTTTCCCAGGTATAGTCTTTGAACCGGAATTTCGGAACGGGTTTAGAATCGAACATTACTGACAGCTCACCGGCTTATTATTATTATTATTATTATTATTATTATTATTATTATTATTATTATTATTATTATTATTATTATTATTATTATTATTATTATTATCCCCGCTTCTGCATTGGAAGTGTCTATTACTGAAACCATTTAACTGCTACGCAAGGCGAACGCCACCCAGGCAAGAGACATATATCCTCATGAGCCCCCGCTATCGCGGGGATTCATGAGAATGTATGTCTCTTGTTAGTAAGTTATTCCTAATTTTGTCTCATTTACATCTGTGTTCTTCACGAGACTGTCGGTCAGTGTGCAGTCTTTTCTCAGTGACGGACGCGAAATCAGTTCGTCAGTGATCACCGGCAGAGAAGGGTTTCACAGTTCAGTTTGGACAGTCACTGCTGACTGAACTTACTTTAGCGATTTCTGACAACGTACAACCCTACCAAAGCACAAGAGACATAAATCCTCATAAGCCCCCGCTATCCCTTGCCTTCGCAGTTAAAAAATCCAGCATAATAATCAAAATCTGTTAAAAAGGAAAACAGAAAATAGAGGTTGAAAACCCTTTAAGTTAGACACATGAAACAGGACGTTTCGGATCAAAGATCCTTCTTCTCGGTGACTGACATGGAAACAACGTAGAACCACGTTGTACTGTGTGGTTCTACGTTGTTGCCATATCACCGAGAAGAAGGATCTTTGATCCGAAACTCTGTTCTTTTAACTTTCTCCTGAAATATATTTTTTTCTCCGCAAATGACTGAGTCAGTTCTGTCCTTATCAGTTAACGTCCTCAAGACCAATCAAGTAACTCAAGTGGCGTAGAAAACGGAGGGGGGGGGGGAGTGCCCCCCTCCCCCACCCCAATTTAAAAAGTTTGGGGAGGGAAGCGAGGCCCCTTCTCCCCGGGGACCCTCCCAATAAAATTTTGACTGAGAAAGAAAATTGAAAGAAAATTGGGTGGAGGTCGAAAATCGGTTGTTGTTGGGGGGGGGGGGGAGGGGGGGGGGAAGCAAAAAAAAATTTTGGTGAGAAAAAACATTAAAATTGTATATTTTTATTTGTTATTTAGAGAACAAAATATTGAATATATCATAAGTTTTTTATTGTTATGTTTGATTCAGTTTTACTCGGCGGGTCACTCAGACCGCATCATGTCCATGCGCCTCCCACTGAGACACCAGCAACACGTCACCCTTCTCAGTGTGTACTCCCCAACCCTCCTGGCAGAGCCTGCTGAAAAGACAAGTTTTACACTGACCTGCGCAGCCTCATACAGAGCACCCCTGCAGACGACAAAGGCATCATCCTTGGCGATTTCAACGCCAGAGTGGGCCAGGACTCTGAAGCCTGGAAGGGAGTCCTCGGCAAGCATGGCGTCGGGAACTGCAATGACAATGGCCGCCTACTGTTGGAGTTCTGTGCAGAGCAGCAACTGGTCATCACCAACATTACTTTTCAGCAAAAGGACAGTCGAAAGACCACCTGGATGCATCCTCGCTCCAAACACTGGCACCTTATCGACTATGTCCTAGTGCGTCAGAGGGACCTCAGTGATGTCCTCCTCACCAGAGTGATGCCCAGCGCAGAGTGCCACACTGACCACCGCCTTGTCCGCTGGAAACTCAGGCTCCATGTCAAGCTAAAACCCAAGAAATGGGGGCCCCCAAGAAAAAGCTTGATGTTGCCAGCCTTCAGCGTGACGACGTGAAAGCTGCCTTTCAGACAGATTTACAGCGCAGGCTCAAAGACACAGCGGACCCAGCAGACTCCTCCCCTGAAACACTCTGGGAACAACTGAAAACTGCTATTGCAAAATCCTCTGCAGAAGTCTTGGGTTTCGCTAGAAAGAAGAACAAAGATTGGTTTGACGAAAACGATGTTGAGATCTGGGGGAGAACACCTAGCAAAAAAAAGAGTCGCCCATCAGGCCCACCTAGCCCAGCCTTCCTGCCCTGTGAAGAAGTCTGCCTTCCGCCTCGTCTGCAGCAGTCTCCAGCGCAAGCTCAGAGATCTCCAGAATGAGTGGTGGACCAGACTTGCACAGAGGACCCAGCTTTGCGCTGACAATGGTGACTACAGGGGCTTCTACGAAGCACTGAAAGCAGTGTATGGCCCCAGGCACCTGGTACAAAGTCCCCTGCGAAGCGCGAATGGCCAGGCACTCCTCACAGATAATACCTCCATCTTGAACCGCTGGTCGGAGTACTTTCAGAGCCTCTTCAGCGCTGAGCGCACTGTTCAAGAAGCAGTCGTCCTACAAATCCCACAATTCCCAGTAAAGGTTGAATTGGACGAACCGCCCACCGCTGAAGAGACCCTCACAGCCATCCACCAGCTCAAGAGTGGCAAAGCAGCAGGCATTGATGGAATACCGCCAGAGATCTGGAAACATGGAGGCACAGCACTGCACAACAAGCTCCATGACCTCTTTCTCTGCTGCTGGGAGGAAGGAACACTACCAAATGATCTCCATGATGCTGTCGTTATCACCCTGTACAAGAACAAAGGCGAGAAGTCTGACTGTTCCAACTATCGGGGAATCACCCTGCTGTCCATTGCTGGGAAAATTCTTGCAAGGCTGCTCCTGAATCGGCTGGTACCTGCCATCGCTGAAGACCACCTCCCAGAGGGCCAGTGTGGCTTCAGAGCAAACAGGAGCACCACCGATATGGTCTTTGTGCTGAGACAGCTTCAGGAGAAGTGCCGCGAGCAGAACAAAGGGCTGTACGTAACGTTTGTCGACCTAACAAAAGCGTTCGACACTGTGAGCAGGCAAGGCATGTGGCAGATCCTGGAGCGACTTGGCTGTCCCCCAAAGTTCCTCAGCATGATTGTCCAGCTACACGAGGACCAGCAAGGCCAGGTCAGACTCAACAATGACCTCTCAGAACCATTCCCTATTCTCAACGGCGTAAAGCAGGGCTGCGCGCTGGCACCGACCCTCTTCACCATCTTTTTTAGCATGATGTTAAAGCAGGCCACAGTGGACCTCGATGATGACGATGCAGTGTACATCAGGTATCGTCTCGATGGCAGCCTGTTCAACCTCAGACGACTGCAGGCCCACACGAAAACCCTAGACCAACTGATTCGTGAGCTGCTTTTTGCTGATGACGCTGCCCTCGTTGCACACACAGAGAGAGCCCTGCAGCGCATCACGTCCTGCTTCGCAGACACTGTCCAGCTCTTTGGACTCGAGGTCAGTCTGAAAAAGACAGAGATCCTCCATCAGCCGGCACCCAAGACAGTGTATCGCCCTCCTCACATCACCATTGGCGAGTCTGAACTAAGTCAGTGCACCAGTTTACTTACCTTGGCTGCATTATCACGTCGGACGCCAAGCTGGACAAGGAGCTTGACAGCAGGCTGGCAAAAGCGAACAGCGCTTTCGGGCGACTTTTCAAGCGGGTGTGGCACAATCAACAGCTGAAAACAGGCACCAAGATCAGCGTGTACAGAGCTGTGGTCCTCACCACCCTGCTGTATGGTTCAGAGTCCTGGCCCTCTACCGCAGCCAACTACGACTCCTCGAACGCTTCCACCAGCGCTGCCTGCGCACCATCCTGGGCATTCACTGGAGTGACTATGTCACCAACGTCGAGGTCCTTGAACAGGCTGAAACTGTGAGCATCGAGGCTTTGCTGCTGCGGACACAGCTCCGCTGGGCTTGGCATGTCTCCAGGATGGAGGATCATCGCCTACCAAAGATCGCCCTGTTCGGCGAGCTTGCTACTGGACACCGTGACAGAGGGGCACCAAAGAAGAGATACAAAGACTGTCTCAAGAAGTCACTTAGTGCCTGCCAAATCGACCACCACCAGTGGTCTTCGCTTGCTGTGGACTGTAACACCTGGCGCTCCACCATTTACAAGGCAGCTGTCTCCTTTGAGGACTCTCGCAGAGCTAGCGGCCTTAAGGACAAGCGGCTCAGGAGAAAAAACAGAGATGCCGCAACTCAGAACCCTGGCCATACCTCCCCCTGCAGCCACTGCGGTCGAACCTGCCTGTCCCGGATTGGCCTCCGCAGCCACGAACAAGCCTGCAGACGTCGTGGGCAACTCCTATAAAATCTTCGTTCGCGAAGTCAAGCCAAGAGAGACTCGGCGAGGCTGGACCGCCCCGTTAACCCCTCCCGGCTCCCCCCGTTGCCTTTTTGTTGTTATTGGTTTGTTTGTTTGCTTGTTTGTTGCCAGGAGGCTAGAAAGCAACATGCCATTTACGCTGCCAACTCCCCCCCCCCCCCCCCCCTCCCTCCTCCTCCCCACCTCCCTCCCCCTCCCTCCAACCCACTTATCAACCGTAACGGGTCACGTGGCGAGAGCGGGCAGCAAGGGGACTCGCCATCAACCCGTGGCGGATCGCAGCACTTAATGTCTGCCGCCCCGGGCCGCCTGCAGTCCTCGCCAACCACACGCCAAACGTCGACCAGCCTGCTTAGCCAACCGCCATCGAGCAACGTGTTGGGGCGACAAAATCTCCAAGTCCCCCAGCTCCTCTCTTCAGATTTCCCGCTACTAGTGCCAGCAAGAACTCCAGTGGCCGCACCTCCCACCAACGCTTGGTTCCAGAGTCAGGGAGCGGAGACCAAGACGACCCTGGATCCCCAACACCTGCTCCAGTTGCTGGCGCAGTTTCTTAGGCCGTTTGTCTGAAGGACATCCCGCTACCTCTTTTACTTCCAGGGCCAAGCTGCACAGGCTTTAGAATCACATCTCTGCACTGTGTACACACGGGGAGCGATGAGTGACGTTTACTGCTCTAAGGTTTTGTCTGATCAGTTTTCGCCCTGCAGGGCGCACAACTGGTCGGAAATTGCCTTTCTGCTTTCAGGGTCAATCAGTCGCTCCTACCGACTTGGCGCTGGAAGTAAAAAGGGTATGTGTGTACAAACCAGTGGGTCGCGTGTGTGTGTGTGTGTGTGTGTGTGTGTGTGTGTGTGTGTGTGTGTGTGTGTGTGTGTGTGTGTGTGTGTGTGTGTGTGTGTGTGATGGTATGAGTTTGCGTGAAGGTGTCATCAACTTCGCTTGTTAAATTGGCATAAACTCGGCGACGACTTACTCAGGTTAGCTGCTGATGGTTGTCACAGTTACTATGGATTAACCGATTTTTCGATGACCACATCTGATGACAGAAACACATAAACGATGACCACATCTGATCATTAGTGCGATACTGCTCTGTGAAACAGTGTTTCTAGTACAGTGAACAAACTGTAAACTATCCGTGTAATTTGTTATTAATGACCGGAATCCGCTTTGTCGGACAGTCGGAACACCCGACTCACCGTGCACGATCATTGCGTGAATTCTTTTGACTAGTAACCTTACTTAAGTTCTCAGGTGACTGAGATTATCGCCTGTCCTACATTTTCAATGAAAAGCGAGTGTGTTGTTATAACATAAGGACTTCGACACACACGAATTCTGACATAAACGCTTTCTTTATAGCGGGTTTTTTCTGAGATCGTACACTTGTCGTTTCTTATTCTTTACTGCAAGCTTTTGTTTTTGTGTTCTTTGCGTGTGCTGTAATACACGGTTTCTGGCGTGAACCGCCGTTCAGCTGACGTACTGAGACTAAAGTCGAATAAGTCTTTATTTGTTTTCTCTGATATTTTACTTGTACATGTAATCTCTTTCCTGGTTTAACTGCGTAACCTTCTATTTGTATCCTGTACCTTAGTTTTGTCCCCTGGTTCTTTATCTTATTAGTCTTTATTTGTTTCATCTGATATTTTACTTGTACATGTAATTTCTTTCCTGGTTTAACTGCGTAACCTTCTACTATTTGTATCCTGTACCCTAGTTTTGTTTCCTGGTTTTTTACCTTATTATCTGAACATGATTTATACAACTATGAACAGACCCTCGAAAAAAGGCCAACAATTTCGTATCGGTCACCTAAATATCTACCACCTGGCAAACAAAGTTCAGGATGTCTGTGTTTATGTTAATACCCCCAACTATTTCCATCTATTCGGTTTAACTGAGACTCGTTTGGCCGCCCACATCAGTGATGAAGCCATCGCCATCCCGAATTATTCTATTATCAGGAGAGACCCGTCAGTACAGGGTGAGACAGGTGTAGCGGTATATATCCATCAATCCATTTTACACATAACCCGCAGGCGACAAGACCTAGAAACTGGTGATGTAGAATGTATTTGGGTAGAAATCAAAAACTCTAAATCCCCGCCCTTACTTGTTGGGTTTCTGTATCGAAACCCCGCAGCCACCTTTGAGTGGTACGATAGCTTTTTACACATGATTGATAAAACAGACATTCACAACAAAGATGTTCTCCTTCTTGGAGATTTTAATATTGACTTTCTTAAACCCCATCCATCATGGGAATGTACTACTACCCTTGTCGGTCTTCACCAATTGGTAACATCACCCACCAGAATTACGCCATCATCAGCCACTATTATAGACCATATTTATACCAACAAACCTCAAGCAGTTAGCAACACTCAAGTAAATAGTCTTAGTGTAAGTGACCACTATCCGGTTAGCTGCACATGGCTGTCAAAACTTCCAAAGCTAAAAAAGCAAGTCCACACTTGCATAACTTACAGATCGTTTAAAAACTTTAATGAAAGTGTTTTCTTGGCTGATTTAGCCACAGCACGATTCATCGACGTGTATAACGATAGTGACCCAAATAAAGCATTAGATACCTGGTACCGGATTTTTCTTGGTGTGCTGAACAAACACGCGCCTCTGAGACACAAAAGAGTGAAATACGCTACCGTTCCACCATGGCTGACTGCGGATATAATCGAGGCAATGGAAATTAGAGACCAGCTGAGAAGCGAGAAGCGGTTTACTGAATACAAAACACAGCGTAATCGTGTTAAATATATGGTTTTAAATGCAAAGAGATCTCTTTTCGATAAAGTAGTTAAGCAAAGCAAAGACTCATCTACTGTATGGCGTGCCATTAATTTAGTAACTAGAGGTACAAATAAAAATAGTGCGCCTTTATCACCCCACCTCACTGCAAATAGGTTTAATGACCATTTTACCTCTATAGCCGAATCGTTAATCCCACCAGGAACTAACTCATGTGAGTATGTTTGTCCAAACGTGCTAGTACACCACTGTAACCGGGAAAATACGGACAAAGAACCATTCACGATACCGCCTATAGCAGTCCACGAAGTGGGTAAATTAATTTCCTCGATGGAAAATAAAAAGTCATCCGGGCCTGATGAGATCAGCTCAAAAATACTCAAGATATCTCTTCCATATATCGTCGAAAGTATTACATATATTTACAATCTCTGTATAAACCAAAACTCTTTTCCGGACGCATTTAAAGACGCGAAAGTGATCCCCCTACCAAAATCAAAAGATCTGAGTGAAATCAACAACTTTCGCCCCATATCACTATTACCTGTTTTGTCGAAGCCTTTAGAGCGGCACATCCATAAGCATCTATCTGAATACTTAAAAAACCAAAATCTCATCCATTCACTGCAGTCAGGCTTCAGACCAAACCATTCCTGTCACACTGCCTTGATAAGGATGGCAGATACCTGGTTATCATCTATTAATGATTCCAAACTAACAGGTGTAGTTTTCTTAGACTTCCGGAAAGCCTTTGACATGGTGAACCATGACATACTTATAAAGAAAATATCCTTATATACTAAAAGCGCAGCCGGGTTTTTCAAATCCTACCTAGAAAACAGAAGACAAAAAGTTCTCCTTAATGATACATATTCTAGTCACTGCAAAGTAAAGCGATGGCGTGCCCCAGGGCTCTATTTTAGGCCCTCTTTTATTCTGTTTGTTCATTAACGACCTTCCACTCACAATTAGTGATGATAGTGTTGCATGCGATATGTTCGCTGATGATGCTGCGATACACACTCCCGATAAGGATTTGTCAGTAATTGACACGCGCCTACAAAACACATTACAGGACATTAACAGCTGGTGCAGTAACAATTCCATGATCTTAAACCCTGCAAAGACTGAATGTATGGTTGTAAGTACCCGCCAAAAGCACCAGCTCGGCACTCTCTCACTCAGCTTGTCCCTTCAAGGCAAATCTATCAGCCAGGTAACGGAACATCGTCTTCTCGGCGTTACTGTAGATAACCAGTTTAAATGGCAATGCCATCTTAGTAATATATGTAAAACAATATCAAAGAAACTGTTTATTTTATCCAAGTTAAAACATATAGCTAATGTAGAAACACGAAAACTGTTCTTCAACGCCCACATCAGGTCACATATAGATTATGCTTCTACGGTGTGGGATGGCGCAAGCGAGGTCCAGTTAAAGAGACTAAACTCTCTTCATCGTAGAGCCGCGAAGCTTATCCTTTCAGACCCTAACTCAACAACGGATAATAAACTGAAAACCTTAGAAATTCTCCCCTTGAAAAAAAATTTATTATACAATAAGGGAATAACGATGTTCAAAGTATTGAATAACAGACTCCCCGAGTATATAAAAAAAATGTTTTTCCTCCCGGCATCAACATACTCCAGATCAAGGCAGTCCATTACTGTGCCACGACCTAGAATCGATCTCTATAAGACAAGTTTAGCGTTCTCAGGTGCTAGCATGTGGAACACATTGCCCAAACATGTTACAACATCAACAACGCTTTCGTCTTTTAAACCCGCTCTCTTCAAGTACCTCACCTCAGCATCGTAAGATTTTCACAGCAACCTGCACTTGCAGTGTACGATTTTCCCCTTTCTAACTCTTCAATTCAGTTATATCTTCAGTTAATACAAGATGCTAATGCTGCATGTATTGTGTGTGTGTGTGTGTGTGTGTGTGTGTGTGTGTGTGTGTGTGTGTGTGTGTGTGTGTGTGTGTGTGTGTGTGTGTGTGTGTGTGTGTGTGTGTGTGTGTGTTTTGTGCTTGTGCTTGTGTTTATGAATGTATGTATGAAGATTTATACCTTTATAATTGTGTGTATGTGTGAGATTTGTTATGTTTATTTTCACCTTTTCAATGATTTCTTTTTTTAAAAACTTTATATTTCAATTTTTATTAGTTATATATTTAGTTTTTCCCAATTTAATGATAGTATTTTTGTGATTTGTGCATTATATGTAAAGTAGATTAGCAACGGCAAGTTCGAAAAATGGTTTCACCAAAACTTTCACCGTTGTAAAATAAAGAATCATTGTCATTGTCATTGTCATTGTCATTGTCCCTCGCCCCAATGAAAATTTTCTTCCTTTCGTCACTGCAATTATTTTTTTGTCGGGCTCTGCCAAAATCATTATTGAGAGGGGGCGGAGGGCCAGTAGACACCCATCTCCTCCTCTTCTCCCCCCCCCCTCCTCCACCCCCCTCACACATTTTCTTGTGGGGGGGGGGGGAGGGGGAGGGGGGGTGGCAACCAAAAGCCCCAGTCAGAACAGGTCATGGTATACATTTAAATTGGGAAGTTCAGGCAGTGCAAGGTCCCGTGTTTTTAAAAATAATTTTTGCCTTGTTTGAAAATTTGCAGTTGGGCTGAATGTGGGAATTTGCTGGAAATTGGGGCGGTCAGTGGCGCAGTGGTTAAGGCGCCTGCCACCAATTCCAAAGGTGAGCGGTTCGATACCGGGTTCCGGCGTTGGACTTTTCTCCTCTGGTAAGTGTCACCGTTAATTCGGGCGGACCGTCGGGGGTTCTTTCTCCGGGTACTCCGGTTCTTCCACCCCCACACTTTGGTACCGGTCTCAGGCCACTTTACAAATTTCAAATACAAGCGATCAAAAATCTCTGTAACTTCAGTAGCTGACTGGCCCTTCGTTTGTCTTGTACTGTGTGCGTAAATCCGTGTCTGTTTCGTGAGTGTGTGTGTTGGGTTTCAGGCGCGGCGCTTTGAGTCGATTTCCCCAAAATTGAGAAAAAGCGCCTATATAATAACGGTATTATTATTATTATTATTATTAAATTTGTGGTTAGCTGAGAGGAGACATGTTTGGTGCTTTGATTCATACCATCCTGAGCTTATCCAGTGGACATTTGTGGGCCTATGTTGAGTTGCCTTTGGCGTAGTGATTTGAGGGGCACGCTGATTTCAGCCTGTGCTTGGGAAGGAACCAGTTTCATAGCCAAGAAATGAGACGGGTCATGTGCTGGTTTTTTTTTTTGTATTTTGTGCATGGCAAATGTGCAGCTGGTGGGCGGTAGTGCTTTTTAGGGAATCGAACAATTAGGGGATGACTGGGATTGACTAAGGCTAAGAGACTGGACAGTACGGAAACACCACTGTGGTCCGTGGCCCGGCAACAGACGCTGATGAAATTATAGTCTAAGGGAGAATACTCGCAACATCAAAGTTGTGCAGCAGTTGTGTACCTTGATCCATCTCGCGATAGGCCAACGACAGTATTCTGCACCAAAAGAAACCTCAGTCTTTAGGTGCCAGCACAACTTGGAATATATAAGACAGCATTAATTATGCACACTTATGTAGACTTTGTATAATATCACAGCTCAGTCAGAAAACTTTTGCAGGGAAACAGGTACAAAAGGTAGCCTAGAAGGCTAGCCAATGAAAAGACACCTCATGTAGCACAAGAGCGTTCGCCCAATCCGCAGAGAGTTTAGAAATCAAATAGGACGCGGAGTATTCGAGTCACCACAATGGCCGAGGAGGAAATTGTAACAATGCTGTGTGCTAAAAACAAATGGAAATCAACACGAACTGGTGAGAAATCGTATGCTGTAACTTCAGCGTGTATTGCAGAAAAATATGTCCGTGTTATGTTGTTTATGGAGTCTGCCTGTAATGGACAAATGACCGCTTTTTGGCTAGGTGGTGTGCAAACTCGCACGTTTCAGTGAAGTGGTTTTAGCACAGTTACTGTTCCGTTACGTCGGATTTAGGACTCGAGTGGCAGTCAGGTTGACCCCTCAGCTTCAAAGCGATTAATATACTTTGAAACATCTTCTGATATATCTTAGCATGATTATATTAAGTGTCGTTTTCATAAGCGTTGAAAATGTGTTGTCATTTACTATTTGCACACTAAACAGTGGTCCTTTATAAAGTTTGACAATCGCAGTCTTTGCATCGTACAGAATCCAAATCCAGTAGTGTACTTACTATACAAGTACTAGTGGGAGACCGTGGTGCAACAGCCCTGCAATATTTTAAAATGTTTCTTTATGAAATAATTATGTGTAGTTCTTTTCTTTTTATTTTCATCACTCCTTTTCTTGCTGCAGTTTGAGTGTAACCATCACTATTTATGGAATCATGCATGCATGTCTTGACTGTTGACATGAATGCAACTTGGGTTTTTTTGGTCATTTTTGTTAGTGATAAAGAATTTAAAACAGTCTTCCTGCCCACGTTTTTTCCAGCAATACTTTGGGATGAAAAATATTTAAAACTACACACTTGCACGTGTTGGGTTTTATAGTTTTAATTTTTATCAACTTTTTTTCGAAAATGTACTACATAAGTTGTAAGCATATAAAGGTAAGTTACTGATGATTTATTTACGGTTCAGTCGGATATAATTTGTACTTTTCATAGACGTTGATTTTTGTTGAATTGAACTAGACATTTTACTTGACCAACCAGGGTTTTTTTCTATTCTATTATTTGCATTTTGTGAAACCTGTATTTTTTCAGTGGCCACTTGGGCATTCTTTAGCACCAGTTACTGTACATGGTATAATTTGCGTTCATAATGCGCATATTTCATCTGAGCTTGTTTGTGCTCATCTCATGCCAGCGCTTTAAACTATAAGAGTCATTCCACACTGATGATGACTTTTTAGGGGGCTCTCACTTAACAGCATTTCTCATCCAAAAGAAACGACCAACTGCACTCAGAACCATTGCTGGGATTATACAGATGTTGATTAAGCAGGTCAAGCAAAGAAACTGTTAAAAGTTAAGTCTACTATTAACTATGAACGAAAAAAGAGCGAAATTCAACTCAAAATGGCTGCGCAAAACAGGAACGCCGAAAGGAGGCAACTTTGGTGGCTACTTGAGAGGTTTCTGTTACGTAAATTAACCTTTTAACCGCACAGTGTTATGAAACTGTTGTTGTTTTTCTTTGATATTTCTGAAATCTTTTATTTCAGTAAAGGGATTTTGTAAAATTTTTCGTTTTCAAAGAGCGTAACTGCGTAACAAGCGGCGTCACACGTCTCCGGACATACAAAATAAACTACAAGTCATTCTTGCTGGTCACTGAACAAACAAAGCCACGAAAATCACTAACATATTAAAAAACTAAAGTTGTACAACTACACACATTGAATGTATATGCACAGAATAAAGAGATGACCGGCTTCTAAGTTATGGTGTCACAGATGTTACACAGTTACGCTGTATTTTTCAAAATGAAACAATGACGAAACCGTCGTCTGCTGAGCGGGAAGCCTTCATCCACAACAAGGGTACATATTAGCACATGATTTGATGACGTTTCACCCAAGGTTTCCATATATGGAAGTGTGTACACAACAATAAAGTGTGATGTGTCACACATGCAACACGCGGTTACACAGTTACGCACAAAGTGAGACTTGAGGTGGTGAACGTGAAATGGTACCAAATCCTGGGATATACGACATCATTGGAAGAAAAGGTAAGCGGAACTGATCATATTATTCTCCTATCTACTATTTTACATGGTTATCTGCATGTTTTATTTCGTGATTGTAGAGAAATACCTAGTTTAAATGACGCTATGCATTGACTATGCTGGTGTCGCATGTTACGCAGTGCACAGAACTGCTTGTTTTCACGAAGAATAATGCTTTAGATACCTTTTGGGGGGCGTTTATCAGAGAAACCTTATCGTTTAAGCTGTTTTCAAGTTGCAAAATCTGGGTAAAAGCATGTTACTTCATAAAAATCTAACATGCGTAACTGCATTACACTTTTCACGAGTCGCATGTAATGCAGTTACCTGAAGATGATGTAGCATGTTATGTTGTTACTATGTAACACAAAAAAGAACGTTTTTCACATATGTTTACTTTGCATTGACCTTACCTTTATCCATAGCACAAATTTTGATTAAGTGTAAACATTCTAGCGTTTTTAATAATCTTTTCCTGGTGTTTATCACATAAAAACTTAAAAAGCCTTTTCTTCCCAGATTTTGGAGACTAATGGTGATGAAGCGCTGGTGAAGTTCTTAAAGGTTCATGAGAGGTAGTACACATTTCCCCCATGTTGAAGACATTATCATGGGTCTCTGTGGAGGATGTCACGCTTTTGGATCCGCCCACCATCAACGTCCGTGGACAACACTTCTTTTCATAAATTTTGTTGGGGTTGTCAGGATGCTTCAGGATTTTGGTGGTGGTGGGGAGGGGTGTATGGAATAAATACATGAATGTCAGAAATAAATGATTTCCACTGTCCCAAGTATTTTGCATTTGTTGAGTTCTTAAATCTTGCCCCCGAGGATGGATGTATGTTTGTGTCGCATGTTACACAGTTACAGATCAGTGTTGATGTTGTATAACATCAAAGCAAGTACAAGTTTTTGTCTCTTTTACCTTTAGCATCATCATTGACCACTGAAAGTACATTTTATGTTAAATATTTGTTTCATATTTGTTGACCCTAAAGTTTGAAACAAAAACGTTTTATAATGGGAGTGTAACTGTGTTATGGTGTCGCGAACAAAAACTATACCTCTTTCCGACAAAAATTGCATCTAATAACTCAAGAATTGTTTTTTACCTTCTCCTTGATGTGTTCAAGTAAGCCATGATTGATAAGACAGTTTGTATGATTTGTACATTGCTCACAGCTGAATTTCTGTCACGGTGTAACACAGTTACTTTGTAGTTTGTGTCCCATGTTACACAGTTACAGATTAGTATTGATGTTGTATAACATCAAAGCAAGTACAAGTTTTTGTCTCTTTTACCTTTAGCATCGTCATTGACCACTGAAAGTAAATATGTTACATATTTGTTTCATATTTTTTTACCCTAAAGTTTGAAACAAAAACGTTTTAGTATGGGGGTGTAACTGTGTTACGGTGTCGCGAAGAAAAAATATACCTCTTTCCAAAACAAATTGCATCTAATAACTCAAGAATTGTTTTTTACCTTTCTCCTTGTTGTGTTCAAGTAAGCCATGATTGATAAGACATTTTGCATGATTTGTACATTGCTCACAGCTGAATTTCTGTCACAGTGTAACGCAGTTACACTGCAGCGACATATTTCATATTTACCTGTCTATTGGCAGTTTGGTATGTTGGTCTGCTTTTCTTTTTACAGGTTATAAACTACACATATTAACACATTAATTAACAATGGTGCTAACATTTAAAGTTGAATTTGTTTTTTTAGCAGTGATTCCCCCTTTTAGTCATCATTAGTGTGGAATGACTCATAACATTTTGTATTATTATTTGTTGGTGGTAGTTTTCTGGGTTTCATTTTTAACGCATAGTAAGTTGGACTGTGGATTTGTTTTGCTTTTCACATGGGAAAGCTTGGGCAGTTGGAGAGAAGAATGCTGCATCTACAGTAGTCATTGAAAGCGGCTTTGCACACAAGGAGCCATAGTCCAACAATATTAGCAGCCCACTGTATCGAGCTGCCACTTGGACTTGGTCAAATTATAAAGTGTACACTCTACACTCTTTGAACTCCGTTTTGAAGTCCCCGTTTGCATTTAGAATGATTAGGGACGGTCTCGGTGACAATCACACATTCACCTTTATCTACGTTCGAGAAAAGACACCTTCATCCCCATTGTGGCCGAGCTGATTAGTTTGCTAACTCCACGCAAGTGTCAGTGTCACGTTGGCAAGAGTGATCCAGCCCCCAAAAGAACCCACAGGCAGAGCCTTCCATCTGCAAGAGGCATAGATCATCATCGTAAGAGTGTATTCCTCATGTTCAGTTACATTACCCGTGGTTCTTAGACGGAGTAAGTTGGGGGTGTAGGTCCATGATTTAAAACCTAAAAGGGCGGTGGGCGTGCAGTACCGCGGCGAGCCCAGGGAGTGCAAAACATCCCCACAAAGGTGCGCAATGTCGGTAACCACCTGGGACAATCGGCTCCCTCTGTGGTCATTACGCAGCCTTGGTGTTAAGTGCGGCCTGATTGTCCACTCAGAAGGGCCCATTATGCTGGCAGTCCAGTGGGAGAGAGTGGGAGCCCCAGGAGAGACAAAGACGGTCAAACTGCAATAAATTGGAGATACTGTAACTTGTAAGATTCCCGGCAGCCTGCCACAGGTTACAGGCGAAGAAAAATCGTGCATGTTGGGCGGACCACAATCGTGTGATCGGAAGCTTTATGTCTTCCCAGGTGTATTGACTCGTGGAGATAATGTTGGGGCTTGTCTGTTACTCTGGCTGCAATCGGACATAAAAGGTGTTTATCAGCGCTTCTATCGTCATTATGTCTCTCTCCAGGCTCCCTTCCATCAGCGTCCGCAAATGCATGGCAGCAGCCCACGTCTTGCCTTGGCATGTCTCGTTTATAAAGGGAAAAGTGCACCTGGTCACCTTGGCCTTGACACTAATTGCGCTTCACGATGTGTACACTAAAAGAGCACACGTGTGGACAGTAGCAGATTTAGTCTGTTGGTTTTTGCCACCTTTTGTGGACATTATGCCTACAGTTTTGTTTACAGTGTGATGCTGACAGTGATAGTGTGCGTTTTTACTTAGTCTTTTTAGCAGTTGGACTTTAGACTGTTTATTTAGTTGTAAAAGATTACAATAACTGCGGCTAGTATTAGTAGTTTAAAGTCGTTGAATTCACGAGCATTGGGGTTTTAGGAATCGGAACAATGATTGATTTCTAAGATGTAGGGACAGTATGAAGATCAAGCAGAAAGATTGTAAGTGAAGATCTTTCCCAACTGATCTGCACAGGTTTTCAACACTTTTCCTCTCAACCCATCTGGTCCAGGTGCTTTATGTGCATTCAGCTTAGAAAAGATGTTCACTACCAAATTAAATTGACAGGGGTTGGCCCTGAGGCACATCAGCTTTGGAGCCTAAAGAATAAAATGAACATTGCAAGTTTGGGTTCATTGATTTTACCTGCATGTATTTATTGTATATCTCTCTTTTTCTCTCTCTTTTTTTTTAACATAGCATCCACCAGCACACTGCGTATAAAAGAAATGGAGTCTGAGCGAAATGTTGGTCTTCTGCATGGTCTGGCACCTGGCAAACTGTCAGAACTGTGTCTGATGCACCTCACTCGCATGCTGGATCTGGATGGAGAGAAGTTCCACGCCTTTGCTCTCAACAGCAGGGCCACCAAACGATCGTCGCTCATCTCACCGTTTAAAAAGAAAGGTATGGATGATCATCAACATTTGAATGCAATAGACAATGAAAGAGAAAGGAATGCACACAAATATAAAATCTAGCTTTCCGTTAACTGAATATTTGGCGGACAAATTTTGTCAGGGACGTAAAAAATGGAAGGCCATCTGTCCCCAGGATAGACAAATCTTGAGAAAAAATTCACTTTTCCCCCGCTGTTTCAAGTACGCGACAGACTGTAGAGCTCCTGGGACGGATTTATTGTCGTTCTGGCCGTCTCCATGATGGGCAGTTTTAAATCACGGTGAAAAGCCTGAAAATCATAGCACAAATTGCCCCTTTGGCTGTTGGTAATGTTTTTTGGCTCACAATCACATGCCAAGCAAAAGTGAGTATGTTCTGGGCCAGTGGTCATCCATCTGCCATTGTCTGTGGTCAACTTTAACATTTGCATTTTTTCGGAGACTATTCAAGCTGCAGTCTTCAAACTTGGCCTAAGGATACTTTGACTTGTGGCAAGACCTTTCCAAACATACCAATTTCAGTGACCTCTCACAAAGGTCAAGGTCACAGGGATCAGGAAATATACCAACAAGATGGGATGAACCATAACCCACAAAGTCCCTTCTATATGAGAGCTGTCATTGACCTAATGTCTTTGACCTAATTCTGATGTTGAAATAACTGACTTTTATTAAAAACGTGAAAAGAGTCTGTAAGTGTACCCGCAAACCTTTAAGCCACCCGACAGCAAAACAAGAAAATTTTATTTGTTGCTTACTTCAGATGTTCAGCCTACTGTCTCAGTGTCTGAGCTACCTTCACACAAAAACTGGAAGAGTTATTGCCTATGGCTACCTTGGAGGACACAGGGTTTCATTAGTGGTGAAAATAAGCAAAACTGGACACACTCTGTGAAGCACGTTTTATGTGATACTCAAGTTGCTTGGATTGCTTATGATGTTATTAACTGTCAAACAATATTTGACTCAAAAAAATTATAAGAGAACCAGAACTTCTGGTGCACATTATTTTCTTAGTAAATCTTATTTGATTTAATGTGAATTACTTTCAAACCATTTTTTATGCTCCAGTGACTGACACAGAGATATCCATTTATCAGATAAATATGGCTGCTAACCTATTAAATAAAGAACTTTTTGATTTTTATGTTTGTAGGTCATGTTGATTATTTAGGTGCCTTTGACAAACGAAAAGTAGTAAGACTAAACATTTTATTTGCACACAACATAACACACTCTTCATAACATTTTCTAATAAATGAGGTCAAAATAATCTGAATTAAAGCATATTTACGAAGAAAAGTGTTATGCCATAATTATGGTGAAAAATTTGCATTTCTTTTGTTGATTAGTATATCTCCTATTAAAAAAGTCTTGCAGATCTGCCAATGTGTCAGTGAGTTCTAATTCTATAAAGGGTGCAGGACATACACGTCATTGGTTTGTCAGAAGTCATTTGAGATGACTTAAGTTTTAGTTTAAATTACGTAATTTTATATTTTACGTGATACGAGTTTCACTTTCGCCGCACTTAGGCTTGAGAAAATGGTGACAAAACTAGAATTTCATGGTACAATTTCAGTCTTGCTATAATTTGTGTGAAAGCAGGTTGACTTTTCCTAGCTACATGATATACTAAGTATACGGGTCACTTCCAAGTTCCATGCTCTTCTGAAAGTGCATCAATGTGTGTGTGCGTGTTAGTGCGTGCGCTCCAAACATCTTCAAGAGGCATAGATCCTCATGCGCCCAGAGGGCACATGTGAATCTATGCATCCTGGAGATGCACGCATGTTTGTGAGAGAGAGTCCATGTTTGTGAGAGAGAGTCCGCGCGAGATAGAGATTTGTGTCAATGTCTGCGTGGTGACGGAATTGCTTCTTTTACGTCACCGCCATTGTCTGGCTTTCTCCAGAAGTCAAGTTTTTTTTACTGTTTTAAATTGTTTCTGAAAAGAATTAATTTCTACTGAAAAAGTTGAAAGGGTACAAAGCTGGCTAACGAACTCATCTAATGCCTTTCTCCAAACTGGCTATATCGGGTCACCTGCATGCTCTTCTGAAAGTGCGACGAAGTGTGTGTGTGTGCATGTTAGTGTGTGCATGCACGCACGCTACAAATATCTCAAAGAGACATAGATCCTCTTGCACTCTCCTGGGGCATGAGGATCTATGTCTCTTGGAGATGCGCGCATGTCTGTGAGTCTGAGAGAGAGAGAGAGATCGTGTGCTAGAGAGAATTACATAATATTTTGAGTATTATGTCAGTGTCTGCGTCCTGATTGAGTTGCCTCTTTTAGGTCACTGCCACTGTCTGACTTTCTCTAGAAGTCAATGTTTTTTAGGAGTTTAATGTTTTAATTTTTTTTCTGAAAAGAATTAATTTTTAGTTAAGAAGTTGAAAGGATACAAAGCTGGCTAATGAACTCATCCAGTTTATTTCTGTAAACTAGCTATATCCAAAATTTAAAGTAAATATGACAAAAATAACGGACTCGTCTGGGTCAACCGACTTCCTATTTAACGGTTGTTTATGTCTTCAAAGTTCAATGAGGCATTCAGTTATTATACTTATATGCTCGGAAGCTCTTTTAGCCACCCCTTTAAGAAAGTATTTCGCCAAGTTTCAAGCTTGTGTGTACAGAAATATCGGATATTCTCTTATACATACGCACAAACACACATACATACATATAATGCACATGCGGTGCTTTGCACCAAATGTACGTTCAGTAGTGAGGTTAGCATAACTAGACATGACATAATTTTTATCTTATTACTTCAGTTGTTAGAGGTTTAGGCCTGCCCGCCTTTGACATCATGGACATGCTATTAAATTTGCCCTACCGTGACCCATTTTAAAAAGTCCCTTCTATAAATAAAAGGGCCTTAAAAATAGCTATTATTTTGTCATAATTATTTTTTTCTCAAATACTATTCACAACTTCAGTTCAAACCCAAACTTTGTACAAAGTTTCTGATGTAAGACTTTTCTAGGCATACAAATTTGGTTAATCCCTCAGAAAGGTCAAGGGTCACAAGAGCTCAGGAAATAGGTCCAAAATAACCATTATATTTTGACAATATGTTTTTTTCAAATACTATTAACAACTTCAAGCTCAAACTTGGTACAGAGATACCTGATGGTAAGACTTATCTATGCATACTAATTTGGATGACCCCTCAGAATGGTCAAGGGTCATAAGAGGCCAACAAATGTGTATAAAATCAGTCAAATTTGGCACAAAGGTTGCTGATGATAAGACCTTCGTATGTATACTAATTTAGTCGACTCATCGCAAAGCACGAGGTTTCACAGATGTGTGAAAACTTAAATTGTTAGAAAATGTGGACTTTGTTGGTGCAGAAGCCATCCCTTTACTTAATGTCACACGTGGGGATCGGTCATACACGTGAGTCATAAGGGTTTTGCCTTTTGTTATGACAAAGATTCCTGCAGGAATTGTGACAGAAACCGCCAGCCACAGCCAAAGGTTAAGCACAGGTTTGCTTGATCCCAGTTAAGCACACAGCCACGGCATTGCATTGTATACAGAACTAATGGGTGCTTGCACAAGGGGGTTAAACTGGTGTGCTACCATTTTCATTGTTTAGTGCTGTACATTGTGTCCATATTCAGATCATTATGCATGGGGACAGTCCAGTCCTGGGGACTAATTCAGCTTTTATATCCCAAAAAGCTGAATTAACAGCTTTTTGGTGCAGAATGAGTACTCTTCAGTTGGTTTAGTCTGTATGGTAAGCTACATTATGCCGAACAGACACACACAAAACCACACCCTCCACACAACACAACAAATCACCAGGGGACCCAAGGTTTTGTTTTTATTCCAAAGTTTGTTATAATATAAACAAAGTGATTTACAGTATCTTGAGTGCTGTCGAGTGTTGTTATATCCGACCTTGTTATAAGCGGAGTAGATTGTATGACGCATGTTCATTACAGCCGCTAAGGCAGTGGTGTCAAGTGCAGAAAATGTTTAGGTAGCATTGTCTGCTAAGTGCTATAATTAGTATAATCATCATCCAGTTGTTAATGCCCTGTCACCACATGTAGCAGTGTCAGACAAGACCTGTTAACTTTCAAGGACATTAAACAACAGTAATCCGCAAAAACATTTTGTATTTCCAACAAAACACACTTCGGTATTATATATTTCACTAGTTCATTTCCCCAGATACACAATTCATCACCACTGTCACGTGTGTGTGTGCGTATGTTGTGTGCGTATTAGCTGTTAGCCTTTTCATTGTATCAGTGCTTAGAGCTAATTTTAAAATAAGTGCTTAACAAATCTCCTATTATTATTATGTGTGTGCATACTGTGTGTATAATTTCTGGGAGTTAACTTGCTTTGGTTGTATCATTATAGCATCTATTTAAGAATAAGAGCCTGATGTGTTCACAATTAAGCTCTTAAATGTTAGGTTTTTTTTTTTGTTGTTGTTGTTGGAATATCACATAGTTATGATGCATAATTTGGTAAAACATTGATCGGTTTTGCATTTTTGGCGTAATCATGTTGCCCGACATGATTTTAGTTCATCAACTAAATTAGCCATAATGAAATAAAGGAGAGATTGCATTGCCACTTCCTTTTGTTCTTGTTATCCTGTGATGTACATGTGTGTGAAGATGAACATGAAATTTATGTTCTTGTCAAGTTGAGAAACTGTTATGCTTGATTGTATCAGATGTCAGCGATTACACAAAATAACACCCAACAGCTTTATTCAGAGTGGGACTTTACTTAACATTTACTTTTTAAAGTGTGAATAGATGACGGTGTTCCACACATGGTGTGTAACTTTCACTTAGTTATATGTGTGAAGAAATAATGTTAATTGCATTGCAGTTATGGTGTAATCGCTGATGTCCGACATACGTGCATTTTCTTTAGAGTCAAATTTCACAAAATCTACTTGCAGGCTTATCTCCTGCTTTTACACACTAATATGTACTGGAGTAGAAGCCCATTATAGAAATACATTTTTTAAGTGAATCATTAAGTTTCAATTTTGAATCCCTTTGTCCTCCTTTAGTGTTCACCTTTTAGCACTTAGTATTATGACTGACTCAGTCCAACTCCCAAGGAGTCCGTAGATTATTTCCAGTCATTTTAATTTGTTGCATGTCCAGAATATGTTATGTTTTTATGCTCACTTAACTATGATGTCCAGTTTCCTGTTGCTTTTTCAGAGAAGAGAGACAGTGAAGGCATCTCCACAGAGAATGTGTCCTTGATCTTCAGATTAATCACCTTCCTCAGAAAACCAGAAAGTAAGTTTTTTTTTTTCTTTTATTTCATTTCTGTTAAATATAACCTCCTCCTCCCACTCCCTCCAGTGACATTTTGTGTATTCTTGTGCAATTGTTGTAGATTTGTTAGCGAATCAGGAAATAGAACAAATTAGCTGCAGAATGTGTGAGCATGTGGGCAATTCTGGTCCCACAAGCTTTCACATATCAATGCCTGTGATAACTCTTCCTATTGTTAAGAAGGATACATACAACGAAGCCCTATGCTCCTTTGTTATGATCAGGTGAGTATTTTAACCCTTATAGCCCCATGGGTGCATTTCCCAAATTTTGGAAGTGTTACTTAACCCTTGTCATTCGGAATACACCCACCAGTGTGTGAAATAAGTTTGACAAAATAGTTCAAGGGTAGTGCCAGAATAGCTTGGCGCCTCTAGCTATTCTGGCACCACCCTTGAACTAAAGCCATTGGTCTATATCATCTGTAAGTGTAAGTATTAAAAATGGCAGTGTACAAATTTGAAGCTTTTGGCCTCAGCAGGGCTTCTGTTTTAGTGCGTCTAGGTCTGTGCGTCTATGATGCATTAAAACTCAAAATCACGTACTGAAAATGTAACTAAGGGGTAGTCAGACGCACTAAAATTCAGTGCATCTGTGTCCAAGACGCATTATCCTTGCGCCACCGTGCGTACCATAACAGAGGTCGGTGACAGTCGTTCTATTTTTAGTGATGAGTTGGTTCGTTTAGCCGCTCGCTCAGTCGCGGCTGCGTTCAGAATCGACCCGACTCCAGGGTCCATGCGAGTGAAACTGGGCAGGCAAACTGTTAGTTTATGTGTGGTGTCAGCATGTTATTACAAAGTGCGCGCTACATAAAGTTAAATGCGTTACTTGCTGTGACGTCACCATACATACTGTTACGGGATACAGCATCGTGTATTTCGCTTTCGATCTTGAACAACGTAAATGTCGGAGAAAAAGAAAATGAAGCTGGAATGCTTCGGATTCTTCAATCCAGCACCGTCTGTTCTTGATAATCGCTAAGAAAAAAGTTGCACTTCGTCACCGCCATCTCCATCGACAAGCGACAGTACCAGATATGATACACCTGGGCCGTGTGTGGCACCGCTGCTGCGACGCAGTTTTCAGAGTTCGTGGCTGCGCTGCGTGTATAAATTTCCATGGCTAAAGCACGACGGCACACGAATGGCATGCGCAGTGTGCACTGAGGCAAACCCAAAAAGCAAGTCCAGAAATTGTAACAGAAATAAGTTTGCAAGTTTTTTTTTAAATCGTGGTCGATCCATCTTCTGGTACACAGTTATTAGGCAAAAATTAGAGGAACACGTCTTTCTGAGTGGTTAAATGGCACCAGTCCTCACGCAGATCTTCAACGCATCTCTCACGTCCAACTCAATCCCATCAGTCTGGAAACACTCCCTGATCTGTCCAGTTCCCAAGAAACCAAAACCCTCTTGCCCTAATGACTACAGACCTATTGCCCTGTCCTCTATCATCATGAAGTGCCTCGAGAGACTTGTCCTGAGTCGACCAAGTACTCAGTCAGACAAGCGACCAGCTTGACCCCCTACAGTTGGCATATCGCCACAACAAGGGTGTGGATGATGCAGTCATCACTCTCCTGCACCTAATCCTCACTCACTTGGAGACACCAAAGTCCTTTGCCAGAGTCCTCTTCGTTGACTTTTCCAGCGCCTTCAATATGATGAGGCCTCACCTTCTGGCTGACAAGCTGCGTCACATGAATGTCAGCCCTTCTCAGATCCTATGGATCTTGAACTTCCTAGTGGAAAGGACGCAGTGTGTTCGCGTAAACAACTTGATGTTCTCCGTCATCACCACGTCCGTGGGCAGCCCCCAAGGATGTGTGATCTCGCCTGTCGATTACATCCTATTCACAAATGACTGTCCCAGCTCCATTGACAGGACTCACTATGTCAAATTTGCAGACACTGCAGTTGTAGATCTGTCAAACTCAGATGCTGACTACTTTGCAGAAGTGGGTCAGTTTGTCTCATGGTGTCATAACAACCATCTACAGTTGAAAGTTGGCAAGACTGAGGAGATGGTTGTCGACTTTCGGAAGCCTGGCAGTGGGCCAACTTCCGGGAGTCCACTCCCATCTCCTCAGTCCCTAGTGATTGACAGCACTTTTGTCACACACACAGATGTTTACAAATACCTAGGGACCTTGATTGATTCACGGCTTTCCTTCACCGACAACACAGACCTCATCTTTAAGAAAGCCCAAGGGAGACTGTATATGCTGCACAAACTCCGCTCCTTTGATGTGAGCCCCAAAATCCTCAGGCAGTTCTACCTCTGCTTTATAGAAAGCATTCTCACGTTCTGGGGAGATGATTCTGTATTCAGGTCATGAAGAGGAGAATGCCCCCCATACAGAAGGAGTAGCACTCATGCTGTCACCAGTGGCACAGAGAGCGCTGATGGGCTGGGAACCTCTTGGGCCAAGAATTATAACAGCAGCCTTTAGAACCAAGAAAAAGCTCAAGCTGAACGTCATCCAGTGTTATGCGCCCACCAATGACAGTGACGAGGAAGAGAAACAAGAGTTCTACGACCGACTCCAGAGTGCAGTGGACAAATGTGCGGAGCGAGACATCACCATCGTCATGGGCGATTTTAATGCCAAAATAGGGGAGGACAACACCGGATACGAAGAGGTGATGGGGAGACAGGGACTAGGCTCGGAGATGAGTGAGAACGGGGAGAGGTTTGTAGACTTTTGTGCTCTAAACCGACTGGTCATTGGAGGCAGCATCTTCCCACACAGAAGAATACACAAAGCAACTTGGGTCTCACCTGACCATACAACAGAGAACCAAATAGACCATATCTGCATTAGCAAGAAATTTAGAAGATCCCTTCAAGATGTTCAAGTGAGGAGGGGAGCAGATGTCGCCTCAGACCACCATCTGTTACCTTAAGAATGAAGCTCAAGCTAAAGAAAAGCCGCACAGAGACAACAAGAAGACAGCGCTATAATGTAGGCCTCCTGAGAGAAACTGGAGTTAGAGAAGAGTTCAAACTGGTGCTGTCCAACCGGTTTCAAGCGCTACAGGAGCTAGTAAATGAAGAGGAGGCGGTCACCACAGAGCAGCAGTGGAAGGCAGTTAGAGAGGCGCTGAACTCAACCTGCAAAGACACTGTAGGGTTCAGGAAACACCACCACAAGGACTGGCTGTCGGCACAGACCTTGAAGAAGATAGAAGCGAGGAAGCAGAAGAAAGCAGCGGTCAACAACAGTCGCACGAGAGCAGCCAAAGTAAGGGCACAGGGGGAATACTCGGAAGCCAACCGCGAGGTGAAGAGGAGTATCAGGGCAGACAAGAGGGCCTACACAGACAGCCTGGCAGCAGAGGCAGAAAAGGCAGCAGGCAGCGGCAACATGAAACAGCTCTACGACATTACCAGAAGATTGTCGGGTAAGTATGGCCATACAGAAAGACCAGTAAAAGACAAAGAAGGCAAGTCTATTGCAGACAGAGCAGACCAACTCGACAGATGGGCCGAGTATTTTGAAGAGTTACTGAACAGACCTAGCCTACCCGACCCCCCCGACATCCAGCCGGCAGAGACCGACCTACCCATCAGCTGTGACAGACCCAGCCGGGAAGAGATCAGAAAAGCAGTGGCATTTTTGAAGAATGGCAAAGCAGCAGGGCCAGATGGCATCCCAGCGGAGTCTCTGAAAGCAGACCTAGAGACAACAGTTGAGATGCTGTACCCACTGTTTGGAAAGATCTGGGAAGAGGAGGTGATGCCAGCTGACTGGAAGGAGGGGTACCTAATCAAGCTTCCCAAGAAAGGCGACCTCAGCAAGTGTTCCAACTACAGAGGAATCACCTTGCTGTCAGTACCAGGAAAGGTCTTCAACAGGATCATCCTAGAGAGAATGAAGAGCTCCGTTGACCCCCAGCTGAGAGACCAGCAAGCAGGATTCAGGAAGAACCGATCATGTACAGACCAGATCGCCACTCTCCGCATCATCGTGGAACAGTCTCTGGAGTGGAGCTCCCCGCTGTACGTCAACTTTGTGGATTATGAGAAAGCATTTGACAGCGTGGACCGAGAGACTGTAGAAACTCCTACGACACTACGGTGTACCCACAAAGCTCGTCCGCCTGATCAAGAGCAGCTATGATGGCATGACATGTCGCGTGATCCACGAAGGGCAGTTCACCAGAGAGCTCCAGGTCAGAACTGGTGTCAGGCAGGGGTGTCTGCTGTCTCCGTTCCTCTTCCTACTGGCCATAGACTGGGTCATGAAGATGACCACAGAGCACAGACGAAGTGGAATACAGTGGACACTGTGGACACAGCTTGACGACCTCGATTTTGCAGACGACTTGGCATTACTGTCCCACACTCATCAACAAATGCAGGACAAGACCACGAGGCTTGCTGACATCTCGTCCCAAGTGGGCCTCACCATTCACAAACAGAAAACAAAGACAATGAGGCTGAACGCAACCAGGGAAGAACCAGTCTTGCTTGCTGGCACCCTGTTGGAGGAGGTGGAGTCCTTCACCTATCTTGGGAGCATCATAGACAAAAAAGGCGGCACTGATGCAGATGTCAGAGCACGAATCGGTAAAGCCAGAGCAGCCTTTCTCCAGTTGAAAAAAGTGTGGAGTTCCAGAGAGCTGTCACAACACACCAAAGTCCGGATTTTCAACTCCAATGTAAAAGCAGTTCTCCTATATGGAGCAGAGACATGGAGATTGACAAAAACCACAGTCAACAGAGTACAGACCTTCATGAACAGTTGCCTTAGAAGAATTTTGAAAATCCACTGGCCAGAGAAGATCAGCAACGTCAGACTCTGGGAGAGAACAGAGCAGATAACAGCAGAGAATGAAATTGGGTGAAGAAGATGGGGATGGATCGGTCACAGTCTGAGAAAGCCAGCTTCCAGTATCACTAGGCAGGCATTGTCATGGAACCCCCAGGGAAAGAGGAAAAGAGGTAGGCCGAGAAACTCCTGGCGTCGAGACCTCCAAGCAGACATCAAGAGACTGGGAACCACCTGGAGTAGAATCGAAGAAGAAGCACAGGACAGGAGTTGCTGGAGGTCTCTCGTCGACGGCCTATACCCGGGTAGGGGTGACAGGCGTAAGTAAGTAGTAAGTAATTCTCACGTTCTCCTTTGTCTCATGGTTCGGCTCCCTGGGCGAGAAGAACTTTAGGAAGCTGAATAAGATAATCAGGCTTGGTGAGAAACTCGTTGGGGGCAGGCTGGAGAGCCTTGACGGCCTGTACAGGACAAGAATGATACGCAAGGGCCTGAGGCTGGCAGCTGACACTTCCCACTGCCTTTCTAAGCACCTTCTTCCCACTGCCTTTCTAACTCTAAGCACCTTCAAAAGCTCCTGTCTGGCCGGATGTTCAAGGCTCCTCTTGTTTAAACCAAACGCTACAAGGGCAGCTTTGTACCCTCGGCCATCCGTCTCCTAAATGAAGAGTGTGTTAACTAGCGTATCTCTCTCTCTCCTTGTTGACACCGTCAAGGAACTTGCACCTCAGATGTCGCAGTGGCATCTTGCAAGTGGCAGATTCACTCCTATACCACTAACACTGTGGTCATGTAGTGTTTTTTTTTTTTTTTTTTTACCATTGTCATAATGTGGCAAAAACCATTCACGCGCATGTGATCCCAACGAAAGAAAATTTGTTGGCTAGACTGACACAATAAAGCATTTGAATTTGAAATAAACTTTTATGTACATCAGTTCACACACACACAGTGACACAGAGAGAGAGAGAGAGTTTAGACAAGTCATACTTTGGTTGTCAATCTGCCGCATTCAGCAGAAAACGCTATATTCTCCGTTACAATACATTATCAAACAATCATACAAATAAATAAATACCCTTGATTTATCATGACCAACTGACCTCCTGCAACTGGTACATAGTTAATAATAATTACGGTATTTATAATGCGCTTACCTTATAATAATTATAACTCTAAGCGTGCACTCACAACTCGTGCACGCAATCGCACGCTTTAGACAACGACTCACGAACCACAAAATAGTGAAATACATTACGACAGTCTGCTTAGGGTGGGGAGTGTGGTGGTATAGTGCTAGAACTGTTGAAAGAGGCAAGTTTTGAGGGCGGACTGGAAGGAGGAGAGAGAGAGTTTCTGACGGGGAGAGAGTGGGAGAGTGTTCCAGATGGATGGGCCGTATACTGAGAAGGAGCGGGGGCCGAAAGTGCTGAGTTTAGTGCGGGGGATGTGGAGGCGGAGAGAGGCGGAGCGGAGGGAGCGGGGAGGAGTGTAGGGGTGAAGTAAGTTTGAGAGATAGGCGGGAGCGCAGTTGTTCAGGGATTTGTATACAGTTCATTAGTTGTTAACCCATATCATACTGAGCAGGGCTTCCATTTTCACTTAAAGAGTCTGTAGACCCCCAGGTATAAATTTTAGAGGGTAAGCATTATAGAGGGTCCGCAGATTTATTTAAGAAAAACTGCATCATCTGTATGTTCCTTAAAATAAATTAACTCATTTCGCTCTCTCTTCTAAATGTGTTGTGACAGTGTGTGTGTCCGTTCCATGATGCTGATTCTTTAACTGGTGAGCTATCGTGCAAAATCCTGTCTCCCTCGCTCTCTCGCTCACACACAGAAAAACATATCTATTTATTTATTTGTATGATCGTTTGATAATGTATTGTAACGGAGAATATAGCGTTTTCTGCTGAATGCGGCAGATTGACAATCAAAGTATGACTTGTCTAAACTCTCCGTCTCTGTCTCTCTCTCTCTCTCTCTCTCTCTCTCTCTCTCTCTCTCTCTCTCTCTCTCTCTCTCTCTCTCTCTCTCTCTCTCTCTCTCTCTCTCTCTCTCTCTCTCTGTGTGTCACTGTGTGTGTGTGAACTGATGTACATAAAAGTTTATTTCAAACTCAAATTCAAAAGCTTTATTGTGTCAGTCTAGGCAACAAATTTTCTTTCGTTGGGATCACATGCGCGTGTATGGTTTTAGCCACATTATGACAACGGTAAAAAAAAAACAAAAAAAACCCCACTACATGACCACAGTGTTGGTGGTATAGGAGTGAGCCTGCCATTTGCAAGATGCCACTGCGACATCTGAGGTGCAAGTTACTCGACGGCGTCAACAAGGAGAGAGATATGCTAGCTAACACACTCTTCATTTAGGAGACGGATGGCCGAGGGTACAAAGCTGCCCTTGTAGCGTTTGGTTTAAACAAGAGGAGCCTTGAACATCCGGCCAGACAGGAGCTTTTGAAGGTGCTTAGAAAGGCAGTGGGAAGTGTCAGCTGTCAGCCTCAGGCCCTTGCGTATCATTCTCGTCTTGTAGAGGCCGTCAAGGCTCTCCAACCTGCCCCCAACGATTTTCTCACCAAGCCTGATTATCTTATTCAGCTTCCTAAAGTTCTTCTTGCCCAGGGAGCCGAACCATGAGACAAAGGAGAACGTGAGAATGCTTTCTATAAAGCAGAAGTAGAACTGCCTGAGGATTTTGGGGCTCACATCAAAGGAGCGGAGTTTGCGCAGCATATACAGTCTTCCTTGGGCTTTCTTAAAGATGAGGTCTGTGTTGTCGATGAAGGATAGCCGTGAATCAATCAAGGTCCCTAGTGTAAACATCTGTGCTTGTGACAAAAGTGCCGTCAATCACCAGGGACTGAGGAGATGGGAGTGGACTCCCGGGAAGTTCTCCCACTGCCAGGCTTCCGAAAGTCGAGTACCATCTCCTCGGTCTTGCCAACTTTCAACTGTAATTGGTTGTTAAGACACCATGAGACAAACTGACCCATTTCTGCAAAGTCAGCATCTGAGTTTGACAAATCTACAACTGCAGTATCGTCTGCAAATTTGACATAGTGAGTCCTGTCGTTGGAGCTGGTACAGTCATTTGTGAATAGGATGTAAAGGACAGGCGAGATCACACATCCTTGGGGGCTGCCCACGGACGTGGTGATGACGGAGGACATCTAGTTGTTTACGCAAACACACTGTGTCCTTTCCACTAGGAAGTTCAAGATCCATAGGATCAGAGAAGGGCTGACATTCATGTGACGCAGCTTGTCAGCCAGGTGAGGCCTCATCGTATTGAAGGCGCTGGAAAAGTCAATGAAGAGGACTCTGGCAAAGGACTTTGGTGTCTCCAAGTGAGTGAGAATTAGGTGCAGGGGAGTGATGACTGCATCATCCACACCCCTGTTGTGGCAATATGCGAACTGTAGGGCGCCAAGCTGGTTGCTCGTCTGACTGAGTACTTAGTCGACTCAGGACAAGTCTCTCGAGGCACTTCATGATGATAGAGGTCAGGGCAATAGGTCTGTAGTCATTAGGGCAAGAGGGTTTTGGTTTCTTGGGAACTGGACAGATCAGGGAGTGTTTCCAGACTGATGGGATTGAGTTGGACGTGAGGGATGCATTGAAGATCTGTGTGAGGACTGGTGCCATTTAACCCATTTAACCACTCATGTTTCTCTAATTTTTGCCTAATAACTGTGTACCAGAAGATGGATCAACCACGATTTTAAAAAAAAACCTTACAAACTTATTTCTGTTAAAATTTCTGGACTTGCTTTTTGAGTTTGCCTCAGTGCACGTTGCGCATGCCATTCGTGTGCCATCATGCTTTAGCCATGGAAATACACGCAGCGCAGCCACGAACTCTGAAAACTGCATCGCAGTGGCTGTGCCACACACGGCCCAGGTGTATCATATCTGGTACTGTCGCTTGTGGATGGAGATGGCGGTGTCGAAGTGCAACTTTCTTCTTAGCGATTATCAAGATCAGACGGTGCTGGATTGAAGAATTTGAAGCAGTCCAGCTTCCTTTGCTTTTTCTCCACCATTTACAACTTCATGCAAGATCGAAAGCGAAACGCACGATGCCGTATCCCATAACAGTTTGTATGGTGACGTCACAGCAAGTAACGCATTTAACATGTCATGTAGTGCGCACTTTGTAATAACGTGCTGACACCACACATAAACTAACAGTTTGCCCGCCCAGTTACACTCGCACGGACCCCGGAGTCGGGTCCATTCTGAACGCAGCCGCAACTGAGCGAGCGGCTAAATGAACCAACTCATCACTAAAAATAGGTTGACTGTCACCGACCTCTGTTATGGTACGCACGGTGGCGCAAGGATAATGCGTCTCGGACGCAGATGCACTGAATTTTAGTGCGTCTGACTACCCACCCCTTAGTTACATTTTCAGTACGTGATTTTGAGTTATAATGCATCATAGATGCACAGACGCACTAAAACAGAAGCCCTGAGTAAGTGCACACATAAAAGTGGAATCTCACAACCAGGACAATAGGTGTATAACTCTATAGCATGAAAGTACTCATGCACATGTGAGCGAACGATCTACAGACAGTCAATAGGAAAGTCTTATACCTATCAAGCCAAATCCATCTAGAACGTGGGATAGAGATATCAAGACACCCAAACAGATACAATCAGCAAAATGCTCATCAGTCTCCACAATATTGTATGCTTACTTACTTACTTACGCCTGTCACCTCTACCCGGGTATAGGCCGTCGACGAGAGACCTCCAGCAACTCCTGTCCTGTGCTTCTCCTTCGATTCTACTCCAGGTGGTTCCCAGTCTCTTGATGTCTGCTTGGAGGTCTCGACGCCAGGAGTTTCTCGGCCTACCTCTTTTCCTCTTTCCCTGGGGGTTCCATGACAATGCCTGCCTAGTGATACTGGAAGCTGGCTTTCTCAGACTGTGACCGATCCATCCCCATCTTCTTCGCCCAATTTCATTCTCTGCTGTTATCTGCTCTGTTCTCTCCCAGAGTCTGACGTTGCTGATCTTCTCTGGCCAGTGGATTTTCAAAATTCTTCTAAGGCAACTGTTCATGAAGGTCTGTACTCTGTTGACTGTGGTTTTTGTCAATCTCCATGTCTCTGCTCCATATAGGAGAACTGCTTTTACATTGGAGTTGAAAATCCGGACTTTGGTGTGTTGTGACAGCTCTCTGGAACTCCACACTTTTTTCAACTGGAGAAAGGCTGCTCTGGCTTTACCGATTCGTGCTCTGACATCTGCATCAGTGCCGCCTTTTTTGTCTATGATGCTCCCGAGATAGGTGAAGGACTCCACCTCCTCCAACGGGGTGCCAGCAAGCAAGACTGGTTCTTCCCTGGTTGCGTTCAGTCCCATTGTCTTTGTTTTCTGTTTGTGAATGGTGAGGCCCACTTGGGACGAGATGTCAGCAAGCCTCGTGGTCTTGTCCTGCATTTGTTGATGAGTGTGGGACAGTAATGCCAAGTCGTCTGCAAAATCGAGGTCGTCAAGCTGTGTCCACAGTGTCCACTGTATTCCACTTCGTCTGTGCTCTGTGGTCATCTTCATGACCCAGTCTATGGCCAGTAGGAAGAGGAACGGAGACAGCAGACACCCCTGCCTGACACCAGTTCTGACCTGGAGCTCTCTGGTGAACTGCCCTTCGTGGATCACGCGACATGTCATGCCATCATAGCTGCTCTTGATCAGGCGGACGAGCTTTGTGGGTACACCGTAGTGTCGTAGGAGTTTCCACAGAGCCTCTCGGTCCACGATGTCAAATGCTTTCTCATAGTCCACAAAGTTGATGTACAGCGGGGAGCTCCACTCCAGAGACTGTTCCACGATGATGCGGAGAGTGGCGATCTGGTCTGTACATGATCGGTTCTTCCTGAATCCTGCCTGCTGGTCTCTCAGCTGGGGGTCAACGGAGCTCTTCATTCTCTCTAGGATGATCCTGTTGAAGACCTTTCCTGGTACTGACAGCAAGGTGATTCCTCTGTAGTTGGAACACTTGCTGAGGTCGCCTTTCTTGGGAAGCTTGATTAGGTACCCCTCCTTCCAGTCAGCTGGCATCACCTCCTCTTCCCAGATCTTTCCAAACAGTGGGTACAGCATCTCAACTGTTGTCTCTAGGTCTGCTTTCAGAGACTCCGCTGGGATGCCATCTGGCCCTGCTGCTTTGCCATTCTTCAAAAATGCCACTGCTTTTCTGATCTCTTCCCGGCTGGGTCTGTCACAGCTGATGGGTAGGTCGGTCTCTGCCGGCTGGATGTCGGGGGGGTCGGGTGGGCTAGGTCTGTTCAGTAACTCTTCAAAATACTCGGCCCATCTGTCGAGTTGGTCTGCTCTGTCTGCAATAGGCTTGCCTTCTTTGTCTTTTACTGGTCTTTCTGTATGGCCATACTTACCCGACAATCTTCTGGTAATGTCGTAGAGCTGTTTCATGTTGCCGCTGCCTGCTGCCTTTTCTGCCTCTGCTGCCAGGCTGTCTGTGTAGGCCCTCTTGTCTGCCCTGATACTCCTCTTCACCTCGCGGTTGGCTTCCGAGTATTCCCCCTGCGCCCTTACTTTGGCTGCTCTTGTGCGACTGTTGTTGACCGCTGCTTTCTTCTGCTTAATATTGTATGCTGACGATGAGAAATACTGTGGCTGGCATTTCAAAATGAAACGTCCTCAAAACACTTAAACAAAGGAGAAAAATGTAGGCTGATTTGTGTCTCTTATGTGCGGCTGGCTGATAAACAGCCCATTGCATCATATATTGTGCGATGTCGAACACATCTTTACAAACCTTCAAACTACAAGTACGAAAGTACATACAATCAAGACTTGCAGAAATCTTGGTTGAAGTAACCATCATTTCAAGAGAAACATTAAATACGAGACAAGAACCAAAAGAGACAAAATAAACATTGACATCTGATTAAATGACAAGTGACCTGTGCCACTGTGATAACAAAATCCATCCCTTGACCAAAGGGCTCGCTAGAGCACTTGGGAGACACTGGCCAGTGATGTAGGGATGTGAAATGCTGTGAAATATTCACTATCACCCCAGTGTTTTCATAGGAAAGACACCTAAACCAGGAATGGATAATCTTTTGCAGTTGGATCGTGTTCACTTTTTCCGTGCAGTCATGGAGTTAACAGGACACATGACGTATACTATAAGCTGAACCTTACAATTAGATCTGATAACGATGATGAATAAAGGCATTTCAAGGCAAAACATCCTCTAAACTCATCCGAATTTGACAGAAAAACTGAGACTGGCTTGTGTTGCTCAAGTGTATATGACTAGCCAATAATAGTAGAGGCAGGGAAAGCTTGTGGCCCCTAGCAACACATTACTAAGGGAATGGCTTGTGAGTGCGTGCATGGTGAGGTCTATTGTGTGCTGGTCTGTAATCAGACATGGATTTTATGGCCTACAGCCTTAACCCTTTGGCTGTCAGCACTCTTTGTCAAGGTGATTCCTGCAGCTGTGGGCACTTTTTATCAAGGTGATTACTGCGGCTGTCAGCACTCTCTGTCAAGGTGATTCCTGCAAGAATCGCCTTGACAAAAAATGCTACTGACATCCCAAGACCCAAGTCTTAAGTGCAAAAATCACAAACCAGCACATTTAAGTGTTAGGCCCAGAGGCCAGTTGCATGAGTGAGCTTAGTCCAGCGCAAGCCACTAAGGAAGGTGCTGCGCTATAGCGGAGCATCTTGCTTAGTGGCTTGCGCTTGACTAGCTCATTCATGCAACTGGCCGCAGAAGCTCTTGTCCTTAATCACAGACCCACAATACATGAATTTGCTTTGTTGACGTAACCAATGTGTACTGTACTTAGTGTTGTAAATGTAAGTCTCTTTGGCCACCAGTTTTGCAGGAGGTGGGTCTGTTCAGAAAGACGGGTAACATCTCCAGGCAGCGCCAGTTGAAGGAATGGCTGACCTCCCACCCAGAGCAGTTGACCAACCCCGTCACTTTCACTGCCCATGACTGTGCTAATGTGCTGAAGAGCACATTGGCCGAGTTACCTGAGCCCTTACTCACTGGGAAGCATTTTGAAGCATACCGCCAGGCTTCCGGTAAGACAGGCTTTGACCGCAATATCTAGATGCTTGTGTATATTTTCAGTACAAAAATTAGAGGAAAAGTTTTAATTTTGGCATTTGCTGTGATTCAGACATCTTCATCTTGAAGACACAACAATCAGAGAAAGAGATCAATGTTAGTTAACCCTTATCATTTGGAATACACCAGTGTGTGAAATAAGTTTGACTAAAATAATTCAAGGGTAGTGCCAGAATAGCTTGGCGCCTCTACGCACCAAGCTATTCTGGCACCACCTTTGAACTAAAGCCATTGGTCTCTATCCTTATCTGTAACTACTATAATGTAGCTTGAATATGGCAGTGTACAAATTTGAAGCCTCAGTATGATATGGGTTAAAGCGTGATGAATGTACATATATTATGAATTTTACCAGGGAGAGCTAAACTCCGAACAACCCCCAACCTTGCACTTTTCCAAGGGAACACAAAACACACCCATTTTGAATGTCCAAATTATTTAGTTGCCAAAGCAGCTCTTGTTTACAAGCAGCGAGAAAGGGAGGGTTGGGTTTATTGATAGTTCAGATAAATTTTATAGTATATTCAGCATGCTTGTAGTTCAAGATAAATCGGGGTAATGCTAGACTAGCTTGGAGCCTAGGAAGGCGATTTCCCACAGTTTGTAAATAGTCTGTCAACAACTCCAAACGTTAGTCACATGTTAAACTGCTGCTGAATTAGAATTGTTTTTGTTTTGTTTTTTAACAAAAATTGTGAAAGGGACACACTGCAGGAAATAAAAAGGACTAACACTTCGCAGCATATCCTTTATAGATGTTCTTTGTATGTCTACAATAAGTATTAAAATAATGCTGCACAATAAATTATGTCCGGGGTTCTTTCTCCGGGTATTCCGGCTCTTCCTCCCCCATGACTTTGGTACCAATTTCAGCCCAATTAATCAAATTTCAAATATAAACAATTTGAATTTCCAAAACTTCAGTAGCTCGCTTGAGCTTGCCCTTAGCACCACGTGAATGTTCTGTGTTTATGTACAGTGTGTGAGTGAATGCGTGTGATTCATGTGGGCGTGCTTGTTGGGTTCAGTTCGCGGCGGCGCTTTGAACGGATTTTCAATTGGGATAAATTGCTTATTTTAATGCGCTGATTTATTTATTTATTAAGTTTGAATATCCTAAAAGAATTTTTCTGCTCCCTTTCCCATTTGTTACATTGGAGAGTTACCCGTTGTGCTCATGGAGCAGTAGAAAAACCTCTGTTACATGTGCCTATTCTATTGGGATGTGAAAAGATGGGTAGAAAGTCTTAACACAAGACAATATTTAGAATCTTGTGGTAACAAGTGAAAGTGTGCAAAGAGTACTGAGATTCTAAAATCCATAGCTGTTGATAGCAGGGATCATTATCATTTCATTGTATGCTTATGTTACTGATTGCACAATTGGACCTAATCAGATTTACTTATTAACCCCCTTATAGAAAATGAATGCGCTATGCAGCCACTGATACTGTTTACAATCACAAAGAATTACATCAAGCCCCTTACGTTCCATCCCCACCAGGGTCGGCCCTGGGGGACTTGGGTGGGGTTAGGTGTTTTTTTAGTTCCCAGGGTCACCCTGGTCAGCCCCACAGGGTGGGTTTTTCTCTCTATTCTGGGGCATGTGTTTCTGTCTACCCTTTGTCCATTCACCTGTATTTGCCTTTTTAAAACTCTCCCTACTGTTTGCACTGCCTGTAGCTCTTGACATTGGATGTGTGTTGCTAAATGGTCTTAGCTTTATTTAGGCCCCATGTGTTAGGTTTATTTAACGTGTTTGACCGGCTGGCGACATACATTCAATGTTCTGTTTATTTTTTTTTTCACAAGCAGTGCAGGCACGTCCTGAGAAAGCCTTGTTGCTGTCGGGACGTTAAGCAATGTACAATCAATCAACCTTGTGTTCCAGAATTCACTGAGCGTGGTTTACCAGAAGCAGAACAGCGGCATCTGAAAGTGATTCAGCTGCTGATGCTGCTGTTGCCGCGAGAGAATGCTGTGCTTGTAGAACTGCTGATGTCACTGCTACACCAGGTGGCCACTGAGCCATGCAACAAGATGACGGCCACTGCGCTTGCAACAATGTTCGCACCGCATCTCATGTGCTGTCGCAAAGTATGTGTATGTCGATTTGTTGCCTTCAGTTTAGTTTCAATGAGTTTTCAGTGGAATCTGCTCACCATCGCAACGTTTGCTACACATCTTTTAAATGCTCTATGACAGGTTTTCTGGTATTTTGCAAAAACTACACTTCAATCTTCTGACAAAGAATGCATGCATCACATGAACAGTTGTGTGTGTTTGTCGGGAATATGTGATGTATTGTGACTTGAACTAACAAATAAATCAATAAAAAAAGAATTGTGTTAATTTTATAATTTTAAATCGTGTTTTTACAATCCCGCTCGGAAAGAATGTAGACTAACAGACTCTCCCGCAGCTTAAGCGTGTGATTAATTTTACCACGGCATACTCCTGAACGCTCATGTTTCTGTTTCACTTCAATTCATTTCAACGTCAACCTCCTCGACAAAGGTTTTGCAGGCTTCAGCACACCGATATAACACGATTGTTAACCTACTAGACCTATTTTCAGCACCCACGTGTTCGAAACGTGTGTCAGTCTTCAAAGCGATCGATCGAGATCGCCTGTAAACAAAAGGACTGAGAGTTTCTAGCTTTCCGGTTGTTGCTTTCAGGTATAATTTAATTGTAAAACTAAAAGATTCAAGTAGAATTATTGCCTTAAACCCCGTTTTGGCTTCCTTTTTGATTAGTATTGCTCACTCACCTCGTCATCAGACTACAAATTCTACGATCGACATCTAGTTTTGACGAACGTTTTTCGGTCGTGTTTTCCGGATATGACGTCATTGCCGATGTTTTAAGAGAGCGCGTCCCATGTGTAAACAGCGTTGTTGAGTGATTTGCGAAAGGTTTGCAAATCTTTTAGGTATTTTGGAGTTTTTTAGTGTCAGTCTCTATCGATCGAATGCTTCTGTTTTTCTCCAAAACCGTAGGCGCCCTCTTCCCATTATGATAGGTTTATAAACGTTTCTCACTGTGATGCTTCACGATCGCGAGCTCTGTCGTTCGTGAGCGTATATAAAACTGCCGACAAGGTTTGAAGACGAAATATCACTTCAAAATTATGAAAATTGACCAAAAGCCGAGTTATTGTCGCTCAGTGAATGTAGACTGACGGAAGTGGACGAATCGCCAGTAAAGTGGGACATGCCAAAACAAATACCAGAAAACCTGCCCTATCACAAAATATGTTGATGATTGTTGATTCTTATTCTTAAGTTTATTGATTTTCTGAGGAATCAGCTCATCGTAATTCAAACCTGTATGCATACTGCTGAACAATGCAGGTACATGCATGCACACAGTGATTTAACCCATTCAGTGCCAGGGGAATTTGAACGCAACCCAACTGCAAAAGGTATAGATCCTCATGAGCCCCACCTCATGGAGCTCATGAGGATCTATACCTCTTGCTGTCACCGCTTTGAATCCATGTTCCTGGGACAGCTAGGGTATTTTTTGTATTCAATTAGCGGAGAGTGAAGAAGCGCAGTCTGCATCAGCAGGCACTGAACACATTAAGTTTGTGGAATGCTCTGTGTGTGTCCTACTGTGTAATGAGAAAGGCCAGTGCCTGCATGAACAAGGACATTAGTGCTGTGTGAGCTTCAACTTTTTCTTTTCTTTTATTTCTTTCCTTCCTTGCCTGCCCTACACCAATCTGGTCAGCTTACCACGGCTGGCGGTTTAAACCTTTTATGCTGTCGAAAAGAAAAACAAAGAAAGAAACTTATTCTCAGTGTGTGGAACGTACGAACCCTGTTGGACAGAGATCAGACGCAGAGACCGCACAGAAGAACAGCCCTCATAGCCAGGGAGTTGGCGAGATATAAGATCGACATTGCAGCTCTTAGTGAAACCAGATTTGCTGACGAAGGCTCAATCTGTGAACCTGAGGGTGGGTACACCTTCTTCTGGAAGGGCAAAGCTGAGAACGAGGACAGGATACATGGAGTTGGCTTCGCCATCCGCACCACGCTCCTCCGACAGCTGCCTTCTCTTCCCACTGTCATCAGCGAACGAGTGATGAAGCTCCATTTCCCCATCTCCCACACCCGACATGTCACTATCATCAGCGCCTATGCTCCGACGCTCGCCAACGCCGATGACGACAAGGAGGTGTTCTATGAGAGCCTTGACTCCCTCCTGAAGTCCACCCCTGCAAGTGACAAACTCATCGTGCTTGGTGACTTCAATGCTCGAGTTGGAGCGAATGTGACTGCTGGGAAGGAGTGATGGGCCCACATGGGCTGGGCAAGATGAACAGCAATGGCCTGCTGCTTCTGACATTGTGCGCTGAGAATGGACTCGCCGTCACCAACACCCTCTTCAGGCTGGCTAGTAAGTACAAGACAACATGGATGCATCCCAGGTCCAAGCAGTGGCATCTCATAGACTATGTCATTGTCCGCCAGCGGGATACTCGTGATGTCAGAATCACCAGAGCCATGAGAGGAGCCGAGTACTGGACCGACCATCGGCTGGTGCGATCTGTCCTACACCTGCACATTGCACCAGCACACAGGAAGAGGCTGAAGCTCACCCGACTTTCATTCAACCTGGCCAAGCTGAAGCGCCCGGACGTCGAGGAAAACTTCCAGTCCCACCTTGATGACCTGCTAACTGCCCATGGACCGTTGACTGGCAACCCAACTGAAATGTGGAACCAGTTCAAGGAGATGGTGACGGAGTCTGCCAAAGACGTGCTTCAACCCAAGCAGAGGGTACACCAGGATTGGTTCGATGAGAGCAATGAAGAGATCAACAAGGTACTGGAGCATAAGCGCAGTGCCTTCATCGAGTAGCAGAACGACATCAATTCCTTGTCCAAGAAAGAACGCTTCAAACACCTCCAGAGAAAAGCCCAGAGAGAGCTTCGCAACATGCAAAACACCTGGTGGGACAGCAAGGCAAAAGAACTTGAACACTTTGCTGAATCCAACAACTCCAAGGAGTTTTTCAGCGCAATGAAAGCTGTCTACGGCCCTGCCAGACCCAGCACAACCCCTTTTTTTCCAACGGCTTCACCTTGCTGAAGGACAAAGGCAGCATCACTGAGCGTTGGAGAGAACACTTCTCAAATCTGCTGAACCTGCCTTCCACTGTCGACCCCGCGGCCCTGGACATGATTCCCCAAAAGCCAACACTGGATGACCTTGACCTCCCGCCTACCCTGGACGAGGTCAAGAAAGCGATCAACCAGAAAGGCTCCTTCAAGACTGCAGGCATGGACGGCATCCCCGCAGAGCTCTTCAAAGCAGCTGGACCTGAGACCCTTGATGTTTTCCTCAACATTCTGACATGCATCTGATCAGAGACATGCCACAGGAATTTAGAGATGCTACAATCGTCTCCCTGTTCAAGAACAAGATCAGCAAAGCAGACTGTGCCAATTATCGAGAGATCTCACTCTTGTCCATTGCTGGCAAGATCCTCGCGAGAGTCATCCTCAACCGCCTGATCAGCCCTGTATCTGAGGAAGCACTCCCAGAGGCTCAGTGTGGCTTCAGACCCGGCCGCAGCACAGTCGACATGGTCTTCTCTGTGAGACAGGTCCAAGAGAAATGCATTGAGCAGCACATGGACCTGTACACTGTCTTCATAGACCTGATGGCGCACACAGAGTCTGACCTCCAGACCATCGTCAACAGGTTCTCGGAAGCCTCTCGACTGTTTGGCCTCACCATCAGTCTTAGCAAGACTGAGGTTCTGCACCAACCAGCCCCAGGCACAAGAGCCCACCCCCTCCCCCCCCCCCCCCCCCCCCCCCACCCCCCAAAGTGTATATTGAAGGCACCGAGCTGAAGACTGTTGACCAGTTCAGGTACCTGGGGAGCATCATCTCTTCTGACGGTACTATCGACAAGGAAATCGCAGCTCGCATCAGCAAAGCCAGCCGGCCAAGCCCTGGGTCGTTTTGCGCACTCGTGTGTTGAATAACAACAACGTCAAGCTCTCCACTAAGATCAAAGTCTACAAGGCAGTAGTCCTCCCCAGCCTCCTCTACGGCTGTGAGTCATGGACGCTGTACAGAAAGCACCTCAAACAGCTTGAACGTTTCCACATGAGATCCCTGCGCTCACTCATGGGCATCAAATGGCAAGACAAGGTGACAAACCTGGAAGTCCTGGATAATGCTGGCTTAGTGAGTGTTGAAGCCTTGATCTTAAAGACACAACTTCGCTGGACAGGTCATGTCATACGCATGGATGAATCTCGCATGCCACGCCAACTCCTGTATGGTGCACTCTCAAAAGGCCACCATGGCTGTTTCAGTTTGGCCACTTAGTTTGTTCCAGGCGAGCCGAGAAACTGGGTCACAAGTCGTAGCTCACGTGGTGAGGCAGCGAGTCTCTCAGCTGTCAGGCTAGCTGATAAGCGGGCTTCCTGCTAGGCGCAGTACAGCAGGAAAAATGACTACCTTTTGTTTTTCATGACTTTCTTCTTTACCTTTCAAGTGTGTGATGCAAAACTTTCTTTGTTTAAAAGCGGACATTCTGCCCAACACACTGACACCAAACACACTATAGTTGTGACAAACCAGTAGCCAGCAGGATAAGGTGGAAATAATGAGAGAAAAAAAAAACAGATTTCACTGTCTGTGTAGTGTTTTTTCACAAAATAGATGAAATTCCAACATCAATAACACATGATCGGCATCCTGTCTCGAAAGACAATGGAGTATGCGCTTGCTGGGTCCGTCACTGGAGTGACCTCTCCAGTGCGCAAGCCTGGGCGAAGTGTATGGAGATCCTGGGATGCCCAGTCGTCAAGATCCCCCTCTCGGCCTCGCTGATGTATCCAAAGGAATGCAAACCAGTACGTTTGGCACCAGTTTGGCTGCAGGAGCTGCCAGAACAGTGCGTGAATACAGGCAGCTGTCTGCCTTCGGGGCTCCACTCCTGATTTGAAGGGTTTACTCCCCCACATTTGGCCGTTGGATCCAACCTGATCTCCTCCGTCCTCTAGCCGTTGGCTGTCAGAAACAGCTCATCCGCCTAGTGGTGCAATGTGAACACCACCCCTTCACGTGGTTTAGCCCACCAGCTGAGGTGGTTTGCCAGGGTGTGGCGCTTGGAGCCACCAATAACACAAACACGATACAAACTACATCAAAACGGACTTGCATGTGCTAGAAGTAACATGCCTAGAGTAAGTATGACTTAACAGATCAGAGATACCGTGAACGGGGCCGGAGATCGGAGGGTGATAATGAGGTCACTGTTAGTGCCAGTACTCTCACAGGCACATAGCAGTAGCACACATCTGTCAACACTAGACACACAGTTCTTTGGCACTACTTTCAGTTTTACTCCAACACCCTATAGCAGGAGATGGATCGACTATGGTATTTTAAGGGTAGTGCCCCAGATTAGCTTGGTGACATCAAGCACAAAGCTAATCTGGTACTACATTTGAATTATCATGGTCAATCCATCTACTACAACTGTGTTACTCAGTCATTCAGTAGATGACACCTCCAAAATTTGGGAAATGCAGCCATGGTATTAAATGGGTTAAAGAAAACTGTTGTGTGGTAAACAAGAGGATCTCGCTCTTGGATAGTTTCTCAGGACGAAAATGTTCTGGAAAAGTCTGCTTTGAACATGATCGGACCACCACAGAATAAAGAAATTCAATACACCTATGCTCATCAGTCTGCTTGGCACACCAAAACCTTCTCCCACAACACCTGCGACCAACTCTGTGATTAAGAAATAAAAGATTAGCTTAATTGTCTGACAGAAAGCGGTAAAAATTTGATGGTGTGATATATATATATTTTAAAAACCACACCGCCGTGTGTGTGTGTGTGACGACAGCATAACAATCACCTGCTTTTATTTACTCTTTTCTTTTCTTCACAGGTGGCATGACTGAGTACAGCACAGGTGACACTAGTGCAATGTGTTCTGTTATGAGTAATTTGAGCTTCTCTGCTTCCGTTTGCAAGCCGTATGTCCTGCTCTTTAGAATGTTTATTGTTGCATGCGTCTTTTCGCCTCCCTGCTCACCATGGAGTGCCAGTGCCAGTCCAAAGCCCCATTGTGCGATAAAGTCTGCACAGTGGCACTCAAGTATGTTGTTTCGGGATTATCTTTACTGCTGGAAAGTTGGTTTTAAAGAAGATCATGTAGTTGTCAATGCTGGTGTCCTCCATTTTCACAATCTACACCATTTCAATTGATGCAAACTCTCACATAAATATACATTATCACTGATAATAGGTCCTATAGGTAGAAAGGGACTAAACAAAAAGTCACGTTCATTTAGCAAGCACTCCGATGTCACAAAAGCAGAAAACGAACAAGAGAGTATGACACATATTCCCATGACTGACTGCCTGCCTGAATGTTTTTATCCCACTAAAAACCTTACAACAAGAATCTCTAGTTGTGGGTGAAACTAATAGCAAGGAATGCGGCTGCTTGGATACCACTTGACTTCTGGTTATCGTCTGTCAGTGTCCTTATTAATTCCTTCTCTGCTCCCACGGGGCTTCTCGGCCTCGGCTTACAAACCAGGAGTGGGTTGCATGTAGCGTGCTTAAATATAGTGTGTTAAGCTCGCTGACTTAAGGTATTTCTTGCTTAGTAAAGCTCTTGCTTAGTGCGCGAGTGTTTTCTGTTGCATGGAGCGACTTAGCGATGTGCGTAGCTCCGAACGAGTTCTTAGCAAGCGGGGATAGGTTATTTATAGCTTATGGTGGGGTTCTCCCCTACGTCATCATAGATTGTAGAAATCGGCCAATAAAAACGCACGGTTTTCGCTTCTTCTGACCTAACGGAAACGAAGTAGACAAAACGCCGGTGAAATGGCGGCGATGGAAAACAAGAAGTCAAGAGAGAAAGAATAGCAAATTTTTCGTGCAGGCAACCCTGCTTGTCAGTCTAATGTAGACGTACATTAGTTAAGGAGTACCGTGTAGGCTCCCATGGTATGAGGATCTATGTCTCAAGTCTAATGTAGATGTAATAATAATAATACCGTTATTATATAGGCGCTTTTTCTCAATTTTGGGGAAATCGACTCAAAGCGCCGCGCCTGAAACCCAACACACACACTCACGAAACAGACACGGATTTACATTAGTTAAGGATGTGCATTAGTTAAGGAGTACCGTGTAGTAGGCTCCCATAGTATGAGGATCTATGTTTCTCTGACAACGGCTGGTGTTGGGTTATACCCATCGGTGTGCAGGGTCAGTTGAAATCAGTTATGCAGACTCCTCACCGATAATTCCCAGATGTCCGCGAGACGAGGCTGGGTGGGGGTCCGTGCGTTCCCACGTACTTATCGTGTTCTTCCTTCTCTATCCTAGATGGAAGGCTGTTTCTGCCACAAGGTTTAAGAGAGTGAATTCACATTTCCGTTCTCGCGTTAACACGGCAGCTAAGAACTCTTCCTCAGCTAAGCACGCCGCTACGCACGGGGGGGGGGACCGTCCTTAGAATTAAGCACGCCACTAAGCTCGCTCCAGCAGATAAGCACGCTCATGCAACGCACATTTTCAGCTAAGCTTGTGAACTTAGCGCTAAGCAAGAAATTTGCGCGCTAAGCAAGCATATGCAACTCACCCCAGACCATTAATTAGTGTCGGTGGGCCGTATGTCTGCAGTCTTGTTAAATTAACAATGTACAAAAAATGTAATGTCTGACTTCATGCTTTGCTATAGAAGAACATTATAAAAAGATTTAATGAAGTACATGAAAGAAATGAGAACATTGATCCGCTGCTTCGTGTCTGTGACTGAGAGTACTGGCACTAACAGTGACCTCACTATCACCCTCCGATCTCCGGCCCCGTTCACGGTATCTCTGATCTGGTAAGTCATACTTACTCTAGGCATGTTACTTCTAGCACATGCAAGTCCGTTTTGATGTAGTTTGTATCGTATTTGTGTTATTGATGTTGGAACTTCATCTATTTTGTAAAAAAAACACTACACAGACAGTGAAATCTGTTTTTTTTTCTCTTTATTTCCACCTTATCCTGCTGGCTACTGGTTTGTCACAACTATAGTGTGTTTGGTGTCAGTGTGTTGGGCAGAATGTCCGCTTTTAAACAAAGAAAGTTTTGCATGACACACTTGAATGGTAAATAAAAAAGTCATGAAAAAAAAAAGGTAGTCATTTTCCCTGCTTATCAGCTAGCCTGACAGCTGAGAGACTCGCTGCCTCACCGCGCGTGCACGACTTGTGACCCAGTTTCTCGGCTCGCCTGGAACAAACTAAAGGGCCACTTCTAGCACTGGGCCAAACGGCCGTGCCACAGGAAGCAAGGACGGCCAAAAAAAACACTTCAAAGACTGCATAAAAGACAGCCTCAAGTACTGCGTCTTCCCGGTAAAGGAACGTGAAGCACAAGCACAAGACAGATCTGACCGGCGTGCCGCCACCAGAAAAGCCTGCACGCTCTTTGAACACAATTGGCACGAATGGATCACCAGTGCCAGAGCTCGCAGAAAGACAGCGTCGACTCTCCCCACAGCTACGTTCTAGTGCCCCCATTGCCTTCACAGGTGTGGCTCCAGGATTGGCTTGGCCAGCCACACATGCACCCACAAATAGAAGTCATGCACAATGATGACATCATCGGTTTTCGATGATCTACCCATTATTATTATTATTTCTTTCCTGCCTAACAGTTGAGACTTGTGGGTTGCTTCTAATAACAAAACATGTTTTTCAGTCTGAACCTGAGGAGCTGAAAAGGGAAGCTGCGATTGCAACCAGATCAGTGACCTTTATGATTGAACATGCAACAGACCTTTTCAAGGTTAGTATCATTCTTTGTGCACCATTTGTTCTGTCATGCTGCGAGAACAGACACATTATTTAGTTTTAAAGGGCAATTTTTTTTTAAGATACATTTGTCCAGTTAACCCTTTGGCTGCCAGTAGCGTTTTTCGCAACAACAAACACTGCCGAGAGCCGGAGGGTGGATGCAGGACAGTTGTATTCCCATTAGTTCATTTTGCATAATGAATTGTGTTCCTGCCAGATTCCTGCTGACCTGGCCTTTGACGTACAGCGTTACGTCAAGAACTTAAAAGAACAGGCAGAGGATGGACCCCTAACGCCAGTGGTTGAGAAAAAGGTAGGATAATCTTGTCTTACGTCATTCTCAGCTGTAGGTGTAGGGTGTGGGAATGAACAAGAGTGACTGAATTGGGCCATCCAGCGTCTGTCGTCTATGGTAAACGTTAATGTTGGCATCTCTCGGAGACTATTCAAGCCAACTTGGCTCAGGGATACATTGTGACAAGACCTTTCTACACATACCAATTTTAGTGACCTCTCTCAATGGACATGGTCACAGGGGGTCCAGAAATTGCCATATTTTGATCAATTTTTTTTTTTTTTTGCTCAAATACTATTTTCAGCTTCAAGCCCAAACTTGGTACAGAGATACCTGATGGTAGGGTGCATACTAATTTGGATGATCAAGGGTCACAAAAGATCAGCAAACATGTGAAAAATGCCAATCTTGGATAGAATTGTAGTTTTTGGCTAACGTGCGAAGCAAAAGTGAGTATGTTCTGGGTCAGTGGTTGTCCATCTGCCGTTGTCTGTGGTAAACTTCAACGTTGGCATTTTCTTGGAGACTATGCAAGCCACAGTCTTCAAATTTGGCCCAAGGATACTTTGTGGCAAGACCTTTCTGTGTATGTGTATGGAATCATGTGGCCGGCCTACAGAGCACCTCACCCAACCTTTGTGCTATCCCTTTGGCTGTTGGTGGTGCTTTTGGTCGAGTTGACTCCATGAGTCTCCTTCCCCGGCGGGCCGCGCCCCCAAAGGTTGAGAGCATAGCGTATACCTGACTGATCACTAAATTAATGACATACTTACACTAAGATATTCTGTTTCATTTTAAACGATATAATTTTACTTTTAATTAATTAATTTAGACTTCCTAGATTTTTATAGTGTGTGCGCCAGGGCAGAGGTGTTAAGTGTTTTACTGGTGCACCACCAAAACTCCGTGCCAGAAACAACATCAGCATTGGCACCTGGAACGTCAGAACATTAACTCCTGGAAAGGTAGAGGAACTGACAATTGAAATGAACAGATACCACTGGACCATCCTAGGACTGTGCGAAGTACGATGGAAGAACCTTGGGGAAACATCAACCCAGCAGAATCACAAACTGTATTACAGTGGCAGAGAAGACAAACACGAACAGGGTGTCGGATTTCTCGTCCACAAAGACATAGTGAACACTGTTATGAGTTGTCGGCCAGTCTCCAGTAGGCTTATCACCATACGCTTGAGGGCAACCCCATTCATTATCACCATTGTACAAGTTTACGCCCCAACAACAGACTATGGCGATGAGGAAATAGAAGACTTATATGACCAACTGTAAGAAGTCTTGGACCAGACCCACAAGAAAGACATTCTTGTTGTGCAGGGAGACTGAAATGCCAAAATAGGAGGGGATGCTGCTAGGAACTGGAAGGCACATGCGGACGCTACTGCAATGCAGAGACCAACGACAGAGGCTTAAGGCTCCTGGAATTTGCCAGCTCAAATGATCTAAAGCTGACACGTTTGGCCCACACAAAGCATCCAGGAGATGGACATGGCACAGCCCGAGCGGAGAGCACCATAACCAAATTGACCATATCATGGGGAAGAGATGCTTCCAAACCAGTGTGAACATTGCCAAGACAAGAAGTTTTCCAGGAGCAGACATTTGAAGCGACCATGACTTAGTGATGATGACCTTCCGACTCCGCCTAAAGCAGGGTCCCTCCAGAATCAAGTTTGACCTCGAGAAGACCCAGAGGTAGCGGAAGCCTTCCAGGCAAAGATAGGAGGAAAATTTGCGCCACTGCTACTTCTAGGTGCAGAAGACGTGGATGTGGACACACTGATCAACACATTTAACACTGCTGTAACCCAAACAGCCAGCGAGATCCTTGGCAAACACCGACAAGCAAAGAAACCTTGGGTTACAGCCGACATCTTTGTTCTATGTGACAAGCGTTGAGAATTAAAGAAAAAGAAATCAGAGGTAGTCCTTCTACCTCTGATTTCTAATCCCCACCCAGGTCTGCCCTGGGGGACTTGGGTGGGGTTAGGTACTTTTTAGTTCCCAGGGTCACCCTGGTCAGCCCCACAGGGTGAGTTTTTCTCTCTATTCTGGGGCATGTGTTTCTGTCTACTCGAGGTCCATTCACCTGTATTTGCCTTTTTAAAGCTCTCCCTACTGTCTGCACTGCCTGTAGCTCTTGATATTGGATGTGTGTTGCTAAATGGTATTAGCTTTATTTAGGCCCCATGTGTTAGGTTTATTTAATGTATTTGACCGGCTGGCGACATACATTCAATGTTCTGTTTAGTTGTTTTTTTTTCACAAGCAGTGCAGGCACGTCCTGAGAAAGCCTTGTTGCTGTCGGGACGTTAAGCAATGTACAATCAATCAATCTGATTTCTAAACAATACAGGGAAATTAACCAGGATATCAAGAAAAGCATGAAAAAGGCAAAGAATAAGTGGATTGAAGGTCAGTGAAACACGTAGAAGAAAATCTGGACAAAAATAATAGCAAAAAAGCATACCAACCGGTGAAAGACCTGACCAGTGTAAAACAAGGACGCTCCTCAATCATTCATGATAGTGAAGGGAGCTGTCTTACGGAAGACCAAGACATACTGAAGAGATGGACAGAGTACTGCTCAGATTTGTACAACCACCGAGCTACAGGGGACCCAGGCATACATGTCAACCGACCCGTGACCAACAATGGCAACTATCCCATCCTCCGAGAAGAAGTAGAGGCTGCAGTAAAGTCACTGAAAAAAGGGAAGGCAGCAGGAGCAGACAACATCCCGGCAGAGCTAGTCCAAGAAGGGGGAGAAGACATAAGTGCCATACTAACAATCTGCAATAAGATCTGGCAGTCAGGGGATTGGCCCACACCATGGACCCAATCACTTATAATAACTCTCCCCAAAAAAGGCAACTTACATCAATGCCAGAATTATCGCACGATCAGTCTTAGTCACAAGCACAGTCATGTTAAAGATCCTGCTGAAGCCACAGGCAGAGGAAATCATAGCTGAGGAAAAGGCAGGCTTCAGACCAGGGCGCAGCGCAACTGAGCAGATCTACAACTTTAGAGTTCTATGTGAGAGGTACCTCCAGCACCAGCAAGACCTCTATCATGTCTTTGTGGATTTTAAGAAAGCGTTTGACAGGGTGTGGCATGCAGCCCTTTGGTCCACCATGAAGCTACAACATCAATGCCAACCTGATCAACAAAATCATAGCAAACCTTTACAACAAGGCCACTAGCGCAGTCTGCTTCAACGGCAAAATAGGAAACTGGTTTAGGACTACAGTCGGAGTCAGACAAGGCTGCTTGCTCTCACCTACTCTTTTCAACATCTTCCTGGAAAGAATCATGACAGACGCTCTGAAAGATCATGAAGGAACTGTCAGTATTGGAGGCAGAATAATCACTAACTTGCGCTTTGCGGACGAGATTGAGGGCCTTGCAGATGACAAGACCTGTCAATGCATACTAATTTAGTTGACCCATCACATCATGGGAGGGGGGGGGGGGGGGGTGACAAATGTATGCAAATTTTAATTTTCAGAAAACATGGATTTCACAGGCACAAAAGCCAGCCCTTTTCTTAAATTAAGACACTATTTGCCTATTTTTGTGACATGTCAAAAAGGTCAAGGTCTCACATGTGGAGCCATACACTTGAGCCATATTGGCACTGCTTTTCTTCATTTCTTGTTATGTCAGTATGTTTAACCCATTTAGCCCTCCCACATTACATGTTAAACAGATGATTGATCAACCATGCTAGTTCACCTGTTTGTTTGAACTTCATGAAATGTCTGGTCAGTTTTGAGCTAATAGTGTGCTGTGCAGTTTGACTTGTCTGTACAGGGAGAGGATGTCAGTCCCGTGCGGACGGTGGTGAGTTACGCTTACAACCCCAGCAGCGGAGACTCGGACACACAGACAGACACTCAGTTAGCACTAGCAGAGCTATGCGCCCATGTTCAGTCCATGCCAGAGTGTGCTCGCAAGAAGAAATTGCTAAAACAGGTTAGTTATTGCATTGACTGTAAGATCAACATTCCCAAGATGGGGAGTTTACCGCAGAAAATTTACATTATAGTTTAGGAGACAGGACTGCCATTATTAGTCAGAGGTAGTGCCAGAATAACTTGGCACCACCCTTGAATTGTCATGCTTCTTGTATCAAGCTGAATGGGTTAGAAAGTGTAGACAGCAATACACATGTATATGTTGTTCGTTTCTGATCCTACATCCATAAATGCGCCTTGGTCCAGTATTACATCAAGCAAGTTGACCAAGTTTTAAAACCTGAAACAGTGCAGGCATGCATGAAGTTGGCATGATATAGAAATCCGGCCGTTTGGCCAGGGCTGAATTAGGGGTATTGAAAATGGCTTGTTCTTGTCTTTAGACCAAATTATTACGACCATACAGCAAAATTAGCAAATCACAGGAGTTCATTATAAAAAGAATTAAATAGGCATGTATTAGGACAGTTTACACTAAATACATTTTCTCTTTTAATCCCTTTCCTGCTGGTGGATGCAGATTGTGTTTCTGAAATCTTTGTTAACCCATATACTGAGGCTAAAAGCTTCAAATTTGTACCCTGCCGTATGCAAGCTGCATTATAGTACTTACAGGTAAGGATAAAGACCAATGGCTTTAGTTCAAGGGTGGTGCCAGAATAGCTTGGCGCCTAGAGGGGCCAAGCTATTCTGGCACTACCCTTGAACTATTATAGTCAAACTTATTTCACACACTGGTGTATTCCAAATGATAAGGGTTAATTCAACGATAAAGAGCTCCAGGCATCTGAGGAGCATGGATACATTGGTGGAGCAAGCGGCAAACACCCTAATGAGCCCCTGCAATTGTGCTCATGTGATATGCCTCTTGCAGTTGGGTGGTTTTCATTTTTTCTTGGCAATGAAAGGGTTGAAGCACAAATAACATTTTGGTTAGCTGTTCTGTATGAATAAGTTGTGTCGGTTTACTTTTTTCCTGTTTTAAGCTCGTTGTTTTGTGTATGCTTTTTTATGAACGTTCTTTTCGTTTTATTTCAGTTTAATCATGTCATCTTGACACCAACTCCTAAGACAAAAACAAAGCATTCCCGCAGCAAAACTCTCAGTTCTATTAAGGTTTGTGTTTCTTCTGTAAATGGTGTTTTTTAGAAATCCTGTGAGGTGTTGGTTATTGGCTATGGCTGAATGGAGGACAGCTGATAAACATTTAAATGTACTTGACTGAACTTAACTCTTGGTTTCCTCAAAATACTTTACCGATGGCATTACTGTATGGAAGATACACTTAGCTTAACGATTTCAGCCTAAAAATCATTGTGTATAAATACACAACCAGGGAGGCGACTCCTGGGCCGTTACCAGGGCCCAAGTAGCCTCCCTTCCCTCCTCATCCGGGCACAAGTGCCGGTGTTACATCAGTTGAACGCTTAGCTTAGTTGCGATAGGTCGTGTCTACCACGTGCTCAGCCTACCTTCAACTTTTTCTTGGATTCTTCTTAGAATTTCTTCATTCTTCTCCACCGGTGCCTTGTGCTTGTGTGTATTTCCTGGGATTTACGTGGTGCCCTGTGCTTCCCTTGGACTTTGTGTGTTTTGTGTGGCGGCGTGCTTCGTTTCTTGCGGGAACACGTGGCGCCATTTTCCTCCTTCAGGACCACGTGGCGCCATTGCTTTAGCGCGGACTACTTGCGGTGTGTCGTTTCCTAGCCTCCTTCCTTACCTTCCATCGCATGGGATATGGCCAGGTAATGTCTCAGGGCATTCTTCGGCCGTCGGGTTTCTGACTGGCCGGCGCACTCCTCGAATACGGTTCGTTAATTCACAACTTCTACCCGGTATGGCACCGGTCGTAAATTTCGCTCACGTGGCCCTTTCCTCGATCGGGCCACGTGCCTTATCTCTCATGCCTTTTGTTTTATGTTCCAGTGCACATGTAATGTGAAGGGTTTCAATGGCCCTCAGATACACACGCCTTGTGCCTTCCTTGCTTGGTCTGCTCCTCCGCACAGCCGTGTGAAAGATGCGCTTCGTGGAAGGAGCAATGGTGGAAGGAGCAATGGTGGTCTCAGTTGTGGGAGTTTTACCAACGTGAACGCCCGTCTACCCCCCCGGAAGCCCCTTCTCCCGCCGGCTTTCCCACCCCCTCGGCGGGCGATTTTGGACATCGTGGGACTCGCCCTGTGTGGCCTGCAGTGTGTATTCTAGCTCCCACTATCTTGCCTCCTTTGAAACGCTGGGCTATGGAGAATTTACCCAACGGTCGTTCGGACCTCTGGTCGTCGGTTCATTCTACGGTTCGCTCGATTCGACGCTCTCGCTCTTCGTCGGTCTCGGTGTCTCGTTCCCTGGTCCATTTTGACAATTTCCGGCACTGGGTGGTGGCCCGAGACCCTTCGCACCCGGCCTGCCTTCCGGATCCTCTGCGTTGCGCAACGGATACCAGAGTTCAACGGGACCCACTCTGGCTTCAGCACAGGTCGGTGCCCCGTGACAGAGAGCGGCCTGCCGGTCTTCAGACCAGGTCAGTGGTTAAAGAGCGACGGGATGTGGTGTCTAGGCTCATCGCCCGTTTTCTACCTCTGGACCTCTGCCCCCCCCCCCCCCCCCCCCCCCCCCCGTCACCGCCGATGAAGAGGATGGCTTTCGCCCTGGTGGATGTGCCGCAGTTAACCAAAAAGTCCCTTCCTCAACCCTCGGGATTTTGGGATTTGATGGACGCATTTAACGCCCAGCTTCAGCAGGGTTGGCACTTGGACAAGGGCTCTTTCTCCAACGCACGCTGGCCGGCGGGCATAAATATCCGCTTCTGACAACATTGGCATGTGGGTCACTCCCGGTCGTTTGTCTGCCCCCTCCCGCCGGTGGACCTGGCCGCAGAGACACTTCTTGCTACCCAGAAGGCCCTTCGGCACTGCATCCCCAGCGGACTCAATAATACGGCGACCTTGGTCCGCAATTCCCTCGCCTGCTCAGGGTTTCTAGAGTTAGCTACACAGGCCATGCTCTACTGCGTCGAGGAGTCTCTGGAGCACCCGGATGTAGATCCTCGACAGGACATCCAGGCCTTGGCGGTAGCGGCTAACTGGGCAGCCTACCACGCTTCTACCAACGCTGCGGCCGCGAACTGTGACCTCATGTGCCGCGATGCCGTGCTGGATCTGTACCCCCTTTTTCCTGTGGCCGCACGTGTCCAGCTCAGTCGTGCTCCGATCGGGGGCCCTCTCCTCTTCGGCCCCACTTTGCAGTCTGTGCAAGAGACCTTTAAGGAGTCGTGGCCCTCTGCCCCCCGGGCTGCTGCGGATCGCTTTCCGACCTTCCGTAGGGAGGTTGGTCGCGCCCTGCGGACTTTCATAACCCTACCCCCGGCCTGCCCTCCAGAATTCGGCCGGCTTCTCCGGCCATCCTTCCTCCTTCCGCCCTCGAGCTCCCACCCCCGCCTGGTCCCGACCCGCCCGCCGAGCTGGGCAGCGCCCGCTCTCTCCCGCCCCTGCCCCCGCCGACGTCCCAGGAGACCCCAGTCGGCGGGTGACTTGCCCTGCACAGCAACAAGTGGTGGTCACTGCTGCCGGACGACCCTTGGGTGCTCACTACCGTGACGGAGGGTCTGCGGATTTCCTTCCAGCGTCCCCCTCCCCAGGACCCCTGTTTGGACACGCGTTCCGGGAGACCAGACCAAGGTGTGCGCCTTGTTGGACGAGATCGTGACCTTGCTTCTCAAATCTGCGACGGAGGTCGTCTCACAGCACGATTCCCCAGCCTTTTACAGCTGCCTCTTCATGGTTCTGAAGCCGGGCGGCCGCTGGCGCCCTATCATCGACCTGTCGGCCCTCAACGGCTTCATTTCCGCTCCCTCCTTTCGAATGGAGACGGCACGGGCCCTAAAGGCCGCCATGTGCCCCATGGACTTTGCAGTCAGCCTAGATCTGGCCGACGCCTATCTTCATGTCCTTGTGCACCCCACCTCCCCCCCACGGTTCCTACCCTTCACCTATTGCGGGACGGTCTACCAGTTCTACTGAACAGACCTAGCCCACCCGACCCCCCCGACATCCAGCCGGCAGAGACCGACCTACCCATCAGCTGTGACAGACCCAGCCGGGAAGAGATCAGAAAAGCAGTGGCATTTTTGAAGAATGGCAAAGCAGCAGGGCCAGATGGCATCCCAGCGGAGTCTCTGAAAGCAGACCTAGAGACAACAGTTGATATGCTGTACCCACTGTTAGGAAAGATCTGGGAAGAGGAGGTGATGCCAGCTGACTGGAAGGAGGGGTACCTAATCAAGCTTCCCAAGAAAGGCGACCTCAGCAAGTGTTCCAACTACAGAGGAATCACCTTGCTGTCAGTACCAGGAAAGGTCTTCAACAGGATCATCCTAGAGAGAATGAAGAGCTCCGTTGACCCCCAGCTGAGAGACCAGCAAGCAGGATTCAGGAAGAACCGATCATGTACAGACCAGATCGCCACTCTCCGCATCATCGTGGAACAGTCTCTGGAGTGGAGCTCCCCGCTGTACGTCAACTTTGTGGATTATGAGAAAGCATTTGACAGCGTGGACTCTGTGGAAACTCCTACGACACTACGGTGTACCCACAAAGCTCGTCCGCCTGATCAAGAGCAGCTATGATGGCATGACATGTCGCGTGATCCACGAAGGGCAGTTCACCAGAGAGCTCCAGGTCAGAACTGGTGTCAGGCAGGGGTGTCTGCTGTCTCCGTTCCTCTTCCTACTGGCCATAGACTGGGTCATGAAGATGACCACAGAGCACAGACGAAGTGGAATACAGTGGACACTGTGGACACAGCTTGACGACCTCGATTTTGCAGATGACTTGGCTTTACTGTCCCACACTCATCAACAAATGCAGGACAAGACCACGAGGCTTGCTGACATCTCGTCCCAAGTGGGCCTCACCATTCACAAACAGAAAACAAAGACAATGAGGCTGAACACAACCAGGGAAGAACCAGTCTTGCTTGCTGGCACCCCGTTGGAGGAGGTGGAGTCCTTCACCTATCTCGGGAGCATCATAGACAAAAAAGGCGGCACTGATGCAGATGTCAGAGCACGAATCGGTAAAGCCAGAGCAGCCTTTCTCCAGTTGAAAAAAGTGTGGAGTTCCAGAGAGCTGTCACAACACACCAAAGTCCAGATTTTCAACTCCAATGTAAAAGCAGTTCTCCTATATGGAGCAGAGACATCATCATCATCATCATCAGTCCCTTGCCCGAACTGGGCGTTGGGGGGACTGAAAGGCAGCAGCAACAGACAGTGCTCTCCACTGAGTTCTATTTTGGGCGGTGGCAAGCAAGTCTGGCATCTCGAGTTCGGTCCATTCTTTTATGTTTGCGACCCAACTCTTTCTCTGACGACCTCGCCGACGACTTCCTTCGAGAGTGCCTTGGAGTGCCTTGATAGTCTTGGACAAGGTGTTGTGTCGGGTCACGTGGCCAAACCAAGCAAGCTTGCGCCGTTTCACGGTTGCCAGAAGAGGTTCATGTGGGCCCACCAGGGAGGTGACGAGGAGCAGAGACATGGAGATTGACAAAAACCAGTCAACAGAGTACAGACCTTCATGAACAGTTGCCTTAGAAGAATTTTGAAAATCCACTGGCCAGAGAAGATCAGCAACGTCAGACTCTGGGAGAGAACAGAGCAGATAACAGCAGAGAATGAAATTGGGCGAAGAAGATGGGGATGGATCGGTCACAGTCTGAGAAAGCCAGCTTCCAGTATCACTAGGCAGGCATTGTCATGGAACCCCCAGGGAAAGTGGAAAAGAGGTAGGCCGAGAAACTCCTGGCGTCGAGACCTCCAAGCAGACATCAAGAGACTGGGAACCACCTGGAGTAGAATCGAAGGAGAAGCACAGGACAGGAGTTGCTGGAGGTCTCTCGTCGACGGCCTATACCCGGGTAGGGGTGACAGGCGTAAGTAAGTAAGTAAGCTACCAGTTCTGGTCTCTACCCTTCGGCCTCAACATGAGCCCTTGGGTCTTCACCCGGATCGTCGATGCGGTGGTCACCAAGGCTCGCCAGACCGCCTCCAGCCCCACCTCCAACAATTTGGATGATCTTCTTCTCCGGAACCAGGACTCCACCTCCCTCGCCAAAGATCGGGACGAGTTTCTCACTCTTCTTCGCCGCCTCGGCTTCCTAGTCAACAGCGGAAAGTCTGATCTCTCTCCATCCTGCCGTTTCGTGCATCTTGGCATGGAGTTCTGGACCGATTGCAATCTCGTGCGACTGCCAGAAGCTCGTGTCACGAAGTCGGTGGAGTTTGCCCACCGCGTCTACATTGCGGATGTAGTCCCCGCGCGGCTTTGGTTACAACTGCTAGGCCTCTTGAACGCGGCCGCAGACCTGTTACCCCTGGGTTGGCTCTACTCGCGCCCTCTTCAACTCCACCTCCCTGCCCATTGACACCTTTCCTCCCGCGACCTCTCGGCCCCGATTCCTGTCCTCCCGCTTGTCCAAGCCCACCTCCAGCGGTGGATGGACTGCTGGCTTCGTTCGGGGGTTCCTCTCCCCTCCCTCCCCCCCCCCCCCCCCCCCCCCCCCCCACGCCTCGACTTTCCCTTTGCACTGACGCCAGCCACTCCGGGTGGGGTGCACACCTCCTGCCGGATTTCTCCGCCGCCTCAGGCATGTGGCCTCCGGAGTTCTTGGACAGACAATTGGTTGGAGTTGAAGGTGGTTTGGTCGGCCCTCGACCATTGGCAGTCTCAGCTTCACCGTCAAGAAGTCCTCATCATGTCCGACAACGCCACGGTCGTCGCATACATCCAAAAGCAAGGGGGCACCCACTCCCTGACCATCTGCATGCTCCTTTACCAGTTGCTCCTGTGGTGCAGGGACCGCGACATCTCCCTCCAGGCTCGTCACATGCTGGGCCGTCTTAATGTCCTCGCCAACTCCCTCTCGCGGAAGGGCCCACTCCTACATACCGAGTGGTCGCTGAGTCCAGAGATCTTCTGCATGATTTGCGAGCGCTGGGAGACCCCGATGATCGACCTGTTCGCAACTCGTTGGAACAGGCAGCTCCCCCCTTCCCGGACCCTCTAGCGTGGGCGGTCGACGCCCTCTCCTTGGATTGGGAGGGACTGGTCGCCTACGCGTACCCTCCGTCAGTGCTGGTGCCCAGAGTTCTACAGAAACTCCAGGGGTGCAACGCAATCCTTCTCCTGGTCGCCCCCTTCAGCTGGAACAGGAGTTGGACCACCTATCTCCTCAGCATAGCCACGGATACCCCGCTCCCCTTGCCCACCCCCCGCATGATGCTGAAGCAGCCTCGGCAGCCCCTCTTTCACCCGTGCCCGGAGCGGCTCCTCTTACACGCCTGGCGGTTGTGCGGCAAGCCCTCTCCTCCAGAGGTTTCTTGCTTGTGGCGGTGGAGACTATCGCTGCAGCCCGCAGATCTTCCACCCTCCAAGTGTATGAAATGAAGTGGCGAGTCTTCTGGGATAGGTGCGAGATGGAGCGACTTCCCCCCACAGCGCTGACGTCGCCCGAGCTTGCAGATTTCTTCCTTTGGATTTTTCGAGAGAAGAATCTGGCCCCTATTACCACAGTGATTACGTTGAGTTTTGCAGTCAATAAGTCATATGACCAGAGGAACATAAAATCAATAGGTCATTTTGAAAATCCATAAGTCAACCAAAAAAAATCACGTTTTCGGCATTTTCGATTTTGAAATTTCATCAGCAAAAAAGCGGATGTTGTCGGCGTAGTCAAAAGTAGTGTACAACGAATGAAGAGAATACACTTGCATAATGAACACCCTCTTTTTAACAAACCAGTTTCATCCTCCCACAGCCGCACGCTCGGTCACTCCTGTAGCCACCACAAAAAGTATACATAATCAAGAAAAGGTTGAAATTGATTGGGTGCTTGCAAAGCGAAGCGCAGCCGCTTCATCTACTGGGGCTACTGTCAAGTTATCAACTGCGATGTACAGTTCTACCTCAATCACACCTGCCGTTTGTGGGCGTGGTCTAGTAGTCTGCTCAGTTGTCAAACTTGTCAACACATCTTGGTAACTTGCTGTTTACCGCAGACTCTCACTGTTTACGTTTTCGCGGTGTTTGCCTGCCATTTGGTTATAGTCAAGGCTGTTTTCAGTTAGACTCAGTTTGAGAAACATGAGCATGAATGGCACCAGTCAAAGGCGTAGATTTTCATGAACCCGTGGGCAGAGGCGACTCATGAGGATCTGTGCCTCTTGCAGATGTGTATTATAATCGTTACTTAGTCCGCATCTACTTCCTCAGTTTGAGTACACTATCAGATAAAATCTCAAGCAATATGCATAGATTCTCATAACGACCCTTAGGTGGTGAGGACTTTTGAACGTCTATGCCTCTTGCAGACCTTGAGAAACTCACTCTTGCACTGGTTACATTCATCATGCAGCCAACTATACGTGTTATACTTGGTGTATAGATACCAAAAGCAAGTATATTTGGCAATTTCGGATTTTTATTTCTTTTTTGCTATTTTGCAATCTAATGTAATCAGGTTTGCTTTCAATGACTTCTATTACATATAATATGCTTTTTTTCAGTAAACATGTACGTGCAAGCACTGCATTACTGTGCTACAGTGAAGAGCACAATAATTTTCAGCAACAAGAACCAGTTTTTTGGCAGAACTGATTCAAGCTTTAGTGTCCATGACACCAACCACAACACATTTTTGTCAAATTGTCATAGACACCCCCTCCCTCCGCCCTCTCCTAGAAAACAACAAAGCAAGAAACATATTGTGGTTGTCAGTATACAAGTAATTACATGATGTGGACTTCAACTACAAGACGTAAACAAGCAAGATTGAGTTACTGATTGTGTAACCATGAAATAAGAACGAAGGTTATAAATATGTGTCAATGAGGACGAGCAACCACTGGTAGTGGTACACCAATTACAACATCTTACATTACAACATTTTGGACATCATGTAATAATACGCTTATCTCTGCAAAAATTAAGAACTGGCAGCACTGACAACAGTAAAGCCATTGCCTTTGCTTCTATACACATCTATTATAAATACCTAAACTGCGGAACTTTGTGAAAAAAACTGGCTACAGACATCTAGACCTAGTCCGCTGCCGCACCCTGATACCGACTCCACGGATCAAAATCAGCGTCAATGAGACCAACAAGAGACTTAGAGTTAATGCAGCCTTGGGGACTGATGACGATGTATGCCTCTTACAGGCGGAAAGCGTTTTGCATTATGTTGGACAGTGTACCTAGTCAGGGCCCATGCTTGCAGTATTGTTTACATTTGCTCGAGAGAGGGGGCAAGTGTCACCCATCACTGTTGGCAGCTGGCCTCTCGACTCCCTAATTTTTAGGATGCACTCTGTTCATTGAGGACTGACTGTGTAGGCCTACAGAGCACTAGAGCATCATGCTAGCTAGTTGGCCATAGCTCTCTTCTAGATCTCTCTCTCGTACAGGCCAACTAACTCGGCGCGGGTATCAGTGACTGTCTAAAAATAAATAAGTCATATGACCGGCTCACTGACAGAGCAATGCTTCATTTCAAATTTGTATGCGTCAATGACTGATGAGCATCCTATACGCTGATTACCATTAGAGGTTACCTCTCCATGATTGAGGACACCTATCGCCATTTGGGACTCCCAGATCCTGGGGCCTGCTCGGATCTTTCCGACCACATGCGGAATTTTGAGCTGCAGCGACCAGTTCCACACTCTCTGATTCCTCACTGGGACTTCGCCTGGGTCCTTACCTGGCTAAATTCGAGCCACTGCACTTGGCTAGCATGGCGAATCTCACCCGGAAGACATGCTTCCTACTTGTGTTTGCCACAGCGTCCAGAGTCTGTGAATTATACGCGCTATCTATGGACCCGACCTGTCTTCAGCTCAGGGCTGATGGCTCTGTACACCTAACGAATCCCATCTTCTTTTCGAAGAATCGGCTCCCTTCGGCCAGGGCTCCAGTCCTCACCCTGCGACCCCTCGGGGAACCAGACCAGACTCAAGACTCGCCGTCAGGACCCTGTCCATGCGCTACAACTCTACCTGTGCAGGACAAAACCTATCCGGCGTGGCCAGACCCGCCTTTTCCTGCTGCTTTCCCCTGGCAGGCACGACATATCTGTGCTGACGATCTCCTCGTTGCTGCATTGGGTCATCCGTTCTGCCTATGAGGAGCTCTCTCCGGCGGGTGCTAAAACGCTGCATATTCGTGCACATGAGGTCCGTGCAGTCTCCACCAGTGTTGCATTTGATCGAAACTGCGTGGTGAGAGACATTGTGGCGGCTGTTGGGTGGCGGGCCAATTCCACCTTTGCCCGCTTCTACCTCCGTGACCTAACAAGCCAGTTGGGAAAATCTGGCCATGGTCGGGGACATCGCTGCGGCGCAACACTCCCTCCCGGCGCCTCCGGCACCGTAAGGTACGCTTAGCCGAAATTGTTTGGAGGTTGCTCCTGTTCGCGACCGTTTAAGCACGAGTGATGACGGGACCTAGCGGGCGGCACCCTCCTCCTTTTCGTTATTCTTGCATACAGTAATGCCATCAGTAATGTATTTTGAGGAAACAAATGTATTTTTCTCTAAAATGTATTTTTTCGAAAAATACTTACCGATGGCATTACTCGAAAGGCCCTCCCGCCTGCCCCGCTTGCCGCCAGAGCGCTTTAGCGTTCAACTGGTGTAACACCGGCACTTGTACCCGGATGAGGAGGGAAGGGAGAGTACTCGGCCCTGGTAACGGCCCAGGAGTCGCCTCCCTGGTTGTGTATTTATACACAATGATTTTTAGGCTGAAATCGTTAAGCTAAGTGCATCTTCCATACAGTAATGCCATCGGTAAGTTTTTTTCGAAAAAATACATTTTAGAGAAAAATACATTTTCATCCTGATACACTCCTGCTTGAAATGAAGTTGACTGACAGTTTAAGGCTGCTGCCAGAATAGCTTGGCGCCTGAAGCTATTCTGGCACCACCCTTGAACTAAAATGGTTGACATGCCTCTTAATCTGTTATAAGCTTTCATGGGACAAAAAGCAGATTTTAAAAACGCAGCCTCAGTATGTAATGGGTTAAGCATTATTTTGACATTTGTGTTCTTGTGTGTTACAGAAGCATTTGCCAATATTCAACAGACACAGGCGGCGAGCATCCAATGAGTCCATTGTGGCTATCGAGCAGCCTAGATGGGGAATTGTAAGTCGGTGTCTAACCATTTTCCATTTCTTTTGATAGTTAAAATTTTGTGGTAGATTTTTTTGTATGTTATATAAATGTACCTGCAAAAAAATTTCATTCCTGCTTTATTTTACATTATTTTGGGCTGATTGTCTGTCGTATTGAAAATACGGTAGACTTTGAAATGGGGCTGGTCAGAGCGTGTTTCGTAGAATGCACACGATGTGCTGGGCAGGCGGGCCCCTAATTCTGGCAAAGAAGTAACAAGATAAAAGTGACGTCACGTCTAGCTATGCAAACCTTGCTAGAGAACGTACAAACGCCAAACGCCGTATGTGTGTGTGTGTGTGTGTGATGGCAACTAGAGCCCGCATTTGTGCACAGACAAGCTTGAAACCATACAATATTTTCCCTACATGAAATCTCCCGAATATGTTTTGATTTTTTAATTAGGTTACACGTTGACAAGAAAATGGCCGCTTCACATAACCTGTTTGATCTGCATTTGAGTCCTTATTTTTTGTTACTCTTACTAGATACTTCGCATACATCTAGATTAAAGGGAGATATTAAATGAGTTCATAATCCAGCGTTGTACCTCTTCAACTTTTTAATAATAATTAATTCATTTTTGCAAGTTTTGGATTCATTATAATATTCCCCATCAAACAGTCAGCCCTGGAAGAGGTTGTGTGGCACAAAACAGTCAGCCCTGTAAGAAGCTGCATGCCTTTCAGATAAGTGACGTGAAACATCAAATTCGTCACTGTGTACATGGCGTCATGAGACTAGCAATGCCATGACGTGAACCTTATAGTGACATCATTTTGCCGCTTGTGCTATTCTTCAGAATTCCTGTCGCTACACGAGCCCACAGCGTACTAATGGCAGGAAGTGCCGTGTGGTTGGCCTAGAGAGGATGGAAATGGATCAGAAGGATAAGCTTTAAAATATGAACAACTCTGAACGTTCCTAAAAGAAAAACTTGTGTGAGCTCAAACAATATGATAGATTTTGGGATGAAATGCTCATCTCGTTTTTTTATAGCAATAATGTGTATCTAATGGGTCTGTGGTCATCTGTTGTACGTCTGCCAACATCCATGGTAAACTTTTCTATTAATTTTCTTGGAGACTATACAAAGCACAGTCTTCAAATTGGCCCAAGGATGCTTTGTTAGGTTTATGGCAAGATTGTTCTTAAAGTGCCAATTTCAGTGACCTACCTCAAAGGTCAAGGTCAGAGGGTAAATAAGTAAAAATAGCCATATGTTGGCTAATACTATTCATACCTTCAAAACCAAATTGATGGTAAGACCGTCCCATGCATACAAATTTGGATGACGCACTGGAAAGGTCAAGAGTAATGATAAATCAGAAAATAGGTCCAAACAACAACAACAACAAATTCTCAAATACTGTTCACAGTTTCAAAGTTAACTTAGTACAGATTTACCACATGGTAAGACCCCTGGAAAAGGTCAAGGGTCACAAGCCTTTCTATCAGATTTGGCAGAAAAGGTAGCTGGTGATAAGACTTTTCTGTGTGTACCAAGTTGGTTCACTACTTCCAAAGGTCAAGGGTCACAGCTTAATTCTGAGAAAACATGGACTGTGCAGGTCAAAAGCCAATCCTTTACCTATGTTAGAACACTTGCACACTGTGTTCAGCTCAGTGACCTGTCCAAGGAAAGGTCAGGATCACAAAGGTCAGTAATTATGTGGATTGGTCATGCATATGAGCCTTAAGAGCTTTGTCATTCTTGTTCAATAGATGTACTTGTCAGGTTTTTTTCAGCATCGTTTCATTCTTTCCCTTTCAGGATATCAACATTGATGAGGAGTCTGATGACAAAGCTACCATTATCACATGTGGCCAGCCTCTCATCACTCCAGACAGTGACCTCTGCAAGAAACTCAGCTATGACGATGACACGGTAAAATGTCAATTTGAATGTCAATAAGAATGAAGATAAATAAATTACTTTAGGATTAATTTCAGTACATGTACTATGAAAATGACTAACCTATTTCATCCTGAGGCTGATCTTTTTCAGATTAGTGAGTTGTCCTATGTAGACTGACCATGATAGTTCAAGGGTGGTGCTAGGACACCCTTAAACTGTCATGGCCAAATTAAGGGTCATCATTATATTCAGCTTCTTGACTGCATGTACACAGCTTACACCATGCAGTTACAAGAGGCATACCCCAGTAAGCAATGGTCCACAGGCCCACAATGGCCGCACTTGACCCGCACACTGCATGGGCCCATTGCGGCTGTTGTGGGCCCAAAGACGTTTTGCTGCTGGGGACACCCTTATACAACTTGGCAGTCATTGGAGTGCTCGAGTCTATGCCTATTAACACGTTACATCCTGAGGCTGACTTTTTACAAATTTGCTTTTTGTCCTATGAATGCTAAATCACAGATTAGGAGATAGATCAACCATGTTCAAGGGTGGTGCCAGAATAGCTTGGCACCTCAGGCACCAAGCTATTCTGGCCCCACCCTTGATTTATCATAGTCAATTTTCTTTCAGCAATGGGTGTATCAGAATGAAAAGGGTTAAGGTTATGTAATTTCAGCTATGTATCTGCTGCTTCTGTCAGTTGCCCTCAAGTGGATGTATTGTTTATATTATGTGGTTGTCAATGTGAGGAGTTTTCATTCATGACCCATGCATCACAGTCAATTGAAGTGGATGAATTCATCATTGTTTGAAACATTCAGATCTCTCACTCGCACATTAAATTTGTTCCTGCCTAACAGCGTCCCACGCCAGAAAGATCTAGGGTAGCATCCAAGCCTCAGAATAATCAGCGTCGGCGAAGAAGACGCAGCAGTGGGGAGACCGACTGCACACCCCCAAAATTAGGATGCATCGACAAAGAGAATATTGTTTGCCAGCCCTCACCAGGAAGCTCCAAAGCGAAGGAGAGGGTAAAGGGGCGCAAGGAACGAGACATAAAATCTCCGCTGCCTTCATCAGAAAATGAGATCAGCTACCTCCATGTGCAGCTGCGGCAAAACAAGTTTCCTTTGTCAGCACGTCAGTTGGCTGTGGTTTCTCCCTTGCTGCATCGTGCCAGCATGGTTTGCAGGTCACCTCAGGTAGGTCGCTATTCCAGAACTCCCTTGTGTATATGAAAGAATGTAAGTTTTTATTAGCACTATTGTGAATGTTTCAGTCAGACTTGGATAGTTGATATTGACCTCCTTTTGCACGCCAATTTGACTGACCATTTGCAAAGGTCAAGGGAGGTTGAAAAATGCATGTATATTGACAAGACATATAAGGCTATAGCATTTTGCAGGTACTATTGCCATTGGACATTTTAACACTTGCTTATGAGTGACTTGTCACAAAGGTCAAGACCCCAGTAGGTCAGATAAAATGATGAGGATCAGTCATGCACGTGATACTTTATACTTTTCAGTTTAAATAGATGAACTAGAAGATTCTGGAATTTTACTTACACCGGGGCAGATAACCAGAAATGTCACTGCTACTGAAGGTGCCTTTTGAGCATTGTTCTTAATCGTGGCCCGAGTTCATTTTGATTGTCGGCCATGTACTTGATACAGTATTTGCTGCCTTTGTCCTTAAAACGTTTTGGTTGTTATTACCTCCTGCTGATTCAATGGTCGATTGCTGTCTTTGTTGTTGTTTTTTAACCCATTTAGCCCCAACGCCCTACAGCAGGAGATGGATTGACCAGGGTGTTTCAAGGATAGTGCCAGATTAGCTTGGCACCTGAAGGCACAAAGCTAATCTGGTATTATCCTTTAATCACTACCCTTCAATTATGGTGAATCCATCTCCTGCAGCTGGTACATAGTCGTTAGGCGACACCTCCAAGTTGGGAAATGTGGCTGTGGGGTCAAACGGGTTAATATTTTATGATTACTTTTCATTGTTTATTCATTGGTTAAATTACTGTTTAATTCTATTGTTATAGTGAACAAGTTACACCACAATATTTCTTGTTCTATCATTTGCTATTGTGCTCTCTCAGAGTCTGACATAAAATACGGTATCTTTCAATTCATTTCAGAATTCATGTTGTGGTTGCTTTTCGTTTGGCAGATTCTGTATTAGAATTGTGTATGTTTTACATTATCTGTTAGGACACCCTTTGTATACCTTTACATTCTGCAGCTGTAATTACATCCTCTTGACTTGGCATATCTTTTGGTATTAGAAGGCAAGGAAAGCCGCTCTATCAGTATGGCGGATATTTTGTAAACTCCATTAACTAACTCCTTACGCGCTGAGCACGAAATTGTCAATTTGTTTCCTCAAAAACATTACCGATGGCATCACCGATTTCAGCCTAAGTCTCCGTTGTGTAAGTAACACAACCCGGGAGGCGACTCGGGGAGTCGTCGTTTTATAGAACTCCCAAAGTGACCTCCCCTCCCTTCCCATAAGGCCACTTGGGCCTATCCACCAGTCATATGCTTAGCTGCCTCGCGAACGGACGTTCTGGTTCCGGTCTCCGTGTGTTTTCTCAGATTTGCTTGTGTTTTCTGGATTTCTTCTTGTGTGCGGTTAGCCAGCCTGCATAGCTTCTTCTACTTACGGCGTCTGGTGGGAGTTTCTCCTTTGAACAGCGCTCCTTTCCATTTTCATCGCGGACATGAGGTAAGGTCTCGGGTGATACCTGAGCCGGCCATTTCGACCAGTTTCGACTCGAAGGGGTTGCCTATGGCACCTTTTTCTTAGAGAGTAGCCCTATAGTGCGGCTTACGCCGTTTTCGATTTTATTGCGAGCCCTTTGTTGTTTTTGTTTCTCGGGTTCGCTCCCTGTCGTTGTGCCGTTTTTGCTTTTGGTGCAACTAACGGCAAGAATGAGACGGACGGGGCACAGCCGGTCCTTTCACGGGTTCCCGTTTCTGTTGCAGTGTGCAATTACGTACCTGTCCACGCTACTTGGGTTGTCAGTGGTCGAGTGAGTCCCATACTCTGTGTTTACCATGCTCTGAATGTTCTTCTTCCCGTCCGTGCCATGTGTGCTCTTCGTGGAAAGAGCGACTTTTGTCACAACTTTGGGATTTTTATCATTGCGACTGGCCTTACGCTCCTCGCTTTCTTAGCCGCCCGTCGGACGATTTGCGCCCCTCTGCCAGTGTGACATCCCTTCCTGTGCCTTCCGGCCATTCAAGGACGCACAAACGGGCATCGTCGGATATTGTGGGCCTTGCTTTGCGCCGGATATTGACTGCTTCGGACCTCAGCGATCACCCATCGCTCGTCCCCTCCCACTCGGCTTTGAGTCGGGACTTAACACGATTTGGACGGCCCCTCCCAGCTGCAGGATCTAGCCACCTGGAGACCAGGGCCATTTCTACAAGACAGGTATTCCCAGGCGCGGCCTGGGGTCCTGTCTGTGGCCTCTACTGAGTCGCACCCCATGAGTAGTAAGACTGGGGCCCTTGACTCGATCGCCTGCGGCCTCTACCGAGTCTCACCCCATGAGTAGTAAGACTCTGGGGCATTTGACTCACTTTACAGCCCCTGGCGGCAGGGGACTCACTCAGTGTTTCTCTCAGGCACTCTCGCGTGGGTGATCGCACACGGCGCACTCATTCTTCTCAACTCTTCGCCACTAGTCCGTTTCGGCGGGTGGCGTTGCGATGTCATTCTTTGAGCCGCAGCCCTCTCTCTAGAGACGCCCACTCCAGCGCTTTACAACCACGTTCTCCGGACCGTCGCCGCTTCGTTCTCCAACGCGGCCCCTCCCCCAATCGTCGGGCTCGAGACGAATCATGGCTGCCTCGCCGTCCCTCTCATGGCTGATCCACTTTTCAGGTGAGTGCTAGTTTTGCCCCCCGCCCTTTGGGCCTTCCTGCCCGGAAGGTGGTCCACACAACCGCTTCTAGCTTTCCGGTCGCGCCTGATCGATCCCCCTCTGGCCCTGGGGTTCCGAATTCCCCCCCCCCCCCCCTCCCTCGCCTGGAGGATTTTTTTTTTTGGGGGGGGGGGGGATCGAGACGATGTGCTTAGCCTACACCCCGAGGACTCTGCTTCCATGCTCCTCGAGCCTCAGTTTAGGCTTTTGAGTCGCCCAGCTCTCCCTCTCTCCCCTCGCTTGCCCCTGTCAGGTTCCCCCTCCTCTGCTTGTCGCCCGCCCCCCCCCCCCCCCCCCCCCCCCCTTGCTTGTGGCATGGATTTCGGCCGCTCTTCCTCTAGAAGATTGCCCCCCCCCCCCCCCCCCCCCCCCCCTCCTCCCCTAAAACGGAAGGCTTCAGCTTCGGTCGACGCTTCACGCCAGTCCAAACGTTTCAAGTCCCTGCCTCAGCCCACCTGCTTTCGGGACCTCACGGATGCTTTTAATGCTCACTTGCAACAGGGCAGTTTGTTGGACATTGGCTTCTTTTCCGATCGCTGCTGGCCTGCAGATGTGGAGATTAAGTTCCGAAAGCACTGGTACTCAGGACAGTCCCAGTCCTTCCTGTGCCCCCTCCCTACGGTGGATCCCACAGCAGAAGCACAGATTGGTGGTAAGGCCGCGGTGGGTAGGTCTACTCCCGCGGGTCTAGACAAGACGGCTACCCTGTTTCGGAATTCTCTAGCTGTGTTGGGTTATTTTGAGTTAGCAACGCAGGCTGTGGTACGATGTATTGAGGATTTCTGGGACTCCTGAGGCCTCTGAACCCCTGAGCGATTTACACTCCCATCGCGGTGACGGCTAATCGGGCAGTGTACCACGCTTCGACCAACGCGATAGCGGCGGCCTCCAACTGTGACCTTATGAGGCATCCTACAGCGATGTGTCGGCATTCCAGCTTCTGTGAAGGCCCAGCTGCGACAGGCCCCCCTCGGCGGTGCTCTTCTGTTTGGCCCTACCTAGCAGTCCGTGAAGGAGTCTACCAAGGACCTTTGGCCTCGCACCCCCCACCACGGCTTCCCCCCGCTTTCTGTCTTCCCGCAGGGCCATGGGTCGTCCTCTGCGAAACTTCAGACCCACCCCTCGACCCACCCGGGGAACCTCTCGACCTGGACGTCCTGTCTTCTCCGGCCATTCTCGCGCTCCCTCCTCTTTAGCCCCCTCGTTCCCCTGCCCCTCCAGGAGGTTCGGGCAGGGACGAGCCCAGTGACTATCAACCTGTGCCTTCCCCGCTGACGACCACGGAGCACCCCGTCAGCGGGAGGCTCGCCCGGCACATAGACGAGTGGCGGTCACTGCTGCCGGATGACACTTGGGTGCTCTCCACTATCTCGGACGGACTCCATATTTCGTTTCTCCAACCGCCCCCTCTCCACCGCTCGCCGGTGTGGACTCATGTCCCATCCGACCCGATCAAGACATTGGCTCTGCATCAGGAGATTGCGTCTCTACTTTAAAAGGCTGCGACGGAGGTGGTCTCTCGTCTCGACTCGCCGGCATTCTACAGCCGCCTCTTCCTGGTTCCCAAGCCCGGCGGTCATTGGCATCTGGTCATCGACCTGTCAGCTCTAAACAGGTTCATTTCAGCCCCCTCTTTTTGCATGGAGACAGCGCGGGCCGTGCGGTTAGCTGTGCGCCCTTTGGACTTTGCGGTCAGCCTCCACCTTTCCGATGCTTACCTCCACGTTCCCATTCACCCAGCGTCTCGCTGCGTCCTACACTTCGCCTTCTGTAGAGTCGTCTACCAGTTCCGTGCTCTCCCCTTCGACCTCAACATCAGCCCTTGGGTCTTTACACGGATTATGGACGCGATGATCTCTCGGGCCCGACAGTCCTCGTCCAGCCCGACCTCCAATTAGACGACCTCTTGCTCCGGAATCAGGAGCCCCAGTCTCAGGAGGCAGACAGGGACACTCTTCTTACCCTTTTTCAGAGGCTGGGCTTTGTAGTCAACCACGGGGAAGTCGGATTTCACCCCCTCCCGTACCTTTGTCCATCTAGAATGGAGTTTCTGACCGACCGCAACACAATGAGACTAACGGACGCCCGTGTTCAGAAACTGGCTGCGGCTGCTCACCATGTGTCTCGTTCAGAGTCGTGCCCTGCCCGGACCTGGCTTCAGTTACTGGGACTCGTCAGTGCGGCAGCCGACCTTCTTTCCCTTGGTCAGCTGTACTCTCAGCCGCTTCAGCTCCATCTCCTTTTCCATTGGCGACCATCCTCAAACGACCTTTCGGCCCTGGTACCGGTATCCCCCTTGATCAGGTCCCATCTACTTTGGTGGACAGATCCGACCTGACTCGCGTCGGGAGTGCCCCTCCCTTCCCCTCCTCGACTTTCACTCTGCACGGATGCGAGCCTATCCGGCCGGGGTGCCCACCTACTTCCGGATTTTGACGAGGTCTCGGGCCAGTGGCCACCTTCCTTACAAAACAGACACAGCAACTGGCTGGAGTTGAAAGCGGTTTGGCTGGCTCTGACTCAATGGGAGTCTCGTCTCCGTCACCACGAGATCTTGATTCTGTCTGACAATTCCACCGTGGTATCGTACATCCAGAGACAGGGCGGGACGCGCTCTCCGTCTCTGCATGCTCCTCTATCAGTTCTCTGGTGCTGGGATCGCCACATCTCTCTCTGAGTGCGGCACATTCCAGGTCACCTCAACGTGCTCGCGGACTCTCTCGCTGGGGCCAGCTGCTTCATACCGAATGGACGCTCAAACCAGAAATCTTCCGGATGATCGGCGCGTGCTGGGAGACACCAGTGGTTGACCTTTTTGCGACACGGTGGAACACACAACTTCCCCTCTTTGTCTCACCCGTTCCGGACCCTCTCGCCTGGGCAGTGGACGCCCTGTCGATCTCTTGGGACGGCCTGATAGCCTATGCTTATCCCCCAGTCAACACAATCCTCTTCCTCGTAGCCCCCTTCAGCTGGGCACGCAGCTGGCCGACCGACCTGGTGAGCCTCGCCACGGATGCTCCCCTGCTATTACCCACACCGCACACGATGCTGAAACAACCGCGGCAAGCTCTCTTCCACGCGTGTCCGGAGAGGCTCCTATTACACGCCTGGAGGTTGTGCGGTCGGCCCTCACCGCTAGAGGCTTCTCGTGTGCAGCATTGGAGGCGATCGCTGCGGCCCGCAGGGCTTCCACCAGGAGGGTATACGAGGGCAAGTGGAGAGTCTTACAGTCTTGGTGCCTCCCAAGACGCCTCTCTCCGACGGCCCTGACTACGCCCCAGTTAGCCGAGTTCTTCTTGTGACTTTTTGGGGAACAAAATTTGGCCCCTATCACCATCCGGGGATATCTCTCTATGATCACAGATACCTACCGACATTAGGGCCGACCGGATCCAGGCTCCTGCAAGGACCTCGCCAACCTCCTCGCACATTTCGAGTTGCAGCGACCTGTTCAGCGTTCGCTACTTTCGCGCTGGGACCTGGCTTAGATCCTCACTTGGCTTAATTCGGACCGCTTCGAACCTTTGCCCTTAGCCACTCTGGCCGACGTCACTAGGAAGACCTGTTTTCTACTCACCAGAGTCAGCGAGCTGCATGCATTATCAGTGGACCCAGCATGCCTCCAGTTTCGCGTGGATGGCTCCGTCCAGTTAATGATGAACCCTTCCTTTTTAGCCAAGAATAGGCTTCCCTCAGCCGGAGCTCAGGTCATGACCCTCCGCCCGCTTAAGAGTTGTGACCGTTCCCGGAGTCCTGCCAGTAGGACCCAGTATGGGCTTTGCGGATCTACCTGCGCCAATCGCGGTCCTTCCAATGGGGCCGGAAAGGCCTCTTTCTTCCCCTGAGACCTCGCAGGGCCGATATTTCGGCGCAGACTATATCCTCGTGGATTCGCAGGATTATCCACTCTGCTTATGAAGAACTCTCACCGGAAGTGGCACAGAGACTTCGGATTCGAGCGCAGGAGGTCCGAGCGGTATCTGCAAGTCTCGCTCTCGACCGCAACTGTGCGGTGCGGGACATTGTGGCGGCCATCGGGTGCCGAACAAGTTCCACCTTCGCCCGCTTCTACCTACGAGACCTCTCGGGCCAACGGGAGAACCTGGCCCTCATCTGTGACGTCTCGGCGGCACAGCACTCCCTCCCGGCGCCCTAGGTAACGCTTAGTTGAAATCGCGCCCAGGACACCTCGTTAATAACAGGTTCTCAGGACAGGGTATGGTGGGCGGCACCCTCCTCCTTTTCGTTTTTCTTCCTATCAGTAATGCCATCAGTAATGTTTTTGAGGAAACATGAATTTTTCTCTAAAATGTATTTTTTCGAAAAATACTTACCGATGGCATTACTCTATGGGCTCTCCCACCTTCCCCGCTTGCTGCCAGGCTACGTTCGCTTAGCGTATGACTGGTGGATAGGCCCAAGGGGCCTTATGGGAAGGGAGGGGAGGTCACTCTGGGAGTTCTATAAAACGACGACTCCCCGAGTCGCCTCCCCGGTTGTGTTACTTACACAATGGAGACTTAGGCTGAAATCGGTAGCTAGACGTGTCTTCCTATCAGTAATGCCATCGGTAAGTATTTTTTGAAAAAATACATTTGAGAAAAAAATTCTTTTTTTTTTTTTAGATATCCTCTGAGTTGTATATCACAGTTCTGGAGACAGATCGACCATGTTTCAGGGTTGGTGTCGGAATAGCTTGGCGCCTAGCTATTCTGACACCAACCTTGAAATATCATAGTCGATTCAGATCCTGTCGTGGCTTTATGGGTTAAACAGCATTACCGTATCTTTATGTTCACAGGGATCAGCAGGTCTGCTTCCTCTTCGACCCAAGACTGTGATTCTCAGTTCACCCACAGCACTTGAGACATCGCTTTGAGTTGTCAGGACTGTGGATATCTGGGGACAAGTCTAAAATACCAGAATGTTGTTTTTATAAGATGGCCCTAGACCGCAGAGCACATCCTCCAGGACTGTGGGAACCACCAGCCGCTGAGGGAGGAGATATGGCCGAAGCCCGCCACTCTACAAGAGAAACTGTACGGGCCTGTGGAGGCGCTACAGAAGACCACAGATTTCATTTTGAGAGCCAAACTCCAAGTGTGACGGCGTTCGAGAAGAAGAAGATAAGATGGCCCTTGTGGAAATGTATTTTCTACCTCCTTTGTACATGCGAGCATGGGTAGCGCTTATAGTACCAGTCAGTTGCTGCATGCACAAGGATTTTGTTGTTGTTGAAAAGGCAGCTCTGTGTCTTGACTGCCATCCTCTGTTGTTGCAAGTTTATCAGATAAAGTGTAGTACTTTATGATGTGCAATCCATAAAGTGAAAGAATCTCATTTACTGTAAACGTTGATAGCAGTACAAATGACTGGAGACATTGATATAATCAAAAGTGCAAATGGTAATAAAAGATCTTGTGAAAGGGCTGTTTCTGTTTTCTATGTTATTCCTATTCTTTGCCTTAGTTGGCCTGTGCACAGCTGTGTGTGGGACAACTATGTCTGGCATTGACGCAAACAGTGTGAATTGTGCCATGACAAATTTCAGCAGCAGATATACACTAGTAATTTGTCTTAATGTTTAGCTTGAAATGCAAAAGCTTTTATGACGACAAAAATTTCAAAAACATCAAGTTTTCTTTCATATTATCTAATGCATTTTATGAACAGACATGCATTTACATATGATATGAATACAAAGTGTTTTCATAGTGAACAAGTGATGGTAGCTAGTCAGATGCATTGTTTGAGTAGTCATGACAGTACTTGTGTGCATGTATCCCCTTTTCATATTTCACAATATTCATGATGCCACCATTGTGTCCATTTTGATTTTTGCAATAGGTGACATAAAAGTAGGCATGGCCATATTTTACAGTGTGTATTCAGGTTGTCCAGATAAACTGGTTTACATCAGCTTATAGACATACATAGTACTTTGGCAAGTTGCAACTGTGTGTGCACACAGTAGAGTCGGAGCACATATTTGCACTTGTTTCAACAGAATGTTAACTCAACCTGACAGGATTTAATGCTTCTGTAAATGTTAGTTATAAACTTTATGATACAAAGAACATGTCTGGTTTGAACCATATGGTTCCCAACAGAATTGGCTGTTATAGTGCAAACAGAAACAGGGTACAATTTTCATCATGCCTTCATTGTGTTTACTCACAAACCAGATAGGTTTCATCATGCCTTCATTGTGTTTGTCAGATTAAGACAAAAGTAAACAGTTCACACTTGCAACATCATTGCAAGTTCAAGTTTGTATGTCACTTTTTTTTTTTTTTTTTTTTTTTTTGGGGGGGGGGGGGGGGGGGCAGGATGGTAAGATCTAATCTCAGTGTTAATAAGCAACAATTCTTATTACCATTCAAGTCTTTTAGAGGTCTCTGTGTCCACTCCTAAACAGAGTGAGATCAGAGCAATTTAATTAAATTACTGTGATACATTAAATCAGTTCTATCTCTCGCTCGCTCTCATAATATGTATCCCTTTTCAGAATGACCCAATTATATTCATTCTGTTGTATTACTTGCACTCAAAGAGTTATTCTTTTGTTATTCTATTATAATACATGTAGTTTTGTGTATACATTTTGTACTTGTTTGGTGACTTGTCCTTTGTAAAGACTGCTTATAATTTATAGTTTGTACGTGTTCTGAAAATTGTAACATCCTTGTGCGAGCAGCCACTGGTACAGTAAACAGTAGCAGTGGCTGCATGCACAAAGGAGTTACCGAACTCGGGCGCCCCGCATCAATAGCCGTACAACATTTCTGCAGCCGTGGATACAGGACGCCTTAAATGAGTTGATTGCTGCTAACAATGTTGCAAAAGATTGACACCCCTTCACCCTTTCTTCCCATTTGTAGCCTGTTCTTGGACAGTGAGAGTAGTAGACTAGTACACCGTCCGCGTGAAAGTTTTTTTTTTATCAGCTCCATGACGTTTTGGAAGTTATTCATCCAGCAACATGTGCTTTTAATTTGTCACCATCTTAGATTGAAAAATGGAGACTGCACAGTAAACAGATTATTTCACGGTCACAACTGTAGTGAAAATGTGAACATTCCTCTGTGTGTGTGTGTGTGTTTTACAGTCAATTTTGAACATGTGCCTTGCTCAATATTACAAACTATAATTTAAACCCTATACTGTATATTATAGGATGCACAAAGGTGCAAGTGTACTCAAAGAACAGGGTGACAAGATAATGGAGCATATAGTGTTTGCATTTACCATTTATTGTGCATACAGTGGAGTCCGCTTAACACGAATTTCTGGGGACACGGAAAATCACTTCGTGTTAACCGTATTTCGTGTTAACCAATATGGCCTCAAAATTGATCACGGCCCTCCCGGCAAGGAAAAAGTGTGTAAGAGATGCGTGCATGAATGAGTACGAGGTTAAAAGTGCACATTATTGTACTATATATGCTTACATTACGTTCAGCTCGCTAGGAAAACACAAGGATGTGTACAGCTCACGTAGTTAACGTAAAATCCATAGTAAAGTAAAAGCAACACGGGCATCTGGCATCGGTAAAAGCAACACAGTCAAAGTCGTTTAAAAAACGGGCCATGATGGAAGTCGGTCTTGCGTTATTGACAGCCCGTGTAGAGAGACAATCGTGGATCTCATTAATCTTGTTTTTTCACTTCAAGCGTAGTCGACTTTTGTTTTACCTTGGGGGTAGCCGTGATCGGTAGTTAACTGAATTGAGGGAGTGTTGGTACACGAATGATGCATGAATTCAGTTCAGAAACACTAGCCAATGAGAAGACGACTGAAGGCTATTCAGCCAATCACAGGCTAGAGTTCGTTCATGTGTCGTGTATACTACAGCACGAGAGCGACACGTGCAGTGTCCCTTTCATGAATCGGTTTTCGGTGTTTGAGACTGGAATGTGTGTTCGTGTTAAACAGGTGAATAATAGTGAAATTGCTCTGGTCGGGAACCGAAAACAGCTTCGTGTTAAGCGAAATTTCGTGTTAAGCATTTCGTGTTATCAGTGAAATTTTAATACATAATAAGAAGGCCGTCAGCCGGGAATGCAAAAGCGGTTCGTGTTAACCGGAAATTCGTGTTAAGCGAGTTCGTGTTAACTGGACTCCACTGTATTTATGTTTGTTATTTACACTGTGTTTGCTGTAAACATATAAAAAGGTCAAAGACATGTCCATGTCCACTTCTAACAGTATTTCACAAGCTCCAGCTTTTAAGGAATTTGGGCTTGAATACATTGTACATCTACCACTACTTACACTCTGTTCTGATATACATGTAGTATGCAATGCATTGCCTATGATATACATGTATGGCCATATATAAAAAATGTATTTTCACACTAATTCACATGACCTCACAACCGGGAGGGAAGTATTCTTGTTTTAGTGGGGGTTTTGCAGTTTCTGGTTTTAATTGAAACAAAGCATTTACTGCAAACCTGTTTTGCAAATGTTGCAATAATTTTTTTATTGAGTAAAAGTATCACAATAGTTTTAATTGTATTTTTGTCGTCATTTCTGCATGTAGCATGTACGTGAATGAGTTCATGTGTGTGTTGGCCTTGAATAATGATAATGTAACCGAGACCGGATGGGCAATGTTTATTGGCATTTCATCCACAAAACATCAGTTTCATGATTGACCGTGGTTCAGTGGTGATTTACAAGCGGCCAGTTTTGTAACAACGTTCAACACCTTCAGGTTTTCCCCCACCCGCGTCTGACCTGGGGGACTTGGTTGGGGTTAACTTCTGTTTACACGTAGTTCCCAGGGTCGCCCTGGTCAGACCCACAGGGTGGGTTTTGGGCTCAAGTGCAAAGCAAAAAAGTGCGCATGTTCTGGGCTAGTGTCGGCTGTACGGTGTCATCCGTGGTAAACTTTAATTTTGGCATTTTCCTGGAGACTATTGAAGCCACATTCTTCAAACTTGGCCCAAGGATACTTCGTGGCAAGACCTTTCTAAACACCAATACTGAGGTGGCGGGTTCCCCCAAACTAGCGCGAGAAAATGCAGCGGGGTGTGGGCAAGACGTGTCACTATGGACGATCGGCAATGCAAGCTGGAAAACTACAGAAACACATTTCCGTAAAATCGCCCAATATTAGCAGAGCTTACATGACGGAGCGGTCCGTGGCGCAGTGGTTAAGGCGCTGCCACCAATGCTAAAGGTGCGAGTTTCGATACCGGGTTTCGGCGTCGGATTTTTCGTGGTGTTTAGACGAGGGAGGAGTGATAAACATATTTTAAACGGAGGGAAAGAGGACTGAATGCGTGGGTGGGGGGCGGTGTCCGGTAGCGGAAGTACTGAGTAGGTGGGGGAATTTCCCGACTGTGGAATGCTATGATGAGAGATGGAGATTGAGAGAGAGAGAGAGGGAGGGTGGGAAAGCCTGTAGGGGGTGAGTGCGTAGGCGAGTATGAGTGGCGTGAAAGCGGTGTGAATGCGTGAACGGTTACAGGAGTGATAAGGGAGGGTACCGACCGAATACGCCAGTCAGCAGCAGCAGTCAGGCGACAGCTAGAAATTGATAGCATACGCCTGATACACGACGGCAGCAAGCCTGTAGGACATGCAATGAACGATTACTCAGTACCTGAGACAGTAAAATTCCAGACTCTTAGCGGACGCGTGCGCACTAGCCAAGTCCGGCTACTGGTGCGCGAAAGTTGACCTTAAGGCGGCATACCGATCTGTGTGTATCCATCCAGATAATTACCAAGTCACAGGCCTAAAATGGATTTTTATGGGCGAGCAGAAGCCCACATACCTGTTCGATAGTAGGCTCCCTTTTGGTAGTAATGTGGGCCCTTCGCACTTTCACAGACTCTTCGCAGGCAGTTCGCAGATGTATGTTACTGCGCGGCATGACAGGGATAGTAGCGTATATTGACGATTTCTTCATAGCAGCTAAGTCCAAAGAGGAATGCACTCAAATGATGATGACGCTCATTGCCCTTTTACGTAGATTAGGGTTCAATATTTAGCTGGCCTAAGGTGGTGGGGCCTACACAAACCATTACTTTTCTCGGGATCCAAATCTGCACCAGCACAAGCATCTTGTCATTGGGCGACGACAAGTTACAGCAACTTCACAAACGCTTGCAGCAGTTTCAAGGCAAAACACGCGCGACAAAGCAAAGCTTGCAGTCACTAGCAGGGTTCCTTAACTGGGCGTGTCAAACCGTCAAGGGAGGAAAATTTTTTCTCAGGCGGATTCTTGATACGATTAAACCCCTTCAGCAGCAAAGGCATAAAGCGAGACTCGCACGAGAGTTTCACGCAGACAGTGGTGGCTATCTTACATGCATGTTTTTAATGGCACTGTGTATTATGACTCACAAAGCAAGGAACATGTCCATGTTGATGCATGCAACCTGGCGGCAGGCACGTTCTGGAAAGGAGATTGGAATTATACACTGTTCTCTTCAGACATGCCGGCAGCCAAGGACTTGCATATTAATTATAAAGAGGTGTGCGCGGTGGTGCAGGCAGTCAACCGGTGGGCCCCCTCATGGCGAGGGAAACAGGTGGTCATTCATACGGACAGCACGGCGACAAAGGCTATCATTAACAAAGGGCGCTCAAAAGACCGCCGCTATGTCAATAGTCTGTTGAGGAAGATGGCATGGGAGTGTGTGAGAACAAATTGCAGCGTGTCAGCGATGCACGTAGCTGGCAGTGTGAATGTGTTTGCCGATACTATTTCCCGCCTACACGAAGGACGGCTGCCCATGCTAGGACAATTGCTAACGAATTGGCACCGGGGCCGACCGCCTGACACCTACCTTCTGAATCACATGTCACAGTCAGCGCTTGCTTTTGTGCTGTCTAGGTGCCGGGTCTAGGCTCAGACACCAGCTACTGCAGGAGGTGGCGGGATATCGTGCCAGTGTTTTTGCCGACAACACCAAGAAAACTTATCCGACTCACTTGCGCTCTTATCTCAGATTTTGTGACCAAATGAACATCCAGCCGGTACCGGTGTGTGAGAGAACAGTGGCGCAGTACGCAGCCTTTTTGGCCAGGACACTTCAGCCCAGTTCCGTGGCACAATACCGCCTCAACATTGTTCGCATATTGCATTTAGAATGCGGAGAACCGCACCCATACCAGGATTCGTGGATGGTAAAAAGCACATTGCGGGGAATTGAGCGAACAAAAGGCTGCCCTCCTAACCGCAAGACGCCGATGAGCCCGCAACTTCTTCTTCAGATTAAACAAAAACTTGATTTGTGCAGCTCTAAGGACTGTGTCTTCTGGGCAGCGATTGTGGTTATGTTCTTCGGACTGCTTCGGCGATCCAATCTTTTCCAAGATGGTCAGTGCAGGATTCGATCCTGGGAAACAACTCACTAGAGACTGCTTTGTTGTGAATGACAACAGTAGTGTCAAGATACTGGTTAGGTGGAGTAAGACAATTCAGAAACGCGAAAAAACTCTAGTGATCGCGTTACCGGTCATGTTGCGTCACCCTCTGTGCCCCGTGACGGCAGTGATCAGTATGTTTAGAGCGCTAGGCCCAGCGCCTCCTAAGGCACCGGCCTTCCCCATTCGGGGATCAGAGTTCAACAAACGGTTGCGAGAACTGACCTCTGCTGCTGAAGGGGTTTATACAAGCCACAGCTTGCGGCGTGGTGGGGCTACCTGGGCCCTGGCTTGTGGGGTGCCCGGCGAGGTGGTGAAGTGTTTGGGGGACTGGAAAAGCACTGCAGCTATCATACTTGGACCAAATACCTCAAAATATTCAAGATTTCTACAGAAGTGTACTTATTCAGAAAATACCGACACCTTGAACACTCGACTTTTCTCTCAATTGGGTGAAAAAAAAAAACTGGCGTTTTTCCCGTTAGGTTTGGGCAGGAAACAACCAGTAAACCTACTGGTTGGGTTAGATGTTGTCTTACATGTTTGACAAGTGAGAGTCACCGGAATAAAACGCCTCCGTTATTTTTGCCCAACTGACAGAAAAGTGTTGCCGCCGCGTGTTCAGTGTGCGTGAGGAAGTAGTGTGGAGTTGAGCGTGAGACTGAGGTGTGATAGAGCGTGTGGTCGTGTGCGCTGTTCTGACAAAACCTCGCCCAAGTTCTGGTCCGGAACTCTGGCCAGCCATTTATTGGCCGAGAGGGGCGATGATGTCAGAACAGGGGCGCACTGAAGGGAAGGAGATATTTAGATCGGGGAAAGGGGAGGGAGGGGGGGGGGAGGCATGAGAGTGACTGGAGTTTAATCCTCTAGTAAGTATCACCGTTAATTCGGGCGGACCGTCGGGGGGTTCTTTCTCCGGGTACTCCGGTTCTTCCACCCCCTCCACTTTGGTACCGGTTTCAGGCCACTTTATAAATTTCAAATACAAGCGATCAAAATTTCCGAAACCTCAGTAGCTGAGCTGACCCTTCGCACGGCGTGTATGTCCTGTGTCTGTCTTGCACTGTGTTTGTCTTCAGAGTGAATGCGTGTGTCACGTGAGCGTGCGTATTGGGTTCAGTTCGCGGCGCTTTGAGCCCATTCGCCGAATTAATAAAATGCATTTACTATTCGTATAACGAAGTTAAATAATAATACTAGCTACTGAATTTACATCGCATACCATTTTCCGAGGTCACCCTGAATGGCTTTATCAAATCATATGCAGTCTTAATGAACATTGCGAGATCGTTTTTATGTCCCTTCTATTTATAGGAGGGACGTTTTAGGACGGGTCGCGGTGGGGCGAATCTAATAGCATGTCCTTGGTGTCAAAGGCGGGCAGGCCTAAACCTCTCATAATTGAAGTAACGAGATTAAAAATTACGTCAAGTTTAGTTACGCTAACCTCGCTGCTGAATGTACATTTGGCGCAAAGCGCCGTATGTGTGTGCTTATGTATGTGACCAAGAGAATCGCCGATATTTATGTACACACAAGCTTGAAACTTGGCGAAATACTTTCTTAAAGGGGTGGCTAAGAGAGCCTCCGAGCACACTGTAAATGAATATCTCATTTAAGACATAAACAACCGTTTATAGGATGTCGGTTGACCCAGAGTCCGTAATTTTTGTCATTTACTTCAACTTTTGGATATAGATAGTTTGGAGAAAGACAATGGATGAGTTTATTATCCAGCTTTGTATCCTTTCAACTTCTTTAGTAAAAATTAATTCTTTTCAGAAAATAATTAAAACAGTAAAAAAAAAAAAAAAAAAAAAGTTGTAGAGAAAGTCGGACAGTAGCGCGACGTAAAAGAGGCAACTCTGTCACCACGCAGACATTGACATAATACTCTAAATGACTTAATTCTCTCTCGCGCGCGTGCTCTCTCTTTCTCTCTCTCATACACACAAACATGCGCGCATATCTAGGAGGAAAAGATCCTCATGCGCCCGGATCGATGCCTCTTGGAGATGTTTGGAGCTACGCACGCACGCATTAACTGACACGCACACACACATCGACGCGCTTTCAGAAGAGCATGCAAGTGACACGTGTACTTAATATATCATGTAGCTAGGTAAAATCAATCTGCTTTCACACAAATTATAGAAAGACTGAAATTTTACCGTAAAGTTCTAGTTTTGTCACCATTTTCTCAAGCCTATGAAGCGAAAGTGAAACTCATATCACGTAAAAAATATAAAATTACGTAAAAACTAAAACTTTCGTCATGACGACGTTTGACAAACCAATGACGTGTATGTACTGTGGCGCATTAGCCGGCACACTGCGAGGCTTATCGAACTCACTGACGCATTTGCAGATCTGCGAGACTTTTTCAATAGGAGATAATTCAACATCAGGTAGAGACCCTTGACAGCGAGGACAGCTCTCATATAGAAGGGACTTCAGTTTTGGGTTATGGTTCATCCCATCTTGTTTATATTTATGAAGGGACTTTTTAGAATGGGTCGCGGTTGGGCGAATTTAGTAGCATGTCCATGATGTCAAAAGCGGGCAGGCCTAAACCCTCTCGCAATTAAAGTAACAAGCTAAAAATTACTACGTCATGTCTAATTACGCTAACCTCGCTGCTGAACGTATATTTGGCGCGAAGCGCCGTGTGTGTGCGTATGTATGTAAACAAGAGAATCTCCGATATTTCTGTACACTGACACAAGCTTGAAACTTGGCAAAATACTTTCTTAAAGGGGTGGCTAAGACGATCCTCCGAGCATATTGTAATTGAATGTCTCATTGAAGACATAAGTAACCGTTTATAGGAAGTCGGTTGACCCAGATTAGAGTCCGTAATTTTTGTTATATTTACTTGAAATTTTGGGTATAGCTAGTTTGGATACAGACTTTGGATGAGTTCGTTAGCCAGCATTGTATCCTTTCAATTCAGTTCTTCTTTCGTTTCAGAAAATAATTAAAACAGTAAAAAAAAAAAATTTTTAAATTAAAAATTGACTTCTAGAGAAAGTCAGACAGTGGCGGTGACATAAAAGAGGCAACTCCGTCACCACACTGACATAATACTCTAAATATGACGTAATTCTCTCTAGCGCGCGCCGCTCTCGCTCTCTCTCTCACAGACATGCGCGCATGTCCAAGAGGCATAGATCCTCATGCGCCCGGAGAGCGCATGAGGATCTACGTCTTTTGGAGATGTTTGGAGCATGCACGCACTAACACGCACACACATACACACACACACATCGTCGGCGCTTTCAGAAAAACATACAGGTGACCTGGACTGATATAGCTGGTTTGGAGAAAGACATTGCCAGATGAGCTCGTTAGCCAGCTTTGTACGCTTTCAGAAAATTTCTTCTGACTCCAGCAAAATTTAATTCTTTTCAGAAAAAAATTAAAACAGTAAAAAACCTTGACACATGTAATGGAGAAAGTCACTTACTTACTTACGCCTGTCACCCCTACCCTGGTATAGGCCGTCGACGAGAGACCTCCAGCAACTCCTGTCCTGTGATTCTCCTTCGATTCTACTCCAGGTGGTTCCCAGTCTCTTGATGTCTGCTTGGAGGTCTCGACGCCAGGAGTTTCTCGGCCTACCTCTTTTCCTCTTTCCCTGGGGGTTCCATGACAATGCCTGCCTAGTGATACTGGAAGCTGGCTTTCTCAGACTGTGACCGATCCATCCCCATCTTCTTCGCCCAATTTCATTCTCTGCTGTTATCTGCTCTGTTCTCTCCCAGAGTCTGACGTTGCTGATCTTCTCTGGCCAGTGGATTTTCAAAATTCTTCTAAGGCAACTGTTCATGAAGGTCTGTACTCTGTTGACTGTGGTTTTTGTCAATCTCCATGTCTCTGCTCCATATAGGAGAACTGCTTTTACATTGGAGTTGAAAATCCGGACTTTGGTGTGTTGTGACAGCTCTCTGGAACTCCACACTTTTTTCAACTGGAGAAAGGCTGCTCTGGCTTTACCGATTCGTGCTCTGACATCTGCATCAGTGCCGCCTTTTTTGTCTATGATGCTCCCGAGATAGGTGAAGGACTCCACCTCCTCCAACGGGGTGCCAGCAAGCAAGACTGGTTCTTCCCTGGTTGCGTTCAGCCTCATTGTCTTTGTTTTCTGTTTGTGAATGGTGAGGCCCACTTGGGACGAGATGTCAGCAAGCCTCGTGGTCTTGTCCTGCATTTGTTGATGAGTGTGGGACAGTAATGCCAAGTCGTCTGCAAAATCGAGGTCGTCAAGCTGTGTCCACAGTGTCCACTGTATTCCACTTCGTCTGTGCTCTGTGGTCATCTTCATGACCCAGTCTATGGCCAGTAGGAAGAGGAACGGAGACAGCAGACACCCCTGCCTGACACCAGTTCTGACCTGGAGCTCTCTGGTGAACTGCCCTTCGTGGATCACGCGACATCTCATGCCATCATAGCTGCTCTTGATCAGGCGGACGAGCTTTGTGGGTACACCGTAGTGTCGTAGGAGTCTCCACAGAGTCTCTCGATCCACGCTGTCAAATGCTTTCTCATAATCCACAAAGTTGATGTACAGCGGGGAGCTCCACTCCAGAGACTGTTCCACGATGATGCGGAGAGTGGCGATCTGGTCTGTACATGATCGGTTCTTCCTGAATCCTGCTTGCTGGTCTCTCAGCTGGGGGTCAACCGAGCTCTTCATTCTCTCTAGGATGATCCTGTTGAAGACCTTTCCTGGTACTGACAGCAAGGTGATTCCTCTGTAGTTGGAACACTTGCTGAGGTCGCCTTTCTTGGGAAGCTTGATTAGGTACCCCTCCTTCCAGTCAGCTGGCATCACCTCCTCTTCCCAGATCTTTCCAAACAGTGGGTACAGCATCTCAACTGTTGTCTCTAGGTCTGCTTTCAGAGACTCCGCTGGGATGCCATCTGGCCCTGCTGCTTTGCCATTCTTCAAAAATGCCACTGCTTTTCTGATCTCTTCCCGGCTGGGTCTGTCACAGCTGATGGGTAGGTCGGTCTCTGCCGGCTGGATGTCGGGGGGGTCGGGTGGGCTAGGTCTGTTCAGTAACTCTTCAAAATACTCGGCCCATCTTTCGAGTTGGTCTGCTCTGTCTGCAATAGGCTTGCCTTCTTTGTCTTTTACTGGTCTTTCTGTATGGCCATACTTACCCGACAATCTTCTGGTAATGTCGTAGAGCTGTTTCATGTTGCCGCTGCCTGCTGCCTTTACTGCCTCTGCTGCCAGGCTGTCTGTGTAGGCCCTCTTGTCTGCCCTGATACTCCTCTTCACCTCGCGGTTGGCTTCCGAGTATTCCCACTGTGCCCTTACTTTGGCTGCTCTCGTGCGACTGTTGTTGACCGCTGCTTTCTTCTGCTTCCTCGCTTCTATCTTCTTCAAGGTCTGTGCCGACAGCCAGTCCTTGTGGTGGTGTTTCCTGAACCCTACAGTGTCTTTGCAGGTTGAGTTCAGCGCCTCTCTAACTGCCTTCCACTGCTGCTCTGTGGTGACCGCCTCCTCTTCATTTACTAGCTCCTGTAGCGCTTGAAACCGGTTGGACAGCACCAGTTTGAACTCTTCTCTAACTCCAGTTTCTCTCAGGAGGCCTACATTATAGCGCTGTCTTCTTGTTGTCTCTGTGCGGCTTTTCTTTAGCTTGAGCTTCATTCTTAAGATAAGCAGATGGTGGTCTGAGGCGACATCTGTTCCCCTCCTCACTCGAACATCTTGAAGGGATCTTCTAAATTTCTTGCTAATGCAGATATGGTCTATTTGGTTCTCTGTTGTATGGTCAGGTGAGACCCAAATTGCTTTGTGTATTCTTCTGTGTGGGAAGATGCTGCCTCCAATGACAAGTCGGTTTAGAGCACAAAAGTCTACAAACCTCTCCCCGTTCTCACTCATCTCCGAGCCTAGTCCCTGTCTCCCCATCACCTCTTCGTATCCGGTGTTGTCCTCCCCTATTTTGGCATTAAAATCGCCCATGACGATGGTGATGTCTCGCTCCGCACATTTGTCCACGGCACTCTTGAGTCGGTCGTAGAACTCTTGTTTCTCTTCCTCGTCACTGTCATTGGTGGGCGCATAACACTGGATGACGTTCAGCTTGAGCTTTTTCTTGGTTCTAAAGGCTGCTGTTATAATTCTTGGCCCAAGAGGTTCCCAGCCCATCAGCGCTCTCTGTGCCACTGGTGACAGCATGAGTGCTACTCCTTCTGTATGGGTGGCATTCTCCTCTTCATGACCTGAATACAGAATCATCGGAGAAAGTCAGTTCTTTAGTAAAAAAAAAAAAAAAAAAAAAAAAAAAAAAAAAAAAAAAAATCGTTTCAGAAAATAATTAAAACAGTAAAAAAAAATTTAAATTGACTTCTAGAGAAAGTCAGACAGTGGCGGTGACGTAAAAGAAGCAACTCTGTCACCACGCAGACATACTCTAAATATGACGTAATTCTCTCTTGTAATTCTCTCTTTCTCGCTCGCTCTCTCTCGCACATATGCGCACATCTCCAAGAGGCATATATTCTCATGTGCCCGGAGGGCGCATGAACATCTATGCCTCTTGAGGGTGTTTTGAACGCGCACATGCATACACACACATCGACGCGCTTTCAGAAGAGCATGCATGTGTACTTAGCCCATGTCTAGATGGTCAGTTGTGATGTTATATACGTGCACATACTCACTGTAATCGGTCGGTATGTTCTAGCCAGTCAAATGTATTTATTTGTTTTATGTTCACATTTGTTGTTTTTTCCAACTGTTTTACAAAAATTCCGCTGCAAACAAATGTCCCATCTTGGGACAATAAGAGGTAATCGTATCGTATCGTATGTAGCTATTTCACACAAATTGTAGCAAGACTGAAATTGTACCGTGAAATTCTATTTTTGTCACCATTTTCGCAAGTCTTGAAGCGAAAGCGAAACTCATGTCATGGTAAATATAAAATTACGTAAAAACAAAAAAATACGTCATGACAAATGGCGTTTGACAAACCAATGACGCGTATGCACTGCGCGCGCCCCTTATAGTTCACTATGACGCATTGGCACATCTGACACAGACTTTTTCAAAAGGAGATATTTCAACATCAGAATCAAGTCAAACTGATGTAGAGACCTTTGACGGCGAAGACAGCTCTCATATAGAAGGGACTGTGGGTTATGGTTCATCCCATCTTGACTTAGTATTAATTCTACTAAAATTCTACATTTTTTTTTTTTTTTTTTTTTTTTTTTTTGCAGTCAGAAATAACGAGAACAAAAAACATGCCGATCACTTAACAAATTTTGGGCATATCCCCCCCCCCCCCCCCCCCCCTTCTGTTATTTTAAAAATCACCATGAAACACTGGGAAGAAAATGGCTAAACTGTACAACAAAGAGATGCACCAAACTTTTCATTCACCTTCTACTACCACGAGTACCGTCAATTTACGTGTTCCTTGCAGCGGATTGTGAGACCCATCGGCTTCTTACGTCATCACATCAGTAGTCAACCAAACCGGTCCGGCGTTTCACCGGCAAAAGTCATAAGATGTCCGTCCCGTACGTTCGAAAGCGTTTAGTCAGCAGTGGCTGCCTTACTTTTGGAAGATGCATCGGAAATGAAGTCAGTCACCCTTTACGTGACCTGCCACTCCTTCAAGCTATGAACCGAGTACGTTACTAGGCCGTTTGACATTGGCGCGCACAACGTCATTAAAAGTATCTCAGCAAATAAACACTTTTATGTCCGGCCACGTTAATAACAAATACCATTTAGTGAAATAGCCTAATATGGGCTATTTTTACTTAACTCCTGTGATTTGTTGATTTCGCTGTACAGTCGAGTCGTAAAAGGTGGTGAAAAGGCAAGAACAAGGCATTTTAATACCCTAATATAGCCCCGGGAGATTTCGGTATCGAGGTCAAGCATGCAGACTTCTTGTATGCCTGCGGTTTTTTTCAGGTTTTGAAATCGAGGCCAATTCACGTGACAATGGATCTTTCTATACTGGGCTGATTACAAAGTAACTTGAAGTAGGTAAAAGCACTGTCAGGGGAGAGAATTGTGCAGTATCGACCAATGATCATAGATCAAGTTTGACCGAAGCACACACACACACAAAAAAGATAGGAAAGAAGTGTGCGCTTTTTATATTTTTTTATGCTGGGCTGAATATATCTGGGGCACATCATAGTTTAGGGATGTTGAGTCAGCCATTTAATCAGTAAAACATGAAAGGCAAAGCCCTTATCAGTGGCTCACATGTATGACCGATCCACACGTCTGACAATAAAAAAGGGATGGCTTCTGCACTAACAAATCCATGTTTCTCAAAATTTAATCAGTTTTCACACATCTGTGAAACCCCTGTGACCCTTGACCTTTGTGATGAGTCGACTAAATTGGGATACAATGGAAGGTCTTATCATCAGCTACCTTTGTGCCAAACTTGATTGAAAAGTTTGCAAAAATGTTGATAATAACTACAATTATTGGCATTTTATACACATTTGTCGACCTCTTGTGACCTTGACCTTTCTGTGGGGTCATCCAAGTTAGTATGCATAGATAGGTCTTACCATCAGGTATCTCTGTAGCAAGTTCGGGTTAGAAGTTGTGAATAGTAATTGAGAAAAAATATTCCTTGTCAAAATATGGCTATTTTTCACCTATTTCCTGAGCTCTTGTGACCCTTGACCTTTCCGAGGGGCATCCAAATTAGTATGCATAGATAGGTCTTACCATCAGGTATCTCTGTAGCAAGTTTGGGTTTGGAGTTGTGAATAGTAATTGAGAAAAAAACACCCATTTCTTGTCAAAATATGGCTATTTTTTTGCCTATTTCCTCAGCTCTTGTGACCCATGACCTTTTTAAGGGGTCATCCAAGTTAGTATGCATAGATAGGTCTTACCATCAGGTATCTCTGTACCAAGTTTGGGTTTGAAGTTGTGAATAGTATTTGAGAAAAAAACATCTTTTGTAAAAAATATGGCTATTTGGGACCTATTTCCTTAGCTCTTGTGACCCTTGACCTTTCTGAGGGATCAACCAAATTAGTGTGCATATAAGGTCTTACCATCAGGTATCTTCGCATCATGTTTGAGTTTGAAGTTGTGAATAGTATTTGAGAAAAAAATAAATTATGTCCAAAAATAGCTATTTTTGATATATTTCCTCATCCCCTGTGACCTTGACCTTTGTTGATTGTACATTGCTTAACGTCCCGACAGCAACAAGGCTTTCTCAGGACGTGCCTGCACTGCTTGTGAAAAAAAACTAAACAAAAAATTGAATGTATGTCGCCAGCCGGTCAAATACGTTAAATAAACCTACAAAATAATAATAATAATTACGGTATTTATAATGCGCTTATCTTATAATAATTATAACTCTAAGCGCGCACTCACAACTCGCACACGCATGCGCACGCTTTAGACAATGACTCACGTAACACAAATAGTGAAGATACATTATGACGGTCAGCTTGGGCTGGGGAGTGTGGTGATATAGTGCTAGAACTGTTGAAAGAGATGAGTTTTGAGGGCAGACTGGAAGGAGGAGAGCGAGTGTTTCTGACGGAGAGAGAGTGGGAGAGTGTTCCAGGTGGTTGGACCGTATACTGAGAAAGAGCGGGGGCCGAAAGTGCTGAGTTTGGTGCGGGGGATGAGGAGGCGGAGAGGGTCAGAGGCGGAGCGGAGGGAGCGGGGAGGAGTGTAGGGGTGAAGTAAGTTGGAGAGATACGCAGGAGCGTAGTTGTTCATGGATTTGTAGCAGAGAGACAGAATCTTGTATTGGATGCGTTGGGGGATGGGGAGCCAGTGAAGGAGCTTGAGCAGGGGAGTGATGTGGTTGGATTTTTTTTTTCCGAGGACGAGGCGGGCAGCATTGTTCTGGACGCGCTGGAGAGTGAGAGTGGTGGAGTGAGGAAGGCCAGAAAGCAGAGAGTTGCAGTAGTCGATGAGAGATAAGATGAGAGAGACAGCGAGTTTGGTGGCAGCTTCGGTAGTGAGGTATTTTCTGATCTGACTGATGCATGGGGCCTAAATAAAGCTAAGACCATTTAGCAACACACATCCAATATCAAGAGCTACAGGCAGTGCAGACAGTTGGGAGAGTTTTAAAAAGACAAATACAGGTGAATGGACCAAGGGTAGACAGAAACACATGCCCCAGAATAGAAAGGAAACCCACCCTGTGGGGCTGACCAGGGTGACCCTGGGAACTAAAAAGTACCTAACCCCACCCAAGTCCCCCAGGGCAGACCCGGGTGGGGACCTTGACCTTTGTGAAAGGTTACTGAAATTGGTATGATTAGAAAGGTCTTGCCACAAAGTATCCTTGGGCCAAGCGGTTTTAAGACTGTAGCTTGAATAGTCTCCGAGAAAATGCCAACGTTAAAGTTTACCACGGACGACGGACGGACGACCACTGGCCCAGAACATACGCACTTTTGCTTCGCACGTGAGTCCAAAAATCCGAATTTGTGCGACTGTACAGCAAAACTGACACAAACGATCTATGCCGGTGTGAAGTGTGATGTGACGCTGCTCAAGTGACAGCCGGTGCTGCGAGAGAGGGTGGGGGGTGGGAGGTGGGGGGAGTCAATCATACCGGTACCCCCCCCCCCCGGCCCAGGGCAGGGGGGGGGAGGGGGTCCGGTATGATAGACCCCCCCCCCCCCCACTACCATTGCCAAAGTGCAAGCCGGGCGTGTGATTGTCACACGGTTCACTAATCTTGATGACTCATGTAGATTAGTGTCCGTTCGTGATATAAATAAATCAGTGCATTAAATAGGCGCTTCAGTAGTCCCAAAGTCCGACGCCGGAACTGACCGGATATCGGCCTCACACCTCTAGCATTGGTGGCGCTGGCGCTCAGTTTACCGCTGCGCCACAGACCGCCCCGGACGGATATTACTTACTTACTTACTTACGCCTGTCACCCCTACCCGGGTATAGGCCGTCGACGAGAGACCTCCAGCAACTCCTGTCCTGTGCTTCTCTTTCGATTCTACTCCAGGTGGTTCCCAGTCTTTTGATGTATGCTTGGAGGTCTCGACGCCAGGAGTTTCTCGGCCTACCTCTTTTCCTCTTTCCCTGGGGGTTCCATGACAATGCCTGCCTAGTGATACTGGAAGCTGGCTTTCTCAGACTGTGACCGATCCATCCCCATCTTCTTCGCCCAATTTTATTCTCTGCTGTTATCTGCTCTGTTCTCTCCCCGAGTCTGACGTTGCTGATCTTCTCTGGCCAGTGGATTTTCAAAATTCTTCTAAGGCAACTGTTCATGAAGGTCTGTACTCTGTTGACTGTGGTTTTTGTCAATCTCCAAGTCTCTGCTCCATATAAGAGAACTGCTTTTACATTGGAGTTGAAAATCCGGACTTTGGTGTGTTGTGACAGCTCTCTGGAGCTCCACACTTTTTTCAACTGGAGAAAGGCTGCTCTGGCTTTACCAATTCGTGCTCTGACATCTGCATCAGTGCCGTCTTTTTTGTCTATGATGCTCCCGAGATAGGTGAAGGACTCCACCTCCTCCAACGGGGTGCCAGCAAGCAAGACTGGTTCTTCCCTGGTTGCGTTCAGCCTCATTGTCTTTGTTTTCTGTTTGTGAATGGTGAGGGCCACTTGGGATGAGATGTCAGCAAGCCTCGTGGTCTTGTCCTGCATTTGTTGATGAGTGTGGGACAGTAATGCCAAGTCGTCTGCAAAATCGAGGTCATCAAGTTGTGTCCACAGTGTCCACTGTATTCCACTTCGTCTGTGCTCTGGTCATCTTCATGACCCAGTCTATGGCCAGTAGGAAGAAGAACGGAGACAGCAGACACCCCTGCCTGACACCGGTTCTGACCTGGAGCTCCCTGGTGAACTGCCCTTCGTGGATCACGCGACATGTCATGCCATCGTAGCTGCTCTTGATCAGGCGGACGAGCTTTGTGGGTACACCGTAGTGTCGTAGGAGTTTCCACAGAGTCTCTCGGTCCACACTGTCAAATGCTTTCTCATAATCCACAAAGTTGACGTACAGCAGGGAGCTCCATTCCAGAGACTGTTCCACGATGATGCGGAGAGTGGCGATCTGGTCTGTACATGATCGGTTCTTCCTGAATCCTGCTTGCTGGTCTCTCAGCTGGGGGTCAACGGAGCTCTTCATTCTCTCCAGGATGATCCTGTTGAAGACCTTTCCTGGTACTGACAGCAAGGTGATTCCTCTGTAGTTGGAACACTTGCTGAGGTCGCCTTTCTTGGGAAGCTTGATTAGGTACCCCTCCTTCCAGTCAGCCGGCATCACCTCCTCTTCCCAGATCTTTCCAAACAGTGGGTACAGCATCTCCACTGTTGTCTCTAGGTCTGCTTTCAGAGACTCCGCTGGGATGCCATCTGGGCCTGCTGCTTTGCCGTTCTTCAAGAATGCCACTGCTCTTCTGATCTCTTCCCGGTTGGGTCTGTCACAGCTGATGGGTAGGTCGGTCTCTGCCGACTGGATGTCTGGGGGGTCGGGTGGGCTAGGTCTGTTCAGTAACTCTTCAAAATACTCGGCCCATCTGTTGAGTTGGTCTGCTCTGTCTGCAATAGGCTTGCCTTCTTTGTCTTTTACTGGTCTTTCTGTATGGCCATACTTGCCTGACAATCTTCTGGTAATGTCGTAGAGCTGTTTCATGTTGCCGCTGCCTGCTGCCTTTTCTGCCTCTGCTGCCAGGCTGCCTGTGTAGGCCCTCTTGTCTGCCCTGATACTCCTCTTCACCTCGCGGTTGGCTTCCGAGTATTCCCACTGTGCCCTTACTTTGGCTGCTCTCGTGCGACTGTTGTTGACAGCTGCTTTCTTCTTCTTCCTCACTTCTATCTTCTTCAAGGTCTGTGCCGACAGCCAGTCCTTGTGATGGTGTTTCCTGAACCCTACAGTGTCTTTGCAGGTTGAGTTCAGCGCCTCTCTAACTGCCCTCCACTGCTGCTCTGTGGGGACCACTTCCTCTTCATTTACTAGCTCCTGTAGCGCTTGAAACCGGTTGGACAGCACCAGTTTGAACTCTTCTCTAACTCCAGTTTCTCTCAGGAGGCCTACATTATAGCGCTGTCTTCTTGTTGTCTCTGTGCGGCTTTTCTTTAGCTTGAGCTTCATTCTTAAGGTAAGCAGATGGTGGTCGGAGGCGACATCTGCTCCCCTCCTCACTCGAACATCTTGAAGGGATCTTCTAAATTTCTTGCTAATGCAGATATGGTCTATTTGGTTCTCTGTTGTATGGTCAAGTGAGACCCAAGTTGCTTTGTGTATTCTTCTGTGTGGGAAGATGCTGCCTCCAATGACAAGTCGGTTTAGAGCACAAAAGTCTACAAACCTCTCCCAGTTCTCACTCATCTCCGAGCCTAGTCACTGTCTCCCCATCACCTCTTCGTATCCGGTGTTGTCCTCCCCTATTTTGGCATTAAAATCGCCCACGACGATGGTGATGTCTCGCTCCGCACATTTGTCCAAGGCACTCTGGAGTTGGTCGTAGAACTCTTGTTTCTCTTCCTCGTCACTGTCATTAGTGGGCGCATAACACTGGATGACGTTCAGCTTGAGCTTTTTCTTGGTTCTAAAGGCTTTTGTGATAATTCTTGGCCCAAGAGGTTCCCAGCCCATCAGCGCTCTCTGTGCCACTGGTGACAGCATGAATGCTACACCTTCTGTATGGGGGGCATTCTCCTCTTCATGACCTGAATACAGAATCATCTCCCCACTTAACAGCCTTTTCTGGCCAGACTGCGTCCATCTGGCTTCACTGATACCTAGCAGGGAAAGGTTGTACTTTTGCATTTCCGCTGCTATCTAGGCGGCCTTGCCGCTCTGGTACATGTGGTCTTGACGTTCCATGTGCCGATGGTTGTGTCCCTGGATAGAGAGAGGCGGCTCGGTCCTGTGGCTTCCGAAGACTTCCGGCTTTCACCACAGGACGTCATAAGTCTTCTGGTAGAAGAACCTTCCTCCTCCAGGAATGGAATTACTATTAGTCTTTTCGTCGGCGTTTTTGTAGCTATTTCCTTTTTTGCAGGGTGGGGAAGCTACCCCCACGCCCAACCCCCTTACTAGGAGGACCAGGGGTTTTCTGTCGGGGTCACCTTCCCTTAGACCATGTTGGTTCACGGCACCTTATTTCATTCGGTGCACCCCTCTCACGAGGGACCCCCTATCCACCACCCAGGGGACGCGCCTCAACGCCATATGGTCCCAGCGCGAGGCCCGGACGGATATGCCGCCATAAATGTGTTGAAATGTGACTTTCACATACTATCTAGTTCTAGATGGAGTGCGGCACGTGCGATGCGGCACATTCGGCGCAACACCGATTCAGCCAATCAGCGTTGTCTTTAGAAAAGTTTGTTGCTTTCTGCGTGGGCCGCGCTCATCTGACTTTTCTAGCCTATTCTCGTCTGATTAAACTTCAAACCCGGCCACGGCCATCCTCATCGACTCACTCAGCCTTACAGCTAGAAGGTTGTTTCTGAGGTCTTGGTCACAGCCACGCTACACGCCTACCTGAGCTCCGCTCACCCGCTATATGCCAGCTAGCCTCGGCGCCACCTGCCACTACGCTTCAGCTACCTTCAGCCTCAGCCATCCACGCTTCCCACGCTCTGCTGCCTTACTATGCTGTCGTCACTGCAAACCACCACGCCAGTGCCAGCATTACCACCACCACAGCAATAGCCACTAACAACGCCAGCGCCTACCGTCAGCCGCCTGCGGGTCTCACTTCGGTCGGCCTCTAAATTTCAAAAGAAAAGCGAAATTAGAGAAGGTATACCCTACTTGAGTCTGGCTTATCGCTAGCATAGACTGTAGTCTTAAACCGAGCTTTTATAACCAGATAACTTGAAGTTTTTTTACCGCGCCACCTGGTTGGCTGCGGAATAGAATAGTCACTAGCGTCACAACTGGGTCAGCATCGCTCACCCAGCCGGCGCTGCAAAGGTCAAACGCGCGGCCTAGTCTACTAGACCGCGGCGATATTCATATAACCAGCAAAACTGCTTGTGGCCTCGCCAACTGTACGATACTGCCCGGCGGCGTGCCCAATTTTCGGTCACGCTGTTCCGGACATAGCATTTTTTGGCATGATGGACGAGGCTCTTTGGATCACCGTCGTCCTCCGATGAGGAAAAACCCCCTAAGAAAATAAGACCGAAAATTAAACCAAGAAACAAAAAGCGGAACCCTGTTCCGCCAAAATCACCCCGCCAACTATGGCGTGGGAAGCATAGGGTGTTTTCTCTCTCCCCCCCCCCCCCCCCCCCCCCCCCGCCTCTACGGCACTCCTCAGAACAAATTAACTCTGAGGGTGTCAGTTCACAGGCAGATACGCTGTCCTGTGTACACACCTCCTAAATCTAGTGATAATACTGCTAGTCAGTCACCTCTTGTTCAGAACAAAACTACTTCTGAAGGTGTTAGTCCACAGGCAGACTCGCTGCCCTGTGTACTCACCTCACTATCAGAACCTATAACTAGCGATAACACTGCTAGTCAGGTAATTCAATCAGTTTCTGTAACTATCAGTCAAGAGGACGCCCCCACCGAATCCCATGCTGGCACACCTGTCCAGGAAATGGATAGTGTCGTGCTGGGGGAGAAGGAGGGGGACGACCATCACTTTCAAACAGTCTCTGGAGATCGACGTCGAAAAAACATAAAAAGCTATCAAAACAGATAGAGGACTGACGGGACTTTAGCCGAACCGGTTGCGGAGGAGTGGTGTAGATTCCCGGTCCGACTTCGGGATTTGGGGACCGGCACCAGTCTTATCCGCAGCCACGGAACGCAGCAGCCACACATCTGTGACGCTGCCGGGGCGTCTCCGTCAGAAATCTCCCCGAGACCAATAGGTCATAATTTATGGATAATTTCTTGCCCGAATTCACGGGCACAACAAAAGCTTAGTGCGAAAACCAATATAGGCGGGGCGCACGTCGAGTGTGTCGTCCCCACTCCTAGAGTGGTGGGCGTTGTCCACGGTGTCCCCCATGTCGAGGACCCCGTGGAGATCGCCCACATGCTTAAACAGCAGGGCTTCAATGCCACTACTACTCGTCTCAAAAACCGAGATGGCACGGCCTCCAGGGCCATCAAAATAGAATTTTTTGGCTTAACTAGCTTACCACCTAAAATTAAAATTGGATTGATTGATTGATTGTACATTGCTTAACGTCCCGACAGCAACAAGGCTTTCTCAGGACGTGCCTGCACTGCTTGTGAAAAAAAACTAAACAGAAAATTGAATGTATGTCGCCAGCCGGTCAAATACATTAAATAAACCTACAACATGGGGCATAAATAAAGCTAAGACCACCTAGCAACACACATCCAATATCAAGAGCCACAGGCAGTGCAGACAGTAGGGAGAGTTTTAAAAAGGCAAATACAGGTGAATGGACAAAGGGTAGACAGAAACACATGCCCCAGAATAGAGAGAAAAACCCACCCTGTGGGGCTGACCAGGGTGACCCTGGGAACTAAAAAATACCTAACCCCACCCAAGTCCCCCAGGGCAGACCCGGGTGGGGCAAAATTAAAATTGGAGCCCTTCTCTGCCCACTGGAGCCATATGCACCCACGGCGGAACACTGTGCCAACTGTTGCCGATTGGGGCACACGGCAAAAGTGTGCAGAGCAAAGCACGCGACCTGTGTTCGCTGCGGAAGCAAAAAACACCGTCGTGCGGACTGTCCTGACACGGCGGTGGCAAAGTGTATCAACTGTGGCGGCCCACACAGTGCCGCCTATCAAAAATGCCCGAAAATAATTCTGTTTCGTGAGGCAAACAAAATCAGAAACCAAAATTATATTCCATATAAAGCAGCGCTCTATAGAGCCCAATCAAATATCAACCAGCGAGCAGCAGCCAAGGAAAGCAATCTCCACAGGCCTGTCTCTCCTAGGTTAGACAAGACCGCCTGGGCTAAGCCTCCTACCCTGCCCAGCCGGTCCCAAACTCTTTCGATTTCAGAAACATCTTTCAACAGCCTCGTTCAAAATTCAGAATCTAAGATAGCCGTACCTGCTTCCAAATCAGAAATAACTCAGGTCAAAGAAACTGTCTCTAGACAGACAGTACCGCAGACCAAAATCACTAAAGATACTGGTCAACAAACTGATGTTTTTCAGGCTAAAGAAACTGTACCTAAACAGATAATATTGCAGACTAAAACTACTAAAGATACTGGTCAACAAACTGACAATCCTCCTCCCTCGGCTACAAACCATCCCGGGGGTGGCGTGACAATGGAGGAGGACAGTCGTCCTAAACATCATGAGAGTAGAGCCAAGATGCTAAATGACATGAAAAAATGCTTGGATTCCCTGGAGAAGCCTTGCATAAAAAGGGCATCGATGATACTAAAAATGCCCTGGGTGCATTTGGAAATATCATCCAAGGCTACTTATTAGCAGTGATGACCAATACGCACTATAAACCATCATACGCCGAACTTCACCACTTCTTAGATAGTTTTTATATGTATATAGTATTTCTTTTTTTCAAAAAAAAAATTTAACCTATAATTTGAAATAAAGTTTTTTAGTTTTGTCCATTTAATGAAAAGGACCGTTGTTGGTGGAAATAGAGTACGGGTTGGCCCTTGGCCACCGATACCAGACCTACAGCCATACTTATTGGACATAGAAAAAGAGTGATAGATCTAATTTTACTGGCCGTGTGGCCTTATCCACCGACCCTCTTAGCTATTTTTAACCCTGGTCCCATCCCCCAAAATCCCCCCCATAAATAAGTCAAACTAGCTAGTCCCTGATACTAGAAATAGGAAATAGGGACAGTAAGCCAGATTCAAACAAACGGCCATCCACACACGCAAGCACTGCAACAGCCTGACTATGACCCAGGTACAAAGTAGCGGCGACGAAGTGGGAAAACTGTTGTGCCATGTCTCCCGGCGTCGTCACCGCAGCCCAGAGTGCGAAAGGCATGAAAAAAAGCATGAAAGCCAAGTCACTCCGCAGCTCTAGCGGCGGCGACAAGAAGCGCAAACTGCGCCGGAGGAAGGAGAGCTACGCCATCTACATCCACAAAGTTCTCAAGCAAGTCCACCCCGACACCGGCATCAGCAGCAAGGCCATGGCCATCATGAACTCCTTTGTCAACAACATTTTTGAGAGGGTAGCGACGGAGGCGTCTCGCCTGGCCAAGTTCAGTTCGCAGTCGACCATCTCGAGCCGGGAGGTGCAGACGGCCGTGCGACTGTTGCTGCCGGGTGAGCTGGCCAAGCACGCCCTGTCGGAGGGCACCAAGGCCGTCAGCAAGTACACGCGAACACGGAGAAGCCTTACTGAAAACTCGGAGGACTATCTAGACTGACGATAATGCCGTAAGTACGTTTTATTTGCTGTCATTCTTCAAGTTGTTTGCAACGGTCGTGCTGGTCTGTGATTCCGATTAACTATAATTTACGGCTGGCTGGTTTCAAGCCGTAACTGTTGCAGTGCGTTTCAGTGTTTCTCTCGGTCACTATTATCACCATTATGTGTCATGTTATCCCATTCAGTCTGCCCCCGTCGACCATTCACGCAGTGACTGACTAGAGGGCGAGCCGGCGTATAGGCGAGATTACCAGCAAAACGGCGGGCACATGTCCGCACATGCCCGTGTCCGAGCCAGACTTTTAGTTTCACGCAAGTCACGTGCCGCGACTTGAATTGCCTGTCTCGGCTTACTTACGGTCACGGACTACAGTGCCGTTTCCGTACTGTCCAGTCTCTTAGCCTTAGTCAGTCCCAGTCATCCCCTAATTTTTAAATTCCCTAAAAAACACTACCGCCCACCAGCTGCACATTTGCCAAGCACAAAATACAAAAACAAAACAAAAAAAACAAAAAAACACATCACCCGTCTCATTTCAGTCTTGGCTATGAGACTGATTCCTTACCAACCCCACACCCAAGCACAGCTGAAATCAACTGCCCCTCAAATCATTACGTCAATGGCAACTCAACATAGGCCCAAAATTGTCCACTGGATAAGCTCAGGATGGTCTCAATCAAAGCACCAAACATGTCTCCTCTCAGCTAACCAGAAATTTCCAGCAAATTCCAACATTCAGCCCTACTAATTTTCAAACAAGACAAAAATTATTTTTAAAAACACCGGTCCTTCCACTGCCTGAACTGGCCAAATTTGACTGTATAATGTGTTACGCTGTGCCCCGTGATAATGTGTACGTCATTTGCGGCCAGCCGCATCCGGATGAGTGGCTTATGCCACGCATCCGGATGCGGCTGGCCGCGAATGAGTTAACCCCATCCCATTCCCCCCCCCCCCCCCCCACCCCGGCCAAAGCTGCTCTTTTTGTGACAAATTTTACCACTCCAACTGACTCGGTCGGGATAAATCGAATGTGTTTCACCTTTTCCAAACTCGAACCATTTTGAGCATTATGGCTGCCACAGCTGCTCTTTCTATGATTTATTCTAAAAGGTTTACTTCTTTTTCTATGACTCTGTTAACCCTTTGCATTTCGGTAGCGGTTTTAGTCACGATAATTCCTAAAACCGCTACTGACACACAAAGGGTTAAAGCTCTATTCTGCTAATGACCTCAAGCGCTGAGAGGCCAGTCAACTCTGCCAGTTACATTCCCAGCGATCAGTAACAAACTCTGGCACGCTAGCTAGTGCTCAAGCTTGAATTCACTATCTGTCCCGCTGAACGGATCACTCATGTACTGCAGCGCTCAGACGAGCACGTAATGCAGATTTTTTTTCAGTATATACGGCAATACAAAAAGCAATCTTTTCACCTCGGCAGATGGCAGTGAAATGAGGCGTGAGCACTAGTTTTTAATGGGTTTTATTGTGTGTGTGTGGGGGGGGAGGTGGAGGGGGGATCTGGGTGGGAGGGGGTTACAGGGGTTTCGGACCCCCTCCCCCCCCAAAAAAAAAAAAAAAAAAAAAAAAATTTTAAATGCTATAAAGTCCCTTTTTGTGGTATTTGGACCCCCCCTCCGCCCCTTCAGTTTGATATTTTGGCAAATAGTCTAACAGCAAGCGCCTCCCTCCCCAACCCCCACCTCCTTTTTTCAGCCCCTATTAGCAAGGTCTAGCATCAGGGAGGCCTTTTGTATCAGGTTGAAGGTCCCAAACAAAAAGATTGTATCAAATGCGCCTAAATATTAGTTGAAAGATATAGCAAGTTCTAGAGTATTTTTCATGAATATTAAGTTTTGGTTACGTTTTCTTCTCTGTTTGGTCGAGTTGTGTGAATTTGCTGAATTGTTCTGGAAATCTGCAATAGTATAAAAGACAGTGTTAGGAAATGTGTGTGTACATTGTATGAGACGCAGTGTCAAGTGTTGATGCATTGTAGAGGAGACAGTGTATCGGTGAGTGAATACATTTGTGGATAAATTGTGCTGAGATTGCATCACTGCAATAAAATATTGTTGGAACTGTTACTCCAATGTGGTGTACAACCCTGTGCCACATGGACGAGTTGCAGCCCAGTGAAGTTTCTTTACAAGAGAGAGAGACAATAAGAGAGGACTAAGAATCAAATTTCAATAAGGCCGCACCCATCATTAAATCTCGCCTTTATTGAGATGATCCGCCATGACCCCCCATTATCACTAAATCAACCCTGTTGATTTTTGAAAACATGGCGACCATAATTAGTGCGGCCTTTTTGATTTTTGATACATTAGTCCTCTCTTATTGTCTCTCTCTATAACTATTGTCTCTGTAAACACCTTAATTAATTACTAATTATGGTCATTAACTTTCACACTGTCGTTTCTCTCAAATCAAACCAAAATCCTGTTAGTGCACTCAGTTAAATATAATAATGTCATTTAACACACACCCCAAATAATTAAAAAATTACTCTCCATTGTCTCTCTATACTGTCAGAGTCGATTTCTGAAAAATCACAAGCTCTGTACACACATGTTTACACATTTCAAGACTGCCAAACCCCTTTTATGCATATAAGGTAGAGACACCACGCTCATTCAAAGGCCGGCCACGCTGTGTAAACACTACTTATACAGCAAGAGAGGTCTTTAGAATTTCTGGGTGGGCACAGCCCGAGCATAATGGCATGTTATAACAAAAGCTATTTTATTGACTGTGTCACTGATGTAAAATGACACAAGTATCTCTTTTAAAACACAGGCCTTTTAAGTCTGGTTTCCACTGAAAGTTAGATTGACGGTATCTAGCCTTGTACATAGAGGGTTAGATTCACAAATTTACATGAGCCCCGTATTACAACTCTGCGGGAGAACTAACAGACGCATAACTACACTGTGTACACTTGTCTTGACAACCAGGTTCTAAATACATGCAGTACAAGACGCAGGCTTTGAAAAGTCTCAGCCCACAGCAGTGTTTCTATGTACGCTTACACTGACCGTAGCTACTGGCTTTATTTGTACATGAAAGAACAGGTCCCCCCAGTGTACTGAAAAAATCAATTTGCTTGCTTACATAGATCGATTTAACACAATCACAACCCTGGCATACGAAACATACACTATAGACCCAAAAAGATGTAGTCAAACCTCCTACACACACACACACACACACACACACTCACTAACACTCAAACAACACAGACACGCATACACAACTTACCGGTTTACAGAGATGACATCATACATCTCATCCGGTAAATGGTCCCATGAATACATTATAACAAAACCATCCGGTCAAAATTAACACCAACTGGCAAGACTTAGTCCGATCCGGTCATGCCGGATCCTAAAATCGATCTTGGTCTTTCCAAAATGCTATGAATAACTAAATGAGGAAACAACCTGACTAGTCTTAACGCTACCCGACCAGACTGGCCGAGCAAGTTTTGTGAGCCCGGTTTCTATACACTGTTTCGTGTTGATTTTCAGTTGCCAGTGGGGTGAGGCACTGCATGACACTGCAATCTATTCATATGGCATTTCAAGCCCACTGCCAAGTGAGTGCCAACCGACACTTGATAATAAACAACATATGTTATGTCTTTGAGCAAAACAGGTGCGGCACAGGCCGTGTGTGGTAACTAGTATGTTACGTCTGATGTTTCATTTGGCTCTCACTTGGCCAGGGTGTGTGATTTATAATTTACTGCAAAGCCAATAATCTCCAATACTGTGTCAGGTCTGTTCGCTTTAAGGGACAGGGTCAATGTACATGACACTGCAATTGAAATCTGTGAAGCAAGCCATTCATAAACCCACCCAAATCATTTAATAGCCCAGCATGAATACAGCTGGAATACAGTAGGAAGGCAGCAGGAAAAGCATGATTTTAGCGCATGCTGTATTCCAGCTGTAACCAGCTTTATGCCTACTGGGACAGCCAAGGTCTTTTTGGGGTATGTCATATATAGTCTATGGGAGACAACTATGTATAGTGGTTGAATCTTTCAAGTGATTATGCCCCTTATGACATTGACCATGAGCAGGAAATACATAGTGTTTTATCCCTGAGTGAGTGTATCTGTGGTTTGAATCTAAATCTATTTAGCTCACATAGAAGCGGCAACACAGTGTAAACGTAAAACGTTACTGACAATATTGCTGGAGTGGTGCAAACGTAAAAAGTTACTGTTCAGTGTAATTTCCTAGAAAACATGATTTTGCTTGATAACAATTTATTCTTTTGTTTGTCTAATAAAAATGACAGACGGACAAATCATACAAGTGCTTGATATCTCACACTGCTTCAAAGATGTTATGCACTTTACTGACCTAATAACATCACCCAAACAGACTAACATAAGCCTTTCAGCACCTCAGAAATATATGCTACATATAGTGTGACTTTGGATTATGTTGATGAGCATCCAGGTGTGGAGCGCATGACAGTTGATTTAAAGACACCTACTTTTAAAGTTGATGATACCAACTATGGTTGGTTAGGGGAAGTTTGTTATAGCTTATTTAAACAACTGCGCAAACTAAATGTTTATATTGACAGTGTTACAGTTAATAAAGTGGAATTACACAAGGTGAGCCAGCGGTAATATTTTTTCATTTATTATTTTGTCGGACAAATAAAAATGACGGACAATGTTCAAAACCCTGGCTCATCAAGCTTAAGAAATGTGTTTCACACAACAAACTTGCCTATATCCAATACTAACAATGTTTATGAATCAATAGAAAACTCTTTTTCTGTCATACAAGATAATCTTCTCACAGGCAGTGTGAAGATTCAGATTGTTGCAAAAATAGAATTTACTAGAGTAGACGGTGAAGTGATTGTATCATACATATCAACAAGACAACACACAGTTAACACAAGAAGAGAATTAGAGAACGTGTTTAGAGACAGACTATTACCTGACTTCCTCCAAGCAATTGACAGTGCAAAAATGAAGGGGTCTGGTTGGCACGAAGGACATGTACATAAACTACAATTGAAGCAGTCAAGGTATCATCCTATATTAGGCAAATCATGGTTGCCACTGCCAACAGAGGTTGCAAACAAAAAGGCTGTTGTTAACATACAGAACAATGACAACTATTGTTTCATGTGGTGTGTGCTTGCTAAACTACACTTTGTAAAATCAAAACCTGAACGTGTATCTAACTACACTAAATTTGTAAATGAACTCAACTTCAGTGGCATTGAGTTCCCTGTTAAAATAGAAGACATAGACTTGTTTGAAAAACTAAATCCTGGTATATCTGTAAATGTGTATGTGTGGGATAATGTGTCTGTTGACAAGTTACAACCAATTAGAGTATCACCTCTGGCTCCAACATATGGTCAGTCAGAAGATAAGCATGTTGACATGTTGCTAATCGGCCCTGCCGGTGATAATGATAACTTCCATTACACAATTATCAGAAATATGTCACGTCTAATTCATGGACATACAACAAAACACAATGGCAAACAGGAAGTTTGTAAAAAATGTTTACAAAGATTCTCCTCTATTTCAGTAGCGCACAAACACATCCTACATTGTAGATCAGCTGATGATATACAGACTGTGCTTAAGTATCCAGATCCTGGTAGTCAAGTATATTTTAAGAACTATGGGAATCAACAAAAGCTGCTGTTTGTAGTGTACGCTGATTTTGAATCACTAGTTGTTCCATATGAAGGTCCTGTTCCAGAGTCATTACCAAAGACTATAAAACTAAGTGACCAAGTGGTGTGTTCTTTTGGATACATTATTGTTAGGTCAGACGGTCAGCATTCAAAACCTGTTATCTACAGGGGTGAAAATGCAGCATGTCTGTTTTTAACAGACATGAGACATCTGTATAGTCAGGTAGTACAGTATCTCACAACATGTCAGATGCCTTTGGTGATGACAGAAGAAGACAAACTGAAATTTGATACAGCTGAGATGTGTTGGGTTTGCGAACAACCCCTCCAGGGTGATAAAGTTCGTGACCATGATCACATAACTGGACGTTACAGAGGTACTGCACATAACAATTGTAACTTGTTATTAAAAACAGATCCTAAAACATATAAGTTACCAATCTTTTTCCACAATCTCAAAGGATATGATTCACACATTATCATGCAGGCTGTGGATGAGTCTTACAAAAAAATTAGTTGCATTGCCCAGACAACTGAGAAGTACTTGACTTTTAGATTGGACAACAAATTAGCATTTTATGACTCCATGCAACATTTGTCTTTAGGTCTTGCTAGTCTGGCAGAAGGACTGACTGAGTATCCAATAACGAGTAAATATTTTGAACCAGACTTGATTAAGAAAGGTGTTTATCCGTACCAGTACATTGATCACTGGGTTGTGTTTGAGGAAACAAGACTGCCACCAAAAGAGAAATTTTATTCTACACTAACTGGAAAAGGTATTTCTGACTCTGAATATCAACACGCACTTGATGCATGGGGGAAGTTAGGATGTCAGACAATTGGTGACTACCACGACCAGTACTTGAAAGCAGACGTTTGTTTACTAGCAGACGTATTTGAAAGTTACCGTGAAAAGGTTTGATTGATTGATTGATTGTACATTGCTTAACGTCCCGACAGCAACAAGGCTTTCTCAGGACGTGCCTGCACTGCTTGTGAAAAAAAAACTAAACAGAAAATTGAATGTATGTCGCCAGCCGGTCAAATACGTTAAATAAACCTACAACATGGGGCCTAAATAAAGCTAAGACCATTTAGCAACACACATCCAATATCAAGAGCTACAGGCAGTGCAGACAGTAGGGAGAGTTTTAAAAAGGCAAATACAGGTGAATGGACAAAGGGTAGACAGAAACACATGCCCCAGAATAGAGAGAAAAACCCACCCTGTGGGGCTGACCAGGGTGACCCTGGGAACTAAAAAATACCTAACCCCACCCAAGTCCCCCAAGGCAGACCCGGGTGGGGGACCGTGAAAAGGGTTTGTTGCACTACAAGCTTGACCCTGCCTGTTACATAACTAGTCCTGGCATGACATGGGATGCATTTTTGAAATCCAGTAAGATATCTATAGACCTGTTGTCTGATCGTACGATGGGTGAAATGGTGGAACGTGGATTGAGGGGAGGGATTAGTATTGCAGCAAATAATTATGCCAAGGCCAACAACAAATATCTGGTTGACCTTGGGTTTGACCCCTCAAGGTCAAGGTCATTCATTACCTATGTAGACGCTAACAATTTGTATGGCTGGGCGATGTGTGAATTATTGCCCTTGAAAAACTTTTGTCTGCATGATTTGTCACAGTATGACGTAACAGAGTCAGGGTTAACAAACAATATTATGAATCTTGACCGAAACGACGTGAAGGGTTGGATCTTTGAAGTCGACCTGGAGTACCCACATCATCTACACGATTACCATAATGATTATCCGTTGGCAGTTGAGAAAATGAGTATGACGGGGAAAAAAGAAGACACCAAACTTGTACCGAATCTGAATGACAAATTCAATTACATTTGTCACTATCGATTGCTTCAGTTTTACATCAGACATGGGTTAGTACTAAAGAAAGTTCACAGAGGAATTCAATTTGATCAGAGTGCTTTCATGAAAGATTACATAATGAAGAACACAACATTGCGTGCCAGAGACGGCAACGCTGCATTTGACAAAGACTTCTTTAAGCTTATGACAATGCCTGTTTTGGCAAGACAATGGAAAATCCTCATCACCGCAAAGATGTGAGACTTGTCACAACTGAATCAGGTGCAATTAAACTTACAGCCAAGCCACAGTACACTGGGTACAAAGAGTTTCATTCATCATTGTATGCAGTGTCACTCAAAAAAAAGATTGTTAAACTGGACAAGCCAGTATTCATTGGTATGGCAATTCTTGAGTTGTCAAAATTACTAATGCTTGAATTTTATTATGATTACTTCAAACCAAAGTATCCTGAGTGTCGATTGTTATACACTGACACTGACTCTATGATCATTGATGTGTGTACTGAAGACTTTTATGAAGACATGAAAACAGAGTTACACATGTATGACACGTCTGACTACCCTAAGGATCATCCACTGTTTAGCACACAAAACAAGAAAGTACATGGTAAGTTTAAAGATGAACTAAATGGTGTGCCAATAGTTGAGTATGTTGGACTGAGATCAAAAATGTATTCTATACTGCATCAGAAAGGCAGTCAGTCAAAAGCCAAAGGAATAAATTTGCCACTTCCATTCAAAATATTTGATTTTGTTAGTGATTGTGCTCCTAGTATACACCAGACATATGTTCTGATAGACTCATTGACGCGCTCGACTCCTGCTTGAGTAAACCCGTCAGTTTTATCTAAAATAAATGTGGTCCAGGCGTTAGACTGTTTCTGCTCTATTGATCCTAACCAGACTTCAGATTTAGATGAGAATGAAGTGTACCCAGGGTAGTAATCTTGAGGGTATTGTCTGTGACTCATAGCATAATACAATGTGCCCATACCATTGTGATCATCAAGTTTTTGTGTGAAGTCATACTTTGTACCGGGGCTGATGTTAAATTCATTACAGATGCATTCAAACGCTTTCATATCCATGGGATTGTTAAACCTGTTGAAACTGGATTCAGTTGGTAGTGGTGTATGCAGTTCTGACAGTATACGTCTAAGCTGGTAATAAACATGGAAACGATAGACAGACTTAATCAGTTTGTTTGAGTGATTCAAATGGTCTGTAAAAGAAACCCCACAGCCAGTAGTTGAGCATAGTATGGCAAAGTTGAGTTGGTTTTGAAACATCTGTAGTGGACTTGAGGACCACTTTCTTGCAGTAGAGTCGTCTGTTATTGGAGGGTTTAGGTAATGGTCGAACGGATTTGGTACTTTGACTTAAAATAGATCTTGTTCACTTACAGCTATGTCGAGCTGATTTAGTTGAATTATTTTCTGTTCATAAGTTGGTGCAACATTGTATTTAGCATCCACATTAAATTGAAATGCGTTTGTAGTAACGCTTGTTGGTGATTTAAATTCCATCCTTTTTTATGAGATAATAAAAATGTTTATTACCTTAACAAATCTTGACACAAGCAAACCAGTGTGGTTAACTAATGGGATTGATAATCGTGATGGTAGCAAGGCTGTAGCTATCCATGAAATGTTCTACACAGTAAAATGGTTTAATGTAACAGATGATATAAATTATAAAGTAGTTTTTTATGATATGACTGAAACTTTACCAGCTGGGTATTATGACTTTTGTACTATAGCTGAATGGTTTCAAAGTAAATTTAAAATTAAAGCAACTTTAAATCCAGCTAACCTACTTGTTACATTAGAATTTCCAAAAGATAGCCATTTTTCTTTATCAAATGCTCTTATAACTTTACTTGGTTTTTATTGCACATTTATATTTTCAGATGATGAAGATTGGAAACTGACAGATTTAAAACTATTTGCACCCAAAAAACAAAAAGTAACTGGCAGATGCCCTGTTTATTTGGCAATACACACAGTATTTAATGTTTATTTGAAAGAACTAAACACGACTGAAAATGTACACAATGGAAAGCCTTCAACTTTGTTGAGATGTGTGCCAGCTGGAACTGCTCCTTATTGTGAAAGTGTGGTTGTTAGATTTCCTGCGCAGTTTAAGAAATTAGGTTCTAGTTTCTTTGAGTCACTGAGTATATCTGTAACTAATCAGGATGACAAACCAGTTGTTATGCATGATTTTAGTGTTGTGTTGGAAATTAAATAATTTTATTTTTGTTTATAAAAAATGAGTGGTGGTCCAAAGCCGAAAATCATACCAGTTGCATGTCCAGTAACAGAGTTGAAAGATTTGGCAGACGTACAGGATTTTGAGAAGGAAGGGGAAATTGGAGAAATATATGGTTTTGAACTCGATTCAAATGGCATGTACAAGAGGAAAGTAATTGTTGACATGAAAGACGGTGAAAGACAGATTCCTAAACTTGGTCAGCTGCGTGATGTTACTGTACCTACTCCACCTGTAAATAATGCGCCTTACAACTTAATACATGTGGGAAATAAGTGGGTAGTTTCACCTGTGCCTGTTCCACCACCCACAATTGACTGGGACATAAAGTTGGAATTTATTAGTCCTTATGTATACACTGATGATGAAGGCGCCTTAGTGTTTAGGAAGGTTGTTAACTCTGGGCCGCTTATTGTAAGCCTTGTTCCAAGCTTTGCCCCAGACAACAATAGCAGAGATAAACTGAAAGTTGAAAATTATGAGAGACGACGGTATCTTCTTACAACTAGAAAGGGAAGATCGGATACTTCTGTTGTGTTTATGCCAGCAAGCTTAGTCGTGGCTAGAGAAGCGACAATAGTATTTGAAATTATCATGAAATCTGTAACTTCTGCAAAAGAGGCAAATATTGCACAGGGAATAAAACTTACATGGGATGAAACAGTATCAGAATCATCAAAGGTCTTTATTGCTATTACAAAAAATGTTGATGTTATTAATGTTTCGAGCAGTATTCCCGCTGTCAAGGTGGTGGTCGACAAAACAACTTTTGTTCGTCTAAGTTACATAAACCTTGAACACATTGATCTTGTTGCATTTTATTATGCTAGCAAATTGTATACTTTTGAAGAATTGCAAAATGTAATTGATGATTAAATAAAAAATATTTGTCAATAAAAAAAATATGGTAAAATTTTATCCAATACTACCGACGCTTGAGCCGACTGAATCAATTGCGACGACTAAAACAACGCTTGCGCCTGATCCGCATGCGACAGCTGTGCCAATTGCATCAGATAAAACATTACAGGCAGACGCATTTCGTTTAATGAATATTACAGAAGCAATTAAATATTTGGAAAGTGAAGAGGCGAGGTACTCCAGATGTAAGAGACGGTATAAGACCGTTTTTAATTCTGTTCAAAAACACTTCTATGGCTATTGGTGCAGTTTCAGCTGGATGTTCTGTAGGAGGTATTGTTCTGTTTGCCACGGGAATTGGAAGTTTGGCTGGAATAGCAGTTGAGGGTGTTAGCGTTGCTACATGCCTGGCTTGCTTTGGTTTGGAGGCCTTGAACAAGAGGTTTCACACGAAATTACAGAAACATGAAGCATTGAGTACGCTTGCTGGTGCAAAGCTGAGCAGTATGAAACTTATTATCAGTAAGGCATTGAATGATAATTTTATTGATGACGAAGAATTTAAGCGAGTCCAGGATGATTTAAAGAATTACAAAAAACAGAAATCTGAAATACAAAATAAAATGCGTAGTCAATCTCCTGTGAATGTTGAAGAGCTAAAAGCCAGTTTTTTAGAGATGGGAAAACAGATGGGTGTTCAGGAAACCACAGAAAAACTACACAATCTTTTAAACAAATAAAAATCAGATTTGGTAATCAATCAATATTTTTGTCATATGCTTCGCAGAGAGATGACACGTCATTTACACCACTTGTGCCTGATTGTTTAGCCCCCATCTGCACCACCGCCAGAGTACTACTGAGAAAAAAAAGTTTTTTTATTGTCCTTGTATCTTGACAAATCTGTCTCAGTATCTTGGGACTTGAGTCAAGTTGTTGTAAGAACTTAGGGTAAGTACTTGTAAGAACTTAGGGTAAGTAATTAATAAGTTCTTATGGCAACACACTTAAAGGTTACCTCTGCAGGTTCCTAAAAGTTAGTTGCAACTTGTTAAGAAGTATTAAGTTTCACTTGGCATCACTTGATCAGGTAAATGATTAGGTATTGACAGAGACAATAGTTATAGAGAGAGACAATAGGAGACCCGTAAGATAATTAGATCAATAAAGCCACATCAGTCATGCTCGTCAGTTTTTTAAAATCAAAGGGTTGATTGGGTAATAACGGGGGCGTAATGGGGTCAAAAATTTTATTATTAAAAATGACGTAATTTAATGACTGATGTGGCTTTATTGAATTCATTGTCTTACGGGTCTATTGTCTCTCTCTTCTTCTTCTTCTTCTCAAACGCCGTCACACTTGGAGTTTGGCTCTCAAAATGAAATCTGTGGTCTTCTGTAGCGCCTCCACAGGCCCGTACAGTTTCTCTTGTAGAGTGGCGGGCTTCGGCCATATCTCCTCCCTCAGCGGCTGGTGGTTCCCACAGTCCTGGAGGATGTGCTCTGCGGTCTGCTCTGCTTCTCCACAAGAACCCTACGTGCGTGTGTCTGGTGTGACTGTATCATACAACTACGACAACCACGTAACATGGTTCGATTTGTTCAGTAGTTTTGTCTAGCTAGTCGGTCATATGAGTAGTTCTGTTTTAGGCCAACATGTTGCTGCAATCAGTATGCATGCTGGTCTGTGAAAGGATTTAAGACCTTGCCGCTCAAAGCCATGAGGTCAGAAGTGACAAACACAGGACTAGCAAGAAACATAAATCCTAATGAGCCCCCGCAGTCGCTCATGAGGGTTTATGTCTCTTACAGCTGGGTAGCATTCACTTTGCCCTGGCAGGTAAGGGGTTATCAGACTGGTGCTCTTTTCAAGAGAACTCTACTCTTGAATGGAAAAAGTCGCCAGTCATGAACTCATTCTACCCCAACACCGAAATCACCAAATTTGGCCGTTGTCCTCTTAAGACTGCACTCTAGTGCAGTACCACAGATCGACCATGATAGTTCAAGGGTGATGCCAGAATAACTTGGCGTCCATAGGCGCCAAGCTATTCTGGCATCACCCTTGAACTATTATGGTCAATCCTTATTTTGCTGTGGTGTCTGGGGTAGAACGAGTTAAAGACCATCAGCTAGGTGGCTGAACGCAACCAGGGAAGAACCAGTCTTGCTTGCTGGCACCCCGTTGGAGGAGGTGGAGTCCTTCACCTATCTCGGGAGCATCATCGACAAAAAAGGCGGCACTGATGCAGATGTCAGAGCACGAATCGGTAAAGCCAGAGCAGCCTTTCTCCAGTTGAAAAAAGTGTGGAGTTCCAGAGAGCTGTCACAACACACCAAAGTCCGGATTTTCAACTCCAATGTAAAAGCAGTTCTCCTATATGGAGCAGAGACATGGAGATTGACAAAAACCACAGTCAACAGAGTACAGACCTTCATGAACAGTTGCCTTAGAAGAATTTTGAAAATCCACTGGCCAGAGAAGATCAGCAACATCAGACTCTGGGAGAGAACAGAGCAGATAACAGCAGAGAATGAAATTGGGCGAAGAAGATGGGGATGGATCGGTCACAGTCTGAGAAAGCCAGCTTCCAGTATCACTAGGCAGGCATTGTCATGGAACCCCCAGGGAAAGAGGAAAAGAGGTAGGCCGAGAAACTCCTGGCGTCGAGACCTCCAAGCAGACATCAAGAGACTGGGAACCACCTGGAGTAGAATCGAAGGAGAAGCACAGGACAGGAGTTGCTGGAGGTCTCTCGTCGACGGCCTATACCCGGGTAGGGGTGACAGGCGTAAGTAAGTAAGTAAGTAAGCTAGGTGGCTAGCACCGTAGCCTTACGTGATTGTCTTTCATGAAAGGTGATCTCTCATAAGGGTGGGCACTCAAACAGGTTCTGCTGTCCTATTACAATGCCACTTCTACACGTTTTGTAACATCAGAACTGACCTGAAACATGTCTTCTGTTGGACAGTTTGCTGGTGAAAACATGCAGATCTATGTTCTGACCAGGACAGGAGTGCAGATTGTGAGGCAGCTTGACCAAGAGATCACTAAACATGAGCCTGCATGTGACAGTTCATCCTGCAGCTCACTTCTATAGCCACCGGTCAAGGAATACTCCATGGAAATTCCCCGTACTGTGGCTCATCTGTGGGAAATAGTGTACTATTTTCCCACTTAACCGCAGTATCAGGAGGCTTTTTTCTTGTACTATTCCTGGACTGGGACAAGGCGCTGTGGGCCAGACATTGATGCATGTGAAGATAATTGATAACGAACGTATGGATCTTGCAAACCCTCAGTTCAGAGTCTTTGTGTGCGTTTTTTATGTGCCATGGATGGTTTGACTGAACTATTAAATTTTAGTTACACCCCGTTTTATTCTTTTAACCATGCACTTTCTTTTATAAATAAATGTCTTAATGCTTCCTTTTGTATTTTCAATTGATGGATGAGAGGCCGCACAGGTGTTCTATTTTTGACTGTAAGCTCCATTTGTGTATGTACATGTACCTCCATACAAAACAAGAAAAATACGTTACATGTACATTCTGCCCAGTGTGATCCATACAAATATCAGTTAAACAGGTTTATTCTCATTCATACTGCTTTTGCTTTAACAAACCTATGAATCGATCCTTTACTATGTACAAAACTCGGTACCGAACAATATTACTATTGGACATGAGATTATGAAATCGCAAACGTTCAACTGAAATCTTGCTAACAATTCAGATGGCAAACTCCAAATAGAACCAAAGTAACAAACTCCCTTGCCTTAATATGTCCACTTCCCCTTAACTTTTTAAAAAAAGTTTTCAACTCCAACCTATATGCAGAAAGCATATTCTCATAAAAAAAATTGAATTAAAGATCGGTCGCAGTAAAATATAAGATCTGGAATTGACCTTCACTACATGTTGCCTATAATAACCCTTCAGCTACAGTGGTGTTTTTTGTCGGATTCCAGCAAGAATCGCCATGGCAAAAACCCCTACCAACCATTCCTGCAACATATGGACAAATATAAATTTACACCTTTGTTGTTTAAAACAAATTAAAGTAATTTTTGAGAACCTGATGAGATGCTCGAGGAATACATGTTTGGAGCAAAAAATCGTCCAAATAGTCGCAGAAGAAAATGCCTGGGAGAACAGATGGGTATATTTTTACCCATGACATAGCAAGGGTTAACCTTGCCTCGGATGATTTTTGTAAGGAATATTTCATTCATCACATCGATTCATTCAAGTTTACATTCATCCAGTCTTGCACTGTTGGTCCCCTTCTGTATGCCGCTGCTGTTTACACTTGGGTTACCAGTGGCTGCATGCACAGGGAGAGGGGGGTGGTAATGACATGCACACAAGATATCAGGAGTCTGTTGGAAAGCCAAACACGCGGACAACTCCTGAATCACGGTCTCTGTCTCTGTCACTGCGATCATCGCATGCGTAAGCCAGCAGGTGTCGTTTGGGGTGCCATGCCACAGTGAAGGTTGGTGTGTCGCAAGGTATTTCATGAATCTTCTCACCTGCCAAAACAAATGAAAATCCTGAGAAGAGTCTGTATAAATAACTTTCTTCACATCAAAGCATGTGTACAAATGTGCTGGTCAGAATTTTGTTTAACTACACTGTAGAAAACAGGTGTGTAGCACTACATATCGCGAACTATCGTGTGGATAGCAGTACAATCACTAGCACTATGTGTCAATAGGGCGAACGGCCAAAGTGCTATGGAGCAGTGGTTCTAGCGTTGCATAGATCTAATGTACGTAGTTCTATCAACACATATTGCTCTTGATACATATTACAAACGTGATTCAGCTATTAAAATCTGCTAAAGAACAAATTGTGCACAATAATTTTCCTTTCTTGGAAATGTTTGATCCTTTGAATGTGGGCGACTTAGGCACCTATGGTTTTCATGTAGGCAGTTTGCCGTACAATACAATTCTGATCTGTTGGATGTGGGCAACTTAGGCGCCCATGGTTGCTACATAGGAAAACCGCCGTTTATCCTTATCTGTTGGTTGTGGGCCAATTAGGCACCCATATTTTTCATATAAGTAAACGGCCGTAAGGTATGGGCACCCACACGGTAAAATCTGCACTAGTGTGTTGCTTTGTTTCTGTGCATCCAGACTTTTGCTAGTCAGTCTGGTTTTCCTATAGCCGACGTGTACACCCTTTCCAATACTAACCCTGACCGGTAATAGACCGATCCATTTTGTATTTGGCTCCACCCCTTTAGTCGAGGTCCGGCAAGAATGCAACGCGTGCTTCACGGAAAGAACGTGAGTGTAGTCTGCTAGCATAGTAAAGTGTGCTATTCGACATTGATTTCTTGACATATCATCTAGAGTATTATTGGAGCTGTAAAATAATCGGTACAAACTGTAAACTGGGTATTGGGTTTAATCAGTACAGCAAGTGGGGTTATGTAGTTATTCGACCCTAAAGTTAGCATTTTATGGCATGCGCAAATAAGTCTCATTTTGCCAAATCAAGTTGTGATTTTTAATAAAATATAAAAGGTAGAGCTTTGAAATTCTGCACAACCGCACATTTTTATGCCCTCTTTCCGATAATATCAGTTTGTATGTGTTTACAGCCTGAAATTATGGATGATCCTACAGTACATGTGAGCATATCCCGCTACCGAGTCTCTAAATGAAATTCTCACGCAGGCAATCAGTACACTTTTCTAAAGTCTATCTAAAAACAGTTTCCACCCCCCTCCCCCCCCCCCCCCTCCTGAAAACTTCTGCTAAGACTAGTCTGTTTACATCAATGAGGCATCTCTCACAGCCATAAGTGATTGATTGTACATTGCTTAACGTCCCGACAGCAACAAGGCTTTCTCAGGACGTGCCTGCACTGCGTGTGAAAAAAATAAATAAACAGAACATTGAATGTATGTCGCCAGCCGGTCAAACACGTTAAATAAACCTAACACATGGGGCCTAAATAAAGCTAAGACCATTTAGCAACACACATCCAATATCAAGAGCTACAGGCAGTGCAGACAGTAGGGAGAGTTTTAAAAAGGCAAATACAGGTGAATGGACAAAGGGTAGACAGAAACACATGCCCCAGAATAGAGAGAAAAACCCACCCTGTGGGGCTGACCAGGGTGACCCTGGGAACTAAAAAATACCTAACCCCACCCAAGTCCCCCAGGGCAGACCCGGGTGGGGGTACAGCCATAAGGGGTCAGCATACATACAAGCTTCACGTGGCACAGCTGACAGATCTAATAACGATCCAATTTAGCACGAATGTGTCGCACACAACTGACAGATCTACAATCCAAGTTAGCAAAACGAAATGTAAGTACAAGCGCTCGAGTCAGTCTGTAAATACTATGGTGTAATACGAAAAAGTCTCGGGAGCATCATAGACAAAAAAGGCGGCACTAATGCAGATGTCAGAGCACGAATCGGTAAAGCCAGAGCAGCCTTTCTCCAGTTGAAAAAAATGTGGAGCTCCAGAGAGCTGTCACAACACACCAAAGTCCGGATTTTCAACTCCAATGTAAAAGCAGTTCTCCTATATGGAGCAGAGACTTGGAGATTGACAAAAACCACAGTCAACAGAGTACAGACCTTCATGAACAGTTGCCTTAGAAGAATTTTGAAAATCCACTGGCCAGAGAAGATCAGCAACGTCAGACTCTGGGACAGAACAGAGCAGATAACAGCAGAGAATGAAATTGGGCGAAGAAGATGGGGATGGATCGGTCACAGCCTGAGAAAGCCAGCTTCCAGTATCACTAGGCAGGCATTGTCATGGAACCCCCAGGAAAAGAGGAAAAGAGGTAGGCCGAGAAACTCCTGGCGTCGAGACCTCCAAGCAGACATCAAGAGACTGGGAACCACCTGGAGTAGAATCGAAGAAGAAGCACAGGACAGGAGTTGCTGGAGGTCTCTCGTCGACGGCCTATACCCGGTTAGGGGTGACAGGCGTAAGTAAGTAAGTAATACGAAAAAGTAGAAATTTTACTTTAGAGCATACTGCGTAGTGCTGTGATTCTCTCAGGGTTCCTCTGACCATATGGCCGATCGCAAGCTTTTCTTTTGTGTCTGCCGGTCGTAATAAAGGCTTCAGGAACGGAGAATTTCTTCACCTGAATATGGATTGGGGCATCAGGAATCTGATTTACACTCCCCATAACAACAGTGCTTTCCAAATATTGCCGAAATTGGCTAAAATAATGGAAACATTGACGCATCTCCATGTCACGCAAGCATAAACATCTGATGTTATGCCGTACATTTGCTTGGCATGTGGCATTTTGATTGGTTGAGAGGCTAAGTCTGATTGACATTTCACACACAAAAAAAGGGTCGGTCTATAACCAGCATAGCTGCCAACCCTGAAGCAACCAAATTTCCGGAGTTGCCGAGACACTTCATACATGATACATTCAGACGCTAGACCTTGGCTGAAAAATCAAACAATGATGGGGGGGGGGAGGGGGGGGGGGGGGGGAAGGGGGAGGGGGGGGGGAGGAAAGGAGGGGGGGAGGAGGGGGAGAGCTTCCTTTGTTAGGCTATTATGTCTGCGTCTGAAAGTAATAACCCTCTCTCTCTCACACACACACACACACACACAATGCACTGCAGAATGCCATGAACAACAGTGTTTCCCGCCAAAATTCACACACACACAATGCACTGCAGAATGCCATGAACAACAGTGTTTCCCGCCAAAATCCAGCTTGTGTTCTGTTGTAGCCATATATGCGGAAAGTGTCGTGTGGTTTGAACAAGGTAGGAACAATGATCATTTCAAACTTGAGTGGTCTACTGTGCTGGTTTAAAAAAAAATGAACAGCATTCCTGGTGAAATTTCTCTCAATCAGTTTTAATTTCTAGTTCAAAATGAGATGAACATCATTTGGTTGACCCATGTAAGAACAAGTAGGGAATATAGAGTTACTGAGAATGGCCTCTGAATGAGCCAATACTAGTGTTTCAACAACGTCAGTTGTCACTAAAGGTCACTAACCCCCAAAGCTGGACTGAAGATGTGCAACTGTTATCTAGCACTTATCACATACACGCACACACACACTGATCGTTGAATCGCTGCTTCGTCCCCGAACTTTGTCAAAGTGTCTAAGTACAGTAAAAACGTTACTGGTTATGGGAACTTTAGCAAAATGTAACTTGATGCAATTAATCAATATATTCAATATATTCAGTGCTGGAAGGAGAGCCCGGGATAAAAGATCATGATAACAGTTACTGTCTTTGCTAACCGGCAGTAGGTTACAATAGCTAAACATCTATTTCAGTCACTGCTCGATCATTTTCATGTTGATCGACTTTTATGGAAACTATTTATCATTCCCGCCAGATATTTTAGCCGGCAATGTTTAACGGCGCATTTCGTTCTAACTAAACATTCAGGGCTTCTGTTTTCACAACAGGTTAAAGGGTCTGAAGACCCCCAGGTATAAATTTGAGAGGGTACACAGACCCCCATCTGAGCATAATAGAGGGTCCGCAAATTTATTTAAGAAAATCTGCATCATCTGTATGAGTTTTTTTTAAATAAATTAACTCGTTTTGCTCTCTCCTCTTTAAATTTGTTGTGACAGTGTGCGTGTGTCTTTTCCATGATACTGATTTTATAACTGTTGAGCTATCGTGCAAAAGCCTGTCTCCCTCTTTGTCTCTCTCTCTCTCTCTCAGAAAAATGAATTTTTTTTTCTAAAATGTATTTTTTTGAAAAATACTTACCGATGGCAGTACTATGTGGAATACACTCTATAGCCTAACGATTTCAGCCCAAAGTTGTGTCCTCTACACAACCGGGGAAGAGACACCGGGGATCCAAGTACAGGAGCCCGGGTGGCCTCCCCCTATCACCCTATCCCGGTATGCGCGGGGCGACAGTTCACCAGTTTGCACACTTAGCCAATCACATAGTCAGGGAGGCAAGCGGGGCAGGAGGGAGGGCCGTCCGAGTAATACCATCGGTAAGCATTTTTCCCAAAAATACATTTTAGAAAAAAAATTCATTTGTTTTTTCAAAATACATTACCGATGGCATTACTATGTGGAAGAATGGCAAATAGGAGGTGGGTGCTGACACAAAACCCCCTCTAACATAATGCCCCCCCCCACCCCCCCAAAGACCCACTAAGGAGCACTCCCGACGATTTCAGCAAAGACATACCTACGGCTGGCCGGATCGGTCTCGGAGGCGGGCGAAGATGGAGTCTGTCCGCCAGCCTACCGCCATAACAATGTCTTTAACTGAGCAGTTGCGTTCAAGTGCCACGCTGGTGGCCACTGCTCGAACCTCATGCGCCCGGATCTGCAAAAGTCTATCCCCGTCAGGGGAGAGGTCCTGGTATGCTGACCGAATCACCCACCGCAGCCAGGACGAAACTGTCTGGGCCGATATATCTGGCCTGCCTGGAGCCAGCGGCAGGAAGAGGCGGGAGCGCCCGAGCCGGCGTGGCTTTGAGCAATGCAGGTAAATCTTCAGTGCCCGGACCGGGTCCTGTTGACGTGCGGCGTGGGATTGGTCCGTTCCTCTTAGTGGACGCACGGTCAGAATCTGGGGTGCGGCCGATAGAAGCCTGTTCTTTGCTAGAAAGGCCGGGTCAGTGAGTAGCTGTGCTGAGCCATCCGCTCGAAACTGCAAGAACGCGGGTCGTGCCGAAAGTGCGTGAAGCTCACTCACGCGAGAAGCCGTGGCAAGGGCCAGGAGGAAAACCATTTTCCGGGTCAGGTCGGTGAACTGTGCCAAGGGCAGGGGTTCGAAACGGTCCGTATTTAGCCATGTCAGTACCCAGGCAAGGTCCCACCGAGGTATGAGAGAACGGGAGAACGGGCGTCGGAGGTCAAAATGAGCCAACAGGTCCGTAAGGTCTTTGCAAGTCCCCGGATCTGGGAGTCCGAGGTGGCGGTAAGTGTCTGCGATCATGGAGCGATAGCCCTTGATGGTAATGGGAGCTAGACCTTGATCTTCGAAGAGCCAGAGGAAAAAATTCGCCAGTTGGGGGGTCGTCAGATTCGTGGAGGGGAGCCGGTGGGCGGAGCACCACGACTGGAAGACCCTCTACTTGCCTTCGTACACATTTCTGGTGGACAGTCTGCGGGCTCCTGCAATCGCCGCCACTGCCGCATCCGAGAAACCTCTAGCGGCGAGGGCTTGCCGGACAACCTCCAGGAGTGAAGGAGGAGGCGCTCCGGGCACGGGTGGAATAGAGCCTGGCGGGGCTGCTTGAGCATCGTGGGTGGGGAGGGGAGCTCCAGGGGCGGATCCGTAGCTAGTGCGAGCAGGTCCATGGTCCAGCTCTTGTTCCAATTGAAGGGGGCCACCAGAAAGAGAATCGCTGAGCACCCCAGGAGCTTCCGCAGGATCTTCGGCACCAGCACCGACGGAGGGTAAGCATAAGCGATCAGACCGTCCCAAGGGATGGAGAGTGCGTCCACCGCCCAAGCGAGGGGATCCGGGACTGGAGAGACGTAAACCGGCAGCTGGTTGTTCCATCTGGTGGCAAACAGGTCGACCAGCGGCGTCTCCCACCATGAGCAGATCAGTCAAAAGATGTCCGGGCGAAGGGTCCACTCGGTGTGGAGAAGCTGTCCTCGGCGGGAAAGAGCGTCTGCTATCACGTTCAGGTGGCCCGGGATGTGGCGGGCCCGAAGGGTAATGCCCCGATCCCTGCACCAGAGGAGTAGATGGTAAAGGAGAATGCACAGGGAGGTGGAGCGAGTGCCACCCTGGTTCTGGATATAGGCCACCACCGTCGAGTTGTCCGAAAGAACGAGGACCTCCTGATTGGTCAGAGTCCCCTGCCAAGTGTCGAGGGCCATCCCAATCACCTTCAACTCCAACCAGTTGATGTGTTTGTCCGCAAAGGTCCGAGGCCAAAGGCCTGAGGCCGAGAGAAAGTCCGGTAACAGGTGAGCCCCCCAACCGGAAAGGCTCGCGTCGGTGCAGAGTGACCAAGGGGGCGAAGGGGCGGCGAAGGGGTGTGCAGGGGCACGCCCGTCGCCAGCACGCTAGATCCGCCCACCTCTGCAAGTGTGGGAGGACCAGCGGGGTAACCAGAACCGAATCCGTCAGGACGCCAGTCGAAGGGCGCCAGTGAAGGAGGAGGTGTAGTTGCAGCGGCCGAGAGTAGAGCCTGCCGAGGGGCAACAAATCCGCTGCGGAGCTGAGTAGACCCAGGAGCTCAAGCCAGACCCTGGCCACGAAGGAGACCCCACGCACCATCTGACGAGCAAGGTCGGCTATCTTCTGCCTCCGCGCCAAAGGTAGGCAGACCAGGTTGAGGTCGGTCAGGAATTCCATCCCTAAGTGCATGAATCGGCACGAGGGGGTGAGGTCCGACTTGCCCGGGTTGACCAAGAACCCGAGGCGGTGAAGAAGAGAAAGTAGGACGTCTCTGCCGACTACGAAGGTCGAGGCGACCAAGTTGCGCAGTAGCAAATCGTCCAAATAGTTGGAGGCCGGACTCAGCGACCGCTGGCGAAAATTGGCCATCACTGCGTCGAGGAGCCTCGTGAAAACCCATGGACTTATGTTGAGGCCGAAGGGAAGGGCTCTGAACTGGTGTACGATTCCGTCGAAAGCGAAACGAAGATAACGGTGAGAGGACGGGTGAATCGGCACATGAAGATAAGCGTCGGAAAGATCGAGACTGACAGCGAAGTCCATCGGCCGGACGGCCGCTCGGAGAGTCCTGGCTGTCTCCATCCGAAAGTGGGGCGCCGAAATGTACTTGTTTAGCGCCGAAAGGTCGATGACCGGACGCCACTTGCCCCCTGGCTTGGGTACGAGAAACAGACGGCTGTAGAACGCCGGCGTATCTTGACGGGAGACCACTTCCGTCGCGGCTTTGCTGAGCAAAGCTAAAACTTCTTCGCGCAGAGCTTCTACCTTGAGCCGATCGTTTGGAGCTTGGGTCCACACGGGGCACCTGCGCAAAGGTGGAGGGGACTGGAAGGAAAGCTGCAGGCCTGCGGAAACGGTCGAGATGATCCATGGGTCGTCTGGGAACAGAGCACTCCACTGGTCGCTGTACAGGGCCAGCCGCCCACTGACTGGCGAATCCAGAGCAGTCAGCGGGGGCAGAGGGTAGGTTAAGTCATCGGGCCTGACCGCGCCCCGACTTAAGGGCGCTGCGGGACCAGGAGGGGCGGGATGCGGGGAAGGATTGCGGGGCTTGACGGGGGCAAGCTCTACCGCGGGCACCGCCGACTGGAAGCGAAGAGGGTCTGGGCAACCGCAGGGCACGACCCCCGGCAGAGCGGTTAGCGCGAAAGCGAGAAGACGAGGGGGTAGAGGTCGGACGGGGCCACAGGTCCTTAGAGGCCTCCTTCACGTTCTGCCAAGTTTCTCCAAACAGTTGCGAACCTCCGAGTGGTGCCTGGCAAAGCTGAGTCTTCACCGACTTGGGGAGATCCGAGCAGAGACGCAGCAGATTGTCCCGTCGCCAGAAGTCACAATTGGCAGCTGCCGCCATGGCATTAGTCGAGGAATGGTAGGCGGCCTGGTTAGCCGCGATCAGGACAGCTTGGACGTCGCGAAGCGGGGAGGAGGACTCCAGGTCCCAAGTGTCTTCCAGACATCGCAGAACAGCCTGTGTCGCTAACTCCAGGAAGCCGGAACAAGCCAGAGAGTTTCGTACCAAGGAAGCGATCCTGTCTAGTGGGCGAGGCCAAGAGTTCAAGACAATCCTGCGACCGCCAGCCTGGTTGATGGCAGCTGTGTCCACTGTAGGCAGAGGAATGGCGAAGGCTTGGGAGTGCCCAGAGTACCATGCCTGACGGAAGCTCATGTTGATACCCGCTGGCCAACGAGAATCGGAGAAAAAAGCGTTGTTGCCGAAAGAGTCTTGACGAAGCTGTGACGAAAACGCGTCTGCTAGGTCCCGGAAGCCGGACGGCTGAGGAAGAGACTTGCGGCACTTAGAAGGCATAAGCGCGTCCACCATGGCCGAAGCTTGTCTCTTCACGGGAGGCGAAGGCGGACAGAAGTCAGACGGTAGGAAGGTGTAGATAAGACGGGAGGCCTCTCCCAGGGACCGGAGCGTGTTGATCGGAGGGATGTCTTCACCCGAAGCGGATACCTGCGAACCATCAGGGGCGGAGGAGTCGTATGGCGAATCCTCCGAAAAAGCCAAAACCGAGTCTGCTGGATGTAAACTGAGAACGTCAGTATCTAAGTCGACAGCCCGTCTATGACGTGAAACCACATGGAGGGGCGACCGGCTGCGTGAGAGCCAGTCTGTCGGAGGCGAATGGTCCCGGCGTGAGGGAGGAAACGGAGCAGCTGCCCGCGAGGCCTGAAGGGAAGGGCGTAGTGGGGAAGAAGAGGGGGACGTCCATGTGGCGTGCCGGGTCCGCTCAGAAAAATCGGAGCGGGGCGGCGGCCCATGCCTAGAGCTCGGATCCCGCTCAGAAGACCCGGAGCATGAGGGAGAGTCTCTTCGTTTACTCTTTTTTACCCTCTTTTTGTGTTTGCGCTCGTGGCGCCGAGACCGCTCAGAAGAAAGGGAGCGGGGCGGCGTGTAAGAGCGCTCGGCTCGCCTGGCCCGCCCAGACAAGGCAGAGCGGGGGGGGGGGAGGGGGGGAGAGCAAATTCAAAGTGCTCAAGCCACGCTCAGAAGAAATGGAGCGTGGGGAGCGTGACTCTAATACTCGCCTGCCCCGCTCAGAAGACTCGGAGTTGGGGGGGAGGGGGGGAGCTCCTGGGTGGTTATGGTACAAGAAGGGGACTTACCTGCGGGCCGGACGGCCTGGACGACAGAGCGAAGAGGGGTCCGAAGAGCCGACGGAACGACGCCCACCTGCGGAGAAGTCCGAGTATCCTGTAGGGGACGGGTCGGCCGGTTGCGTCTGTAAAAGTCCCATAGTTGAGACCAACGGTCCTCACGCCAATCAGCACAGACGACACAGGTCCTATCTGAAGAGCATCCTGAGCAAGGGAGGCAGGCGTCGTGAGCGTCGGAGGGCCACTGAAACTCCCCACACCGAAGGCAAGACTTCAAAGAAGCCGCCATATCGTCCGCCACCCCAAGCACGCAGGTAAAAGTTCACCCAAGCGCCGAAAGAAAAACACTTCACACGAGGCACAAAGTCACGAGGGAGTCAAGGTTATTAGCAGCGTCCACGAAAGTGCACAGAGTCCAAACCATAAGGCGCTATGAGCATAAGCTCTAAGAACAGACAGTCACGGTCCCAGCTGGAAGGAAGACGAAGCGCCGAAAACTCAATCCCTTAGGCACAGTCACGAGTTAGAGACACAGTCACTAGCCGCTCCCGGCAAACCGGTCGGCCCTAAGTCCAAGATGAATTCACTGAACACAATTCAGGATACTATAAAACGCAAGCAGAGCACTAGGCCCTAGTCCACTCGGCAAAGCCAGGCTAATTTATCTTGCACTGAAGCTATTTTACGAAGAATGAAGACACCGGTCAAAACGCAGAAACAAGGCCAAAACCAAGTAAAGTTCGTCACACGGAGCATAGGCTAACACCCGACCGAATCGGTCGAGCAAAGAGTGCAAACTGGTGAACTGTCGCCCCGCGCATGCCGGGATAGGGTGATAGGGGGAGGCCACCCGGGCTCCTGTACTTGGATACCCGGTGTCTCCTCCCCGGGTTGTGTAGAGGACACAACTTAGGGCTGAAATCGTTTGGCTATAGAGTGTATTCCACATAGTAATGCCATCGGTAATGTATTTTGAAAAAACAAACACAAGTATTTATCTGTATGATCATTTGATAATGTATTGAAACAGAGAATATATCCTTTTCTGTTGAATGCAGATTGACAACCAAAGTCTGACTTGTCTAAACTCTGTGTGTTTGTGTGTGTGTGTGAACTAATGTACTTAAAAGTTGGTTTCAACCCATTTAACCCAAAAGGCGTAGGGGACGTAGCTTAGTGGATAAGACACTGTGCTGGCAGTTGTAAGATCCCGGGTTTGAGTCCCCTGGTGGGCAGGAATGGGATGTGGACTTTTCCTCATTCCCATCGAGTCAAATTTACGGCTCTTGCCTTCGTGTGTACAGCATGCATAATCATCAAGTGTGCACGTTAAAAATCCATTACCACTATTCGAAAAGAGAAGGCCCGGTAGGGCCAGTAAAATGGAACAGAAATATATCACATGCACCGAAGTTAATAGCAGGGTGGAAGTTTGCACATAAAGTAGAGCTTAGTAGCAACAGGCTTTCAAAGCTTCTGATTCCATCCTTAAGGCGCCTTGAGCATCTTTAAATAGATGGATATGTGCGCCTTGGAGACACCATACCATACCATCATGTATTTCTCCAATTTTAGAGCTTTTGCCTAATACCTGAAGATGGATCGACCACGATTAAAAAAAACTGACAAACTTATTTCTGTTCAAATTTCTGGACTTGCTTTTTCAGTTCGCCTCCATGCACATTGTGCATGTCATCCATGTGCCGTCGTGCTTTAGCCATGGAAATACACGCAGCCTTGAACTCTGAACTGAAAACTGCGAGTCGCAGCGACGGTGCCACACAGGGCTCAAGGGTATCATTTCTGGTACTATCGCTTGTCCATGGAGATGGCGGTGTCGAAGTGTAACTTTCTTCTAAGCGATCATCACATCTAGACGACTGATGCCGGATTGAAGAATCGGAAACATTCCAGCTTCCTTAACTTTTTCTCCGCCATTTACAACTTTGTTCAACATCGAAAGTGAAACGCACGATGCGGTATCCCATAATAGAATGAATGGTGACATCACAGCAAGTAACGCGTTCAACATGTAGCGCACACTTTGTAATAACATGCTGACACCACATGTAAACTAACAGTTTGCCCGTCCAGTTACACTCGCACGGACCCCGGACGCGGAGTCGGGGTGATTCTGAACGCAGCCGCGACCAAGCGAGCGGCTAAGAACCAACCCGTCACTAAAAATAGAATGACTGTCACCTACCTCTGTTAGGTTACGCACGGTGGTGCAAGGATGATGCGTCTCGGACGCAGATGCACCGAATTTTAGTGCGTCTGACTACCCCTTAGTTACATTTTCAGTACGTGATTTTGAGTTTTAATGCATCATAGACGCACAGATGCACTAAAACGGAAGCCCTGAACATGCCTGTCTACGTACAGCAAACGCATAGAAAACTGCTTGTGGGCTAATATGTTTGCATATAAAATGCAGGTTTTTTTGTGTTTTTTTTTTTTTTACTTGTTTGTATAAGTGCGATCCACAAATTGTGTTGCTCGTGTGAGTACGGCCGGCCATATAAACAGTGAGACTGTTGCACCATGTACTGTACAATGTCTTACACATCTTACAGCTGCAGACAATGACTGCAAGTGCTACTGTTATTGTATGGGCGCTTAAGGCGCCCAGGGTCGTACGGTAAGGAATAACTAACTCAAGGCCTCCTTAGTCACCCACACCCGAAGGACCAGGATATTCACTTTGTTTGTGTTTGTTTACTTGTTTGTTTACAACTTATTCAGCGTTTTGTTATGGTGATGTCATAGAAATATATATGCTTGAGAAATACATGAAGTTTCACTCAAGATGTTGCCAAAAACAAAGAAACTGTAAGTAAAAAGCAAACAGAATGGGTGCCTTAGCCACCCAGACCATCGGTGAAGGTTAAAAGGGTTCACAACCACACTTCCTGGTAAGCAGAAATGAATATTACTGGCAAAAAGCCTCTTAATAAATATCTTCCTACAGTAATGTTAGTTTAACAATATTGCACTCGGTGGAGAAAAAAAAAGGTATGGGCATTGTAAGATTCACAGAAAGTAACTTTCTGTGAACCTGACATTATCCATGCTATTTTATGCTAACCCCTGATAAGAAGACCACAAAGTGCACAATCTCAATTTCGTGTACCCACCTGTTTCAATTTCAGCAATGTCGATCACAAGATCCTCTGATGCCGACGCCAACATTTTTCCATCGTAACTAAAACTCAGTGTTCTTACTGGCCAATCAAGCCTGAAACAAAAGAGATTGTATAATGATTGTGATATCATCTGCCACCATTGGTGGTGTGCTCAAACTGGTGAATCGGGCTACGTAGTTCTAAAGTAGTTCTAATGCTGTGCGGTCTGCTGCTGCAAGCTGCTAGTGCCCACTGCATGTACAAGAATAGTACGGACCTATACGGAACACAGCACTAGTGTTTTTTCCTTTCTTTTATCAAAAACCTGAGCACTGAAAATCACATAAGAGTTTATGTGTAATGCATAATATGAATCTTTACCTCTGCTTTCAGCTGAAGCACTACCGAGTTGTTATAATATAAATGAGCTGAGAACACCCACTTATTAAGAAGCTGATACAAAGCACAGTATGGTCAACCTTGCCTTCCTGAAACTGTTCTGTTGCTTATAATGCCAGCTGAAAGATATCGACTTGCAGCATGATGATGATGATGATGATGATAGAACTTTATTGCCGTATGTAATAATACATTAGGAAATCGTTGCAAGCACAGTAAGTTCAGCGCACTTACTGTATGTGTAGGGTGGGAAATGTGCTGTTCCCAATAACACCGGCACACATTTAAAATCTAGAGCGCACTGGAGCTTCAGTACAGTGCAAATGTACACAGTTCACTAATGCAAAGCCCCCTTTACTACTGGTAGTCATTCACACAGCAGACAAAAAGTTATTCAGTTATTCCAAAAAGAAAGAACCCTGAAAATTACTAAAGCACAACATGCTAAAAATGCAAAGGAAGTGTTCTTTATGACTGACAAGTCTCTATCATCTATGTCAAGAAAACTGATAACATGGACTGTAGAACCGAGTTGCTATCCTGCAGCGCTGGCATTTCTAACGTGCTGCTTCTAGAACTGGGTCATGAAAACTAAGTGGAACCGCTTGAACATGCTGTGACCATGAAGGTTATATTACATTAGATCCTGGCACCAAGTCAGTACAAAAGAATGATACCAATCTCAATAAACTGTTTGTTGCATGCTCTGAGAAAAAAAAAAGACAGAAGAAAGTTGCTATAAAAACCAAAGTTTGTAAACCTTGACCAGCTAACATCAGATTCAAACCACAAGATTTCTGACTTCTGTGTCAGAAGAGTTGAATATTACACACATATTGTTTAATTATTTATGTCAGAAGTGTTGTATTATACACATATTGTTTAATTATTTAAAGTTGTGAACATTATGGAAATCCTTGTTTCCTACTTTTTTGTCTAAATTTTTATGTACTACCACTTGATCGAGTTGTGAACCAGTCCAGACCTTCTTCAGCAACAGCATCAGGTAAAGCAGTGAAAAGCAAAGCAAAGAACAGAACACACTTCTTACCTGCCAAATGTGCGAACGCAAACAAGGTCATAAAGGTCCCACAAACTGACAAGAGCGTCTGCACTGCCTGTGGCAAAGTAGTGACCTGTAGGGTCAAACTCGATGCAGATACAGTTGGCTGGGTGTGCATTTAACACATGCTGGAGCTTCAGATCTGGATAACTACAACAAAAGAACAAAAGATAACAAAATTGGCAAGGTCCTCATGGCCTGCGTACATGACAATGTCACATTATTTTTCTGACCTTCTTTGATGTTGACTATACCAAAAACTCAATAAAATGAGCCCAAATTCAGCCCTGACACACTACAGCAGGAGATGGGTCGACCTTGATAATTCAAGGGTAGTAGCAGATTAGCTTGGTGCCTGTCAGCGCCAAGCTAATCTGACACTACCCTTGAATTATCATGGTCGATCCATCTCATGCAACATGTGCATAGTCATTACATGACACCTCGGAAATCCGTGCGTCAGGCTGAATGAGTTAAAGAGTTGGCCATAGTAACTGTGAAATCCAGTTATTTGTTAATTTTTACACATCTGTTGTCCTCCAGTGACATTTAATAGTGGTCAACCTGTTTAGTAGGCACAGAATGGTTTTATTATTGACCTTTGTGCAAACACTCTCTCTCCTCCTTCCAGTCCGCCCTCAAAACTCACCTCTTTCAACAGTTCTAGCACTATACCACCACACTCCCCACCCTAAGCAGACTGTCATAATGTATTTCACTATTTGTGGTTCGTGAGTCGTTGTCTAAAGCGTGTGCATGAGTTGTGAGTGCGCGCTTAGAGTTATAATTATTATAAGATAAGCGCATTATAAATACCGTAATTATTATTATTATTTTAAGTTTGATTGACAAATATACAGACATACTAAAGTTCTATTACACAAGTTGTTTTTCACACATTGCTGACCTCTTGTGACCCTTGACCTTAAAGATGGGTCACCCAAATTAGTATGCATATTAAGAAGGATTTATTACCAAATATCATTTATACTACATTTGGCTCAGAAGTTAAAAATTAGTATTTCACTTTCAGAAAACGTTTTTGTCAAAATATTTTTGGTACTATTTACAGACTATTTGACCTTTATGAGAGTTCATTTAAATTGTTATGCCACACATTTGGGGATATATAGTGCTACTATATATCCCGAAGTGCCACAGCCCAAATGTGGTACATTATAGTTGGCCTTTATAATCATCATATTAGTCCAGAAATTATCTTAAATAATTAGCAAAGAAATTATCTTAATTCTTACACATAGGTAATGTTCAGTTAATTGGAGATCATTTACACCACTTTTCTCTTTCAGACTCAGTTTAAGTAAAGTTGGAAAATCATTTTATCTCAACATCAGAAAAGACATCTCGGAAACAGGTTCTATTGCCTGAGTACTACTTACACCAGATATCAAGGACTGAGAAATCTGGTGTCAATATTATACAGTGGTTGACTGCATTACCTAAGAATGTGTATGCTGCCGTGACCTGATGTGAGAAAAAAGAGATCCCCATCATTGTTCCAAGAGATTTCGTTAACTTCAAACTTAAACTGTTCCTCCGCTCGTGACCTGTGTGTGCGGGCATCGATGAAGGTCACAAGGTCATCTTTGTTACCCACGGCAATGGTGCTCCCATCTGGTGACCAGCAGATGTTGATGTTTTCACCTGAAAAAAGTGAAACTTATTTAGACAATGATCACAAAATCACACCAAAACTACTGGTACAAGAATTTTAATGACATTGTACAGGCAATAAAGGTTCATCCGACTAAGCAAAACAGATCCTCAGGCCGATGTTGGGCGCAGTGGGCCCATGCACAGTCATGTGTGGGCACACTGTGGTCGACGTTGGCCCGAAGATCTCTTCTTAACAGGATAGACTCCTTTATTGCATTATATTCTTTGTATGGGGGCATGTCATGTATGTAATGGTAATAAAACGGTTTATCTTGATTTGCATAATAATGAAGTTTGAATGTCGTAAAATGAATGATTTTTCCACCTCCTTCAGCTATGTGGGAGATTTCCACGATGAGCGAAAGGGCACCTCTGTTACATACAATATTCACATGGTTTGTAAAAGATGGGTACCCTGGTTGAAATGTCTCAGTTAACCTTTTGTTATAGGAATCATCACAACAAAACTGATACAGACATGGAAAGGGTTAAGGCAAGACAAAAACTGAGAACCCATTTTACTGGCATACTTTTAGCACTAAAAGGAATTTCCACTCAATATCCTTTTAATAATCCAACTGTAACTAAGATATAACACAGATTATGTGTCAGATTTTGTAATGCTTCCAATTTCAGTTGATTCACTCTGAAGATGCCATCCAATGATATGGATTGGTCAAGACAGTTTCACCAATTGCCTCTGAAGACATGGAGCCAGTGTGATGCTATCCTTGACTATCACTGACAATCCATTTACCACAGCGGGTACACTTTACAGTATCTGCCCAACTTGAGAAAGTCATTATCAAGCGTGAATGTTTAATGAGTTAAGCAAATATATCCCACTGTCTGCTGAAGTTTCTGTGATCTTGATATGTCTTTTCTGCATGGTAATCACCTGAATAAAAAAAAAAACGGTCACTTTTAAGTTAGCTGTAACATCAATAGTTTTGAGTGACCATGTGGCCGCAACCTGAGTGTAGGTCCATTGAAAATGTTGGTTAAAGTTGGAAACTATACACCACTGAGCATTATGATCATACTGGCCATCAAGACAACTGTTTCCTTCACTGCCTTGTCCATTACATCCACTTGGTTGTAGCTTTAAAAAAAAAAAATAAAGTCTTTGATTTCATTTGCATCTATGTATGCATGGTGCAACATTTCACTCTTTTCGTTCACTACAAAAAACTGATACCTACAGATTATATATTAAACAAAGGCAAAGCTCTTATGGTTCACGTGTATGATTGATCCACATGTCTGACAATAAGGGATGGCTTCTGCACTAGCAAAATCCATGTTTTCTTAAAATTTAATCAGTTTTTACACATCTGTGTTCAGCTGTGACAGACCCAGCCGGGAAGAGATCAGAAAAGCAGTGGCATTTTTGAAGAATGGCAAAGCAGCAGGGCCAGATGGCATCCCAGCGGAGTCTCTGAAAGCAGACCTAGAGACAACAGTTGAGATGCTGTACCCACTGTTTGGAAAGATCTGGGAAGAGGAGGTGATGCCAGCTGACTGGAAGGAGGGGTACCTAATCAAGCTTCCCAAGAAAGGCGACCTCAGCAAGTGTTCCAACTACAGAGGAATCACCTTGCTGTCAGTACCAGGAAAGGTCTTCAACAGGATCATCCTAGAGAGAATGAAGAGCTCCGTTGACCCCCAGCTGAGAGACCAGCAAGCAGGATTCAGGAAGAACCGATCATGTACAGACCAGATCGCCACTCTCCGCATCATCGTGGAACAGTCTCTGGAGTGGAGCTCCCCGCTGTACGTCAACTTTGTGGATTATGAGAAAGCATTTGACAGCGTGGACCGAGAGACTCTGTGGAAACTCCTACGACACTACGGTGTACCCACAAAGCTCGTCCGCCTGATCAAGAGCAGCTATGATGGCATGACATGTCGCGTGATCCATGAAGGGCAGTTCACCAGAGAGCTCCAGGTCAGAACTGGTGTCAGGCAGGGGTGTCTGCTGTCTCCGTTCCTCTTCCTACTGGCCATAGACTGGGTCATGAAGATGACCACAGAGCACAGACGAAGTGGAATACAGTGGACACTGTGGACACAGCTTGACGACCTCGATTTTGCAGACGACTTGGCATTACTGTCCCACACTCATCAACAAATGCAGGACAAGACCACGAGGCTTGCTGACATCTCGTCCCAAGTGGGCCTCACCATTCACAAACAGAAAACAAAGACAATGAGGCTGAACGCAACCAGGGAAGAACCAGTCTTGCTTGCTGGCACCCCGTTGGAGGAGGTGGAGTCCTTCACCTATCTCGGGAGCATCATAGACAAAAAAGGCGGCACTGATGCAGATGTCAGAGCACGAATCGGTAAAGCCAGAGCAGCCTTTCTCCAGTTGAAAAAAGTGTGGAGTTCCAGAGAGCTGTCACAACACACCAAAGTCCGGATTTTCAACTCCAATGTAAAAGCAGTTCTCCTATATGGAGCAGAGACATGGAGATTGACAAAAACCACAGTCAACAGAGTACAGACCTTCATGAACAGTTGCCTTAGAAGAATTTTGAAAATCCACTGGCCAGAGAAGATCAGCAACGTCAGACTCGGGGAGAGAACAGAGCAGATAACAGCAGAGAATGAAATTGGGCGAAGAAGATGGGGATGGATCGGTCACAGTCTGAGAAAGCCAGCTTCCAGTATCACTAGGCAGGCATTGTCATGGAACCCCCAGGAAAAGAGGAAAAGAGGTAGGCCGAGAAACTCCTGGCGTCGAGACCTCCAAGCAGACATCAAGAGACTGGGAACCACCTGGAGTAGAATCGAAGGAGAAGCACAGGACAGGAGTTGCTGGAGGTCTCTCGTCGACGGCCTATACCCGGGTAGGGGTGACAGGCTTAAGTAAGTAAGTAACACATCTGTGTAACCCCGTGATCCTTGACCTTTGACCTAGTCAACTAAAATAGGATATATAGGAAGGTCTTATCATCAGCTACCTTTGTGCCAAATTTGATTGAAAAGTTTGCAAAAATGTTGATAATAACTACAATTATTGGAATTTTATACACATTTGTCGACCTCTTGTGACCCATCACCTTTTCCGAGGGGTCATCCAAATTAGTATGCATAGATATATCTTACCATCAGGTATCTCTGTACCAAGTTTGGGTTTGAAGTTGTGAATAGTAATTTAGAAAAAAACATTTCTTGTCAAAATATGGCAATTTTTTTTTACCTATTTCCTGAGCTCTTGTGACCCTTGACCTTCCCCAGGGGCCATCCAAATTAGTATGCATAGATAGGTCTTACCATCAGGTATCTCTGTAGCAAGTTTGGGTTTGGAGTTGTGAATAGTAATTGAGAAAAACATTCCTTGTCAAAATATGGCGATTTTGGGCCTATTTCTTGAGCTCTTGTGACCCTTGGCCTTTCCAAGGGATCAACCAAATTAGTATGCATAGAAAGGTCTTACTATCAGGTATCTTCGTACTAAGTTTGGGTTTGAGGTTGTGAACAGTATTTGAGAAAAAAACATCTTTTGTAAAAATATGGCTATTTTGGGCCTATTTCCTGAGCTTTTGTGACCCTTTACCTTTCTGCGGTATCAACTAAATTAGTGCGTGTATAAAGGTCTTACCATCAGGTATCTTTGTACCAAGTTTGGGTTTGAGGTTGTAAATCGTATTTGAGAAAAAATAAATTAGCTATTTTTCATATATTTCCTGATCCCCTGTGACCTTGACCTTTGTGAAAGGTCACTGAAATTGGTATGTTCAGAAAGGTCTTGCCACAAAGTATCCTTGGGCCAAGTTTGAAGACTGTAGCTTGAATAGTCTCCGAGAAAATGCCAACGTTAAAGTTTACCATGGATGATGGCGGACGGACGGACGACCACTGGCCCAGAACATACTCACTTTTGCTTTGCACGTGAGCCCAAAAATGAATGCTATCATTGAAAAGTTCAACTTCAACATCTCTTGAATAAACAATAATCATCAAAATGCTGAGAGCAGCTCAGGCCATAAATTATGGCACAGCATGTAGCAGAACGTGATACAAAATTGTTGACATCAAAGTAGAACTTTAAAAAAAATTGCTGACATCATGTTAGAGAGGCCTTTTCTGAGCTATCATAAGAAAAACCATAGTACATGTGGTAGGAAAACACTTGTTTAGGCTCTATTGAGACAATCCAAATGTCAAAGCCAGCTGGATATAGAGCAGGGATCATTCGACAGTGGGATTAATACATTAAACCATGGGTGATAGTGAATCAGAGTACAGATCTTCATAAACAGTTGCCTTAGAAGAATCTTGAAAATTCACTGGCCAGAGAAGATCAGCAATGTCAGACTCTGGGAGAGAACAGAGCAGATAACAGCAGAGAATGAAATTGGGCGAAGAAGATGGGGATGGATTGATCACAGTCTGAGAAAGCCAGTTTCCAGTATCACTAGGCAGGCATTGTCATGGAACCCCCAGGGAAAGAGGAAAAGAGGCAGGCCGAGAAACACCTGGCGTCAAGACCCCCAAGCAGACATCAAGAGACTGGGAACCACCTGGAGTAAATAGAAGAAGAAGCACAGGAAAGGAGTCGCTGGAGGTCTCTGATCGACAGCCTATACCCTGGAGGGGTGACAGGCGTAAGTAAAAAAAGTAAGTAAGATAGTGAATCACAAGTCTCGCCTTGCGTTTGACTATGTATACATTTCTGGCTTCTCAATAGAGCCAGAGTTTCTGCAAAAACGTTTTAGCTTATAAACCATCACCTCTCATAGTTTCACTATGTAACCAAATCACAAACAGCAGGTACTGCCCTTGAGAATAATTATGATGGTTGATCCATCCAGAGTGGTATGTATACTTTATTTTGCAGAATTTAAAGTCCATCTTCTTAATCCGGAAATGAAGTGTTACCTTTTGTGTTGATGACTGCTGCTGCCTTGCTTGTGCGTGAGTCCCAGACTCGGACTGTTTTATCACCACTGGCTGTTGCAAGGTGGTCGGGGTTGGTAGGATGCCAACACAGTTGGTCAACGCTGTCTCCATGACCACGGAATACATGCTCTTTATTCTGGTGCAGTTAAAAAAAAAGAAAACACCGATGAGTGATAGTGTTCATTTTAAAAAGCACAGTTACTAATATAAAATATTTTCTGCTTAAAAATTCCATAAAGTACACAGTTTAAATAATATGATGAAAAAACACCCAACATGAACATTATAAAAAAATGTATGTTGCCGGGTATGTAGTTTTATTACATACCCAACATCATATTTATGGAGTATGTCAGCTTAATTAGCCTCCTTTAGCCAATGCTGCCATGTCAACAGTTGACATGGCAACAAAGTACACAGTTCATTGGCTGACATTCAGCTAATCACACATTTATTCATGTGAACAAAGGGGTTTTCTGCATACTGTGATTGACACTTTATGTAATGGAGCACCGACATTACAAAAACACAATGCAAAACTAAGGCACTTCATGATGAACATGTATAATATAAGCAAGTCTATCAACATGTTAACTGGTGATAACGTTATCACAGGTTGCTGGTCGGTAATCAGACTGGACAATGATGAGGTCCTGGTGACATTTACAGAAAGCCTGTAGGTGAACTTTCTTTCAGCAAGACTGTAGGCACAGCCATCCAAACTGTGACAGTTCAGACCCCATCGTGCTGCTCTCTGCTGTACCGCCCCCAGGGCCACCGCCTCTTGCATGCTGTAGTAAGCAAAGGTCCTTGGGCCCACGACATCCGCAGTGGGTCCGTGCACAGCTGTGTGTGGGCCCACTGTGGCCGTTGTGGGCCCGAAGACGTTTTGCTAGCCTACTGTGGTAAGGATCTCAAACAGGGCTGGCGAATTCAAGCAGAGGTCTGATGAGACTAGAGAGCTTTAAAGTGGTATTCTTTGCCTTTACATTCTTAATCTTGATAGTCCAGCAGCTTTTCGCAATTTCTGCAGACTAAGTAGTTCGTCAAAAGAGTAACAATGGTTTGCAGGTACGAAACGAAAGTACTAATGCCATATAGTTTATGCATGGCAACAATATTTGTCCTTAGGATGGAGACATTTTTGTAGAAGTGTTTTTCGAAAGCTATTTTTCGATGTGAGGGAACCAGTCCTCGTACACCGCCCGGATAAGGTGCAAGACATTTTTTGTGCATAACATTGAAAATTTCAAGCATACAAGTTACAAGTCTATTCCAGTGAGTAAATTAAAATCATCAGCAAGTAAACATGCATACATACGATAAAATAAGTTTTAAAGTATTATTTTTAATGCGGTAAGCATAGTCGCGTCGCTAGTTTCAAAATGGCGGTCAGCGAGAAGCCTTCTAAAGAAGTCAATCAGACGCGCACGGTTGATGAAGCTTTACTTTGCTCCTGAATTGAAACAGAGATTATTTTCGATTTGAACATCTTATCAACGTCAAATACGTTATTTTTCCTGGTCTTGAAAACAGCCTTTTCCATAGAACTCGGTCTTTTGTGGGAGGAAAGCATATCGAAAGTAAACTCCCTTTGTGCATGTTGTGCAATGTGTCTGCCGACCATCTTCAACATTCTTTGGCCGGATACAACATGCATGTTGTTCGTCTGTTTTTCAGCCTAACGGCTCTAAGTGCAGGTCTGCTCTTTTTTTAATTTATTTTATTAGTGGAGATGGGATTTTTAACTGGTCAAGCACACTCGTATCCGACTGGTCTTAAGCACAAGCCAGGCAGAGTAAAATCCATCTCCGAACCGTTTCCATCAAAATCACCATGTTCAGCTAAACACCTAAATATAAAATTTTAGTTTTTGCAACCAATTCAACCAATCCGCACTCAAGTACTCACAAGGACTCTTATGATTAAGCTTTATCAGGACTGCATGAGACACAATACAGATAGTAGCCCTCTCTATTATATTACATGTTTTATTTATTTATTTTTTATTGATTCATGTATGTATTCACTTACATATTTATTTATTATTTATCCTTTTAATTATGGATGGAAGGAATTCCTTGATGCACATGATCACTATAGTGGTATGGTAGTGGTCACCAAGGAGAGGAAATTTGTTTTCAATATGCATACATCTGTGCATATTCATAATCTATCCTTTACTTAACATGCATATTTATAGGTCCCAGGTATCCCCAACTTATTTTATTAATTTATTATTTTTTGTTTGTTTGTTTGTTTGTTTGTTTGTGATGTATGTTTGCACATACACATCAGCATAAAATGATTGATTGTACATTGTTTAATGTCCCAACAGCAACAAGACTTTCTCAGGACGTGCCTGCACTGCTTGTGAAAAAACCCAAACTAAACAGAATATTGAATGTATGTCGCCAGTTGGTCTAATACACTAAATAAACCTAACTAGACCCTTTAGCAACACACATCCAATATCAAGAGCTACAAGCAGTGCAGACAGTAGGAAGAGTTTAAAAAAGGTAAATACTGGTGAATGTACCAAGGGTAGACAGAAACACACGCCCCTGAATAGAGGGGAAAACCTACCCTGTGGGGCTGACCAGGGTCACCCTGGGAACTAAAAAGTAGTTAACCCCGCCCAAGTCCCCCAGGGTAGACCTGGGTGGGGGACATCAGCATACAAGATGAGAACATACAAATATGTGAACATAACATGTACACATATGGTAATAGGTGCATACCACCCGCTCCCCACCCCACATACAAAACCACAGAACAAACATCTGTGCATGTTCATAATATATCCTTTACTTGGTATTCATTTGTCCTAGTTATTTAAATTTATTATTTATTTTTATTTGTTTGAAAAGTAGGTTTTGTTCATATGCTGATGTTCACATACACATATATGGTAATACTGCCCACTCCCAACCCCACTCCACAACCAGAGAACACCCACCAAACGACACTTACATCTGTGCATGTTCATAATCTATCCTTTACTGAGCATTCATATGTCCCAGGTATCTTGACTTACTTTATCTTTTTTATTTAACCGCCATGAGATGGCATTGGTCGCCTGCTCGACATTAAACCCAAATAAGTATATATTTAAATTATTTATTTATTTTGTTTGCTTGTGATGAAGGTTTTGTACATACACATCAGCAAACAATGATTGATTGATTGTACATTGCTTAACGTCCCGACAGCAACAAGGCTTTCTCAGGACGTGCCTGCACTGCTTGTGAAAAAAAAAAACTAAACAGAAAATTGAATGTATGTCGCCAGCCGGTCAAATACGTTAAATAAACCTACAACATGGGGCCTAAATAAAGCTAAGACTGTCTAGCAACACACATCCAACATCAAGAGCTACAGGCAGTGCAGACAGTTGGGAGAGTTTTAAAAAGACAAATACAGGTGAATGGACCAAGGGTAGACAGGAACACATGCCCCAGAATAGAAAGGAAACCCACCCTGTGGGGCTGACCAGGGTGACCCTGGGAACTAAAAAGTACCTAACCCCACCCAAGTCCCCCAGGGCAGACCCGGGTGGGGGCATCAGCAAACAAAAAAATATACACATATATAGATGGTAATAGGTGCCATACTGCCTGCTCCCAACCCTTACCTAAATACACACATAAAACCGCAGAACACCTACCAAAAGAAGGACATATATACACATCTGTGTATGTTCATAATTTTTAATCTATCCTTTACCTAGCATGCATATGTCCCAGGTACCTTAGACTTACTTTATCTTATTTAAATTATTTATTTATTTTGTTTGTTTGTTTTGTTTTGTTTATTTGTAATGTAGGTTTTGTACATACACATCAGCATACAGCTCAAGAACATACACCATGGTGCCCCTGTGCATGTGGCCACCAGTACTATTCTGTCAGATCAGTCACACCCAGCCAATCATCTCTTCGAGCTTCTGCCCTCTGGCCGGCGGTTTCGTGCTTTTAAAGCCAGAACCTCTCGATTCAGATGCAATTTTTTTTCCAAAAGCTGTCCTCAATACATCACCATGCACGGAACAACGTGATTCCATGATTTGTGACATATGACTGATTTGTGTTTAATATTGTGTTTATCTATCTTTTAGTGCTGTATATAGGATGATCGCCAACTAAGTGTATGACATGATGAATGCCCTACAAGTGAGGACATATTTTACTGTCACCATGCCACACAAAAATCCTTGTAACGTTTTACTTGGTGAATAAATGTCTTATGTCTTATACACGTACATGGTAATAGGTGCAGTATCACTCGCTCCCAACCCCAATCCAGTTACACACACAAAACCGCAGAACATCCACCAATGTACATCTGTGCATGATCATAATCTATACTTTACTTAGCATTCTTATGTCCCAGGTATCTTTGACTTACTTTATCTTATTTATTTAACTGCCATGAGATGGCCGTAGTCTACCGCGCGGCGTTAAACCCAAATAACTATTTATTAAAATTATTAATTTATGTTTGTTTGTAATGAAGGTTTTGTACATACACGGTAATAGGTGCCATACCGCCCCACTTTCAACCCCAGCCCACATACAAAACCACAGAATACCCACAAAAGACATGCACAAATGTATACTGATGGGCATTAGTGGACTGTAAAATCTATATTATATTAGAGACTTCAGGTTAAGCAAGTGGCTTGTATTGACTGCCTGTATTTTAGCTGCCCACCTACAAATTTCATGTGTCCAGTTAACCACACTGCACATGCAGCCATCAGTTCTGTGAAAAGTACTGTTGGCCTCATGCACAGGGGCACCAAAACTTAGAGATAAGGCCACACCTGATAACAATAACAGTACTAATAATAATATGCCTACTCAGCCACTAGTTCTGTAAACAGCACCTTTGTAAACAGTACCAGTGGCCAAATGCACACATACATCATGGATGTTGCTACCACTGATCACTTCGAACAATAGGCTGCCCAGTTCACATTTTGATACCGTGAACTAGCCTGCACATGCAGTCATCAGTTCTGTAAATAGTACTTGTGGCCACATGCACAGGGGCACCAAACTTAAAGGTGAGGCCAAAACTGCCACCTCAAACAAAACCAAACGCTACCTACACACACATATCAATGATACAGTCAACCTCTGTGTGCGTTAGGGGGAACACGCTTAAAGTATGTGACTGTAAATCTTACAGCGAAATGTCAAAACCAGTAAGAAGATAATGTAACAGCAACAAGTACATGTATTTTGTAAACCACTCAAAACATGACAACTCATCGAGTCTAATGGTGTTATGAGTGGGTGATGGAAACACTGAAAGAAATAGTACGTGTACATTATAAAGTATGTGCCTCCTTCCCCCCCACCCCCTCCCATAACTAGCTGTTTATCATAAAACATAGATATCTCATTCATTTGATCACTTGACTGATTGATTAAATCATCTCTGTGTCACCTTTCTCCGTTTTCTTTCTCGTTTTAATCCCAATATGTCAGTGCTAATGTCAGCTGCTAAGAATCCTTGCAGCGAACTGCAAATGTCTATATGCAGACAAACTGCAAATAACACAGCAGCAAAATAAGTTCCTCTTTTGTGCAGTAGGCTACTGCTAGCAAGATAGGGTTCAATTTTAAACAAAGCATTGCATGAACTTCCAAGCGTGTTCACATTGTGCTGTGTATTTTTTTTTTCAGTGTGAAGTGTACTGTACCATCAGTGATCACTGAGACTGCAAAATTGGCACTGGCAGTGATCGCACATCACAACATAGCTTGTCAGTGCAACTGATTAAAATAAATGTTACTGCTGCATAAAATAATTAATCAAGTTCCGAAACTTTGCTCAGCCATGACAGTTAAAACCAAGTGGTGTGGCACTCTTTTTCTTTTACAGAATGCAGCATAGGTTTTGAAGATAGCGTTTGTGTTGTGGGTTACGTTTTGTTTTGGTGCTGTGTTGTCGAAATGAAACGGGCAAAGCGATGGTAAAGTGAATGGAAATAAACGTGACAAACCTTTATCAAGCCGTAAAAATGCACACAGCAACTTGACACGTTTGCTTTTTTTTTTTAAACAAACAAGCTTATGTAGAACAAATAAAAAAGAACCCGTCGGCACACAGAAATTCACGTCCGCGGAGACGGCATCACGTGATGTTTTGATCATGTGATTTTGGGATACCTTATTGTTGCGAAACGATATTAATTTTGCGTTCAAGGCAAGCGTTTTCGTAATTGTTTCTTCTCTTAATATATCTAAGTGTGAAAATATTACTTTAAAAAATGAAATCCTTTTAAGTGACATATAGTGCATACTACCACTGAATACAGGAACAATGAGACCCGTGTAAACTACTGATCCCCTGTAAACATGGCCGCGAAGGTCCTGGTTTCGTCTGCAGCCATACTGGAAACAAAATGTGCTACAGAAAAATGTCTCCATCCTCCGGCGGTTTAAAACGAGTGCGCACTGCTTTTATTCATACTAGACTTCATTTTGATATACCCAAACCTTTGTTACTCTCTAGAAAATCACTATCTCGTAAACGGCTGATCGTCTATGAAGGGCAGCTGCTAGACTATGATGTTATACCGTAGAAAGCCAAACTTATGTCACTGGAGATAGTCACACTGACATATTGCTTTCCACAGCAGTCTCCTGCATGCTTTCACCTTGCAAGAACCAAATTTGTAGTCCAGTTTGTATCAAGTTATCGTAACAAAAGCTATCTTTGGCATTTGTTCTAAATCACAAATTCCAATTGAGACCAGGCAGTCTGAGCCTATCTGTACCAAGCATTTTCAGTAAAACTTAAGTTTTTCGCCACCTTTGTAGTAACTAGTATACAGTTGGTATGAGCTTACCAATCGTTCTCTTTCCAGAACGTAGATGCAAACAGTTTTGTCAAACGATCCTGAGGCAAGTCGCCTGCCATCGCAGCTCCAGGCCACTGAGTGAACTTTTGCCGTGTGTACTTGAACATCACGAGTTCTTCCATTTGTCTGAAAATGCTTCTGCATGAGGTCTATGTACGCGTTCGCCATCTTGTAGGTCGTAGTAGTGTCCCTTTTTAGCGGAAAATAAGGATCCGTAATGGCTCTGCGGATACAAAATAAACGTTTCCGTTATTTTCCCCATGATCCCCAAAAACAGACAGCATAGTGATTGTAATGATGGTATACGCATACATTTTGTAGTCTTTTGTCATAGTTAACGTCCAAAGTTATTCTATTTTAATACATCCGACATATCTGGAAGCCTATCACATACATAATCCACTGAGCCATCAGGGAATGCAACATAGATTTTGCGTGATCAACGATGCGATTGGATACGAAGATTGGGAAACACGAAAGCGAGGTTGTCACCACACGTTTATCAGCTGTAAGACTGCATTCCGCGGAAACTTCCAGTTTGGTCAACATCAAAGGGTTTGTGCTGCCGCTTGATTACAAATCTGTAACCAAAGAAGTCCTGTCGACTTTCAGACTCCATGGCCAGTGAGGATACCTCCAGTGAGTATGCTTTAATTTCGTGTTTCTTTTCATGATGCGTCGAAAGGTGTCATAGTGTGACACTATGATGCTGAAGTGATCACAGTCGTGTATTGTTTTTAGGACACTGCGACATATACAGTATCTTGTATTTCATTGTATGTGAAGTACAGTGTTTTTACAATTTTTAGGTGTGCATTACAGTGAACTCCTAGTTATAAATGATATGATAAAAAAAAAAACTAAAAAAAAAAAAAAAAAAAAACCACATCCAGCACCATAGTGGGAGTATGGGGACTTAACTATCCTTCTGCGAGTGTTGCCTTGTGAACTCCCAGTTGCATACTCATGTGGAGTGTACCCAAAGCCTGGAAATATTCAAATTGAAAGCTCATGCACACTGTTGGATGCTTATGCTTGGGCACATGCACTCTGAGAGATCCTCAAGAGCCCCGCTGTATTCTAAGAGTTCCTCAGAGACTGTAAAAATGAGGCTCATGAGGATCTGCTGATCTGCACAAGCATAAGATATATATATATATATCTCACAATCTGCACCGGCTCAGTCTTAAATATGTGAAGCACAAGCTTGTCTCATGAGAATCTCTCAGTGTGCAAGTACAAAGATAGAGCCCTTTGGAGTAAGTGCTTATGACTGGGGGTTCATGCGGAGACTGTTCACTTTGCTGTCTTATCATCATCTGATCACATGGCCTTCCTAACCATATTGGAAAGCCAAACAGTGTAATGCAAGACACTGTTTGTGACTTACACTATAGCACAAGACACTGTATGTGACATACAGTGTAACGCAAGGTGCAGTGTGTAACAACTAACATACAGTGTTCTAAAAAATATACGACACTGACCATTTCATCACTATTAGTATATTTCGACTGTCAGGGAGATCTTTCAGTTTCAGATTTGTAATTCATTGTTTTATTTGAGATATGTTCACTATTACAGAAGTTTTCTAATTGGTGGATCTCTCTGCAAAGTACTTACAGGCTATGGTTCAACAGTGAAGGTACACTTAGCACAGAACTTATCTGTGGTATAGCCTACTTAAGTTATATATGTAATGTATTCCTTCAGTTTCACAGGTTAGCTGTGCAGGTAAATTAAACAAGAGTGTATATTTTCATTGTCATGCCTTGTTCTGGAACATTAATTGATTAGTTGCACTTTTATGTTATCTAGTAAATGTTTGACAGGCATTACTAAATCATAGTAAATGCTTTGTTGCACTTAAGGTAACATCATAGGCACAAATGCTACACACACAAGAGATATGCTACATTTGGACATTAACAAAAAAACAACCACCCCAACAGTCCATGTCTACAGTACATGAGCATCCATGGTGACATGCTCATCAAGCTTTTGGAGAGCAAAGGAAAAAGAGCACTCAAGATACAACAAATTCCTGTTATCAGCATTTTCTAGTACCAGTACTTTGGTGCTCAGGGTCGCACCTTAATTTTCTTGCGATTCGAACAATTATCTGTCCGAGTGTCTTATGTACTGGCACAATTTCTCGCTCTAGAACAAGAGTACAAATCAGTATCCAAGAGTTGTATGTTATTTTATTGCTGACCCTTATGTGATACTATACAATTTTGTTACAAAACTGGACAGTGAAAAAGAACAAAAAAACAGTATTTGGTGACATGTCAGCAAGTGATTTCCACTACTTGTTGGCATACTTAAGTCCAGTGGTTCTGCTGTGTGTTCAGCATAGCCATGCCCATTAACTCTTTGGGTGTTGCTAGCAATTTTAGTCACGATGATTCCTGCAGGAATCATCACGACTAAAACCTCTATGGACACCGAAAGGGTTAACAAGTAGAATTCCAGTAGTTCTCTCCAGTATTCATTGTCATGCCCTGTGATTGTCATTAGAGAGTAGTAAACTGATAGTCTAAGTGAACTGGTCATTTTCACAGTCACACTGTGGTATTAGGTCAGTAACTTTGCCAAGATTCTCTCTTTCATTTATGTCCTCTTTGTGTCTGTAGGTGGTTAGTGGTTGAGACACAGTCATTTATGACCGATTGCCAGACAAAGACTATGCATAGACTGTCTATAGACTTAATCATGCATTGGATCATACACTTTCCCCACACATGCCTAGAAAAGAATCCTGAATCCATAGCATCCTGAGGCTGAATTTATAAAATGTGCTTATTGTCCTTTGAGGCTACATTACAGATTAGGAGATAGATCAACTATTTTAGTTCAAGGGTGGTGCCAGAATAGCTTGGTGCCTGAGGTGCCAAGCTATCCTGGCACCACTCTTGAACTATCATAGTCAACTTTATTTCGAGCAATAGTGTATCCAGATGAAAGGGGTTAAAATCAGGTCTCCACTAGATTTATTTTTGTATAGTGTATCAGTTGATGTACTTGGTAGATACGAGCAGTGCTCAGACATAGACTTATAAAACAATGACTTTGTATTAATTTAGTAATACATTCTTGTAAGAAATTGGTGAAAGTTTTGTTATCACATTGAGTCATTTCTAATAAACCAGACATGTTTGGTTTATTACAAAGACACACTGTGATCTCATGTCTGGCTAGCTGTCAGCTGATGCATTGTCAGTGTTAAGTTTTTATTGCATGCACTTTAACAGTGCAGTGTTTTTCTTGTGTATTTCACACTAATTCAGACATATTACAATGCATATAGCCTTACTTCAAGCTTATTAATACTCATAGCAACTTGTGCCTGTGTGATCCATTTGTGTGTGTGTTAAAACTTGAATTTGAAATTTCAAAAAAATTTAGAAGTATTTTTTAAGTTAGTCCTGAGTCAGTACAAACACAATTTCCTTTAGTGGGCAGAGAGGTATCTGGTTTGCTTCCAGAGGTAAAGAAGACGGGTTGGTGTTACCTGTCAATAAAATGATCTATCAAAATACTGTTCAGGGAAGATACCTACACATAATTGCAAACTAGCTATATGTCAGTGTAGGCTTTATTGTGTAGTAGATGGTTGGGGGAGGGGGGTGGTGGGGGCAGCGGAAAGGATGAATATCGTTGGACCGTAATGGCCCGAAACATGTGCAAATGGATTTGCCACACTCGGAACTGTATTTTTTTTGTCCTCCACTACTTATGTCTTTTGTTTCACCGCCTTGCCGTGTTCCTGTTAATGCAGAGCTCTTTCTAATTCAGTCAGGTACTCTTTCTACATACATGTACAGGCTAAACAAACACAAGCTTTGGCTGAGAATTTTCCAGTCAAAGTCCAAAAGGCCACGATCCCTACCCCCGCGAGAGGCATAGATTCTCCCGGAAATATAATGTGTGCTGGTTTATGATTTTGGACCTTAAGGGCTGCAAGCGGTAAGTCCAAAATCACAGCACAGCAGGCTATGTGTTGTACGTGTCTGTGATAAAGATCGTTTTTATGGCACTCGCGCATTCTCACTTTGAGGGGGATCATCCGGGTTGGAAGCCTATGACTGGCTAGTCAGAGTCAGTGTATGATCAACGGGGAAACGTTTTATTAAAATACGTGTGATAATTACCTGGGCAAACATCCCCGGCGGGCTGTATGTGCACTTTTGTATTATAAAGGCCTAGGCTGTCATAGAAAAGCAGACTAGATTTTGAGATTCTCCTGGGCATTTAATTTCAAATGTAAGCTTGGTCCGCGACTCTGGGAAGCTTTGCTTCTTTAAATAAATTTGTTGTGAATGCCCGTCCTTGGCCTTTGCTGTGATTAAATTATTAATACGGGTTTGTTTTTTTTTTGCATGCTATACTCTGACTTTGCTTCTGATTGTTCATGTGTGATTGCACTCATGATACACTTATTGTGGGATTACGTAGTGCAGTCAGTTTAGACGGTGATGCAGTCAGTTATAAGAAATTAATGTTGCGATATAGTAGTGAAACAGGCTGGTGATGACCACATACATTTGACGGATCATGTTTTACGTTAACCTACAACGGATTTGTTTCATAATATAATGGAAACATTTATCACTGAACAGAGGTTACGCTTGTAAACATGTTGTTTCTGTTGAATAATAATAGTAACAATAGATATTTGATATAGTGCCTAACCTCCTAACGGACCTCTAGGCGCCTTACAATCAGTAATCATAAATACACACAGTATGCGGCAAAAGTAATTTATAACAAAATTAATAAGGATAACAAAGAAAGACGAACAAAACTAAACAATTCAACAAATATATTATAACCTAGGCAGTTTTTTAACCTGTGGCTGTCGGTAACGTGTTTGGTCGAGGTGATTCCTGCAGGACTGAAACACCTCGATCAAACACACTATCGACAGCCAAAGGGTTAACAGAGTTGGGTGTCCGGCTGTAACTCCAGCCAGAGGGTTATCTTACGCGTCACTCTGACTAAGCACGTATACGTATCCAAAAGTATTTCTGAAGTCAACGCGTAACGTCTCGGAAGTTAGTTGTGCGGTGGGTCTCTATTCCATTAGAAAACACAGTCCATCTGCAAGAGGCATAGATCCTCATGAGCCCCTGCAGGGCTCGGCGGCTTATGAGGAATCAGGCCTCCTGTCTGCCCTTGTGGCCAGTTTGCGTGCGTGTTCGTGCAGTCGTCTACCAGATCCACCGCCTCTCAGTTTGGTGGTATTAAGTGTTATATTATATGTCTACAGCGTCCCTATTCTTAAATCTTCTTAAATCCTTTGTATAATCAACGTTCCTACTTTTAGGCATTTTGTGTTGGTAGAAATTATTAGTAACGCAGTAAGGTTATCGTACAGTTTAGTTCTGATTGTAAGTTACACAGCAACACAACACTGGACTGTTTTGTCCGAGTCGGCTTGGCATTGTTACTATTTGTTCTGGTGACGTAGTTTTACTTTTGGTCGTTGAGTCTGAACATAATTTAGTTTCATGAATAATTTAGTGTGAATGCCACGGCCGGGCCAGGGTGTAGCCACGTGACACAGTTTTACCAATTTCATGAACAAAATCAATTTGCCGGCCTCCAATAGTTTCAGCTGTCCGCTTCCCATAATGTTGGTTGTACATTGCTCAACGTCCCGACAGCAACAAGACTTTCTGAGGATGTGCCTGCACTGCTTGTGAAAAAAATACTAAACAGAATATTGAATGTATGTCGCCAGCCGGTCTAATACGTTAAATAAAGCTAAGACTATTTAGCAACACACATACAATATCAAGAGCTACAGAAAGCGCAGACAGTAGGGAGAGTTTAAAAAAGGAAAATACAGGTGAAACACGCTCCAGAATAGAGGATAAAACCCACCCTGTGGGGCTGACCAGGGTGACCCTGGGAACTAAAAAGTAGTTAACCCCACCCAAGTCCCCCAGGGCAGACCCGGGTGGGGGATTCCTATATATGTGAAGGTGGCCATGATCATTGGAGGACGTACGGATGGATAGAAATTTAATTGCGTTTAGTTGTCAGTCGGTAACTATTTTGTTATATCACAGTTTCATTTAATTTTCCCTGGCAAAGATGGACTTAGTCGCCTGCTCGGCGTTAAACCCAAATAAATAACTAACCATACATTTTCAGTAATTAACTGACAAACAAGCGTAGACGGATAAGAAACAGAACAGATTTACTTTTTTTCTCTCTCTCTTTTTGTTGTTCTTTTAAACCCGCATTTAATAGTGTGTCGTAGTTTGTGTAAGAAAGAAACTTCAGGGTTTAGCTTTTTGGGTCATGACTTTTTCCTGCTTAAAGAGTACTAGAGCTGATCCATCTTGTCACTGTACGCAGATTAGAAATAAGTAGTTTAGCCATTAATAAATTGAGATCAGTTGGTAATTGGGTCATATTGGTCAATGACTGTCCGGAAATAGGGGAAGAGGAGCATGGGTCGGGATCAGAAGAACCGCTTCTCATCCTTTGTTACTTATCATATTTCTTGTCAACGCTTCACACACGTCACACTGGCCTCTAAGGCTTGCGTACGTACCAAACGTGCATACGCTAGAGCTAGTCAGCTGGCGTTCTGATCAAACTTCCCACCTCAGTCCGTAGAATTTAAAGATATATTTACACCCTCACATAACCCGCTTAGTACAGAGAAAAATTGAACACCACCTAACTGCAAGAGGTGTAGATCCTCATGAGCCCTCCAAGTTGCGGGGGCTTATGAGGATCTATGCCTCTTGCTGATACCACTTTGAATCCGCGCTCCTGGGACGAGTTTTTGTCGTTGTTTCAGTTGTTGTTGTTTTTTAATTTAATTTTATTTATTTATTTATTTTGTTGAATGAACAGTTATTTCAGAAACACAGTCAGCGTGAACAGGCACTGAACGGGTTAATTCTATAAGTAAAGAAAAAGACTTAAAAAGCTGTTGTAAAGGGAACTGTGCAGTTGTGCACTTAACAAACGCGACTAAACGAAGACAATGACTCACAAAAGTGCATGTTTATAGGCCTGAGCATGCTTGGGCAACCTTTTTTTTCTCGAGAGTGTGAAGTACAAAGTTAAAGCGAGTTACATATATTAACCCTTTGGCTGTCGGTAGAGGTTTTTGTCGCGATGATTCGTGCAGGGCTTATAGCGACAAAAACGGCTACTGACAGCAAAAGGGTTAAGAGTGAAACCCGTTTGTTTCTATTTGACAGATACTATACCTCAGAGTTGTATTTTCAAGTGTATAACTGTAAAAAAAAAGACAAGTTTCAAGTTGCTACAACATCCTGAGCGACCAAGCACATTGTTAAGTTCGTAAATTAGTGATTTTGCCGACAGATTACGCAGTGCTTCCCCGAAAACTTGTTAGCATCTTGATATTTTTTCGCACAAAACTGACACGGATTTTCTGCCTCGTTTCACGTAGTGCGTGAATCGTGTCGGCAAGAGATACGTGTCCTCTGAGCCAAGTTGACAAGAACAGCGGCCAGAAAGCCGCACGTCAGTGAGGGACAGGATCCAGATTTCAGTCGCCCTCAGTCTTGACGGGTTCTTTGCGCATCTTTTAGTGGGCATAATTTATGCGCTAGACTGTAATTTTGGACCTTGCGGCGGAAGGCCGTAAGGTTCAAAGTCACATACCACGGACCAGTTGCATTAGTGAGCTTAGTCCTGCGCCAGCCACTAAGCAAGGATGCTCATCGGTCATTGACGCATACAAATTTGAAATGACGCATTGCTCTGTCAGTGAGCCGGTCATATGCTTATTCATTTTTTAAACAGTCACTGATCGGACCCGCGCCGAGCCCCGTTGGTTGGCGTGTACGAGATCCTGAGAGAGACAGAGAGAGCGAGAGAGCTATGGCCAGCTAGCTGATGCTCTAGTGCACTGTACACAGTCAGTCCTCAATGAACAGAGTGCATCCTAAGAAATTAGGGAGGCGGGAGGCCAGCTGCCGACAGTGATGGGTGACACTTGCCCCCTCTCTCGAGCAAATGTAAACAATACTGCAAGCATGGGCCCTGACTAGGTATACAGTCCAACATGATGCAAAACTCTTTCCGCCTGAGAGGCATACATCCTCATCAGGCCCCAAGTCTGCATTAACTCTAGTCTAAGTCTCTTGTTGGTCTCATTGACGCTGATTTTGATCCTCGGAGTCGGTATGAGGGTGCCTCAGCGGACTGGGTCTAGATGTCTGTGGCCGGTTTGTTCACGCAGTTCAGCAGTTCACGTGAATAGATGTGTAGAGAAGCAAAGGAAATGGCTTTACTGTTGTCAGTGCTCGGGTTTGTAATTTTTGCAGAGATATGCGTATTTTTACATGATGTCCAAAATGTTGCAATGTAAGATGTTGTAATTGATGTACCAGTGGTCTCTCGTGCTCACACGTATAACCTTCGTTCTTATTTCATGGTTACACAATCAGTAACTCAATCTTGCTTTGTTCGCGTCTTGTAGTTGCTGTCCACATCATGTGATTACTTGTACACTGATAGTCCATAAGCTAGCAGGATCTAACGTACACCCCCCCCCCCCCCCCCGTGACCCCCCAGTACTCAATAAGATGAGTGGTTTCAAAGTGTACCTTAGTAAGTCATGAGATATTTAAGCCATGTTCCCCGAAAATCCTTAGGAACACAACAGAGATGTAGCCGATGGCGCAAGGGTACCCCATTCACGCTCTTTGCGGATGCTAAAATGAGTTTGAGAATCATTTTCTTCTAAATAAATCAGAGTTCATTCCAGAAGCCCAAATCAGACAATATTATGTTAAGGCACACCTTCTGCGTCCTCTGCACAAAAAAAACAGAATGAAAAAATATTGAATCTCTGGCTTACAGTGAAGGTATTTGTGCACCCAGTAAACGTCCATTTCTGAGAAATCGCAAAAAAGTCAAAAATAATATGTCAGATGCCTTCAGATATTTTCTATAGCACTGGCAGGCCATTTTCAGGATTACATCATTAAAAAAGGATGTCACAATTATTATAAACTTGACTAGGTGATTCTATGATCACTATGAATGCCACAGTGGTTGGTTTTGTATCCATACCCCAAAGTTGTCCAAATAAACAAAATTAATTAGAAAAAAATACTAAAATTATTCCATTTCATTTTGAACTCTCTTTACCTATTAAGTTTCAATAATGTGAGCATAAAATGCAAGAAAATAAGGAAAGTCAGCATCCTTTATGGTAAATTCATGGTGAATGATAGCGTTTTCTCATTTAAAATTGCCGAATAGGGAAATGTACGTTGTTTCCGATGCTCTCGGAAATTCTGTATACAACTGATAGGTCTTTTTTTAGGTTTTATTGGTTAGGATAGAGAACCACAGTTACTCCCAACCTGATTTTATGATGCTGTGATGCATTTAGGGGCCACAGTGGCTAAATCTGCTGCCCTACCCCAATTTTACCAGTACACAAAGAACGCAAAATGATCATAACAATTGCTTATGTCATACTCCTCTGTTTAAATATTTTGTTGCCAGTTTTCATAACAAATTATGCATATTGAGTATAACAATTTGTGATCATTTCATTAATTTCAATGTGACCCAAAAAATTTAATTGTAACTATTTTTAAGTGGCTGGTCTTTTAGGTAATATTTTACCTAGCGTAAGGCGGGTCTAGTAAGGTCTCCCCTTTTCTTTTCATTTATTTTCGTCTAGAAATGTGTAAATATGAATATGCGTAATAAAGTTTCATGGTTCCTAACAGCCTAAACAATGTTATCAAAATACTTAGTTTCCACATGTCCACCACGAGATCATCACTTCCACCCCCATTTTTTGCCTTCTTCTTCTGCAACGTTCAATAACTTAATGGCCATCTTTAACTCTTATATTGTTCTGGCTGCCAATGTGTGAGCTGTCAAGGGGGCAGCAGGAAAATGTTTCTCAACCCCATTTTAGCATCCATGAAGAGCGTGAATGGTGTACCCTTGTGCCATTGGATATGTCTCTGGTGTGTTCCTAAGGATTTTCGGGGAACATGGCTTAAACATCTCAGGACATACTAACTTACACTTTGAAACCCATCTTATTGAGTACTGCGGGGGGGGGGGGGGGGGGGGGGGGGGGGGGAGGGGGGGGGGGGTGCACGCTAGATCCTGCTAGCTTATGGACTATGACAACCACAATCTCCTGCTAGCTTATGGACTATGACAACCACACTCTGTTTCTTGCTTTGTTTGTTGTTTTCTAGGAGAGGGCGGAGGGACAATTTGACAAAAATGTGTTGTGGTTGGTGGCCTGGACACTAAAGCTTGAATCAGTACTGCCAGAAAACTGGTTCTTGTTGCTAAAAACCATTGTGCTCTTCACTGTAGCACAGTAATTCAGTGCTTGCACATGTTTACTGAAAAAAGCATATTATATGTAATGGAAGTCATTGAAACGCAAACCTGATTACATTAGATTGCAAAATAGCAAAAAATAAATAAAAATCCGAAATTGCCAAATATACTTGGGGGACCTAGATTTAAATTTTCATGCACTGAGTGGCTGGAACAGTGGGATATGTGATACGCACCCCTTCGGGGGGGGGGGGGGGGGGGGGGGGGGCCTTCCATATGCATTGCTTTCAGTCACTTACTTAGCCCCCCTCTTTCCTCTCTTTTTTTTTTTTTTTTGTGTGCTTGGACCAAAGTAGATCTATGATCATTGGTCTATCATGCACACTTCTCTCCCTTGACAGTGCTTTTCCTACTCACTTGGTAGTTTTTTCTAAATTACAAGCACTGGCAGTCAACCCTTTCGGTCTAGTTTTTTTCAAATATACTTGCGTAAGGGGGCTCTGGATAGAGGTAGCACCTTTGCTGTTCGGCAGCTGCGTCCTACATGGGACGGACGGGCATCACTGGTCCTCATCCATCTCCTTAATCTCTCACGTGCTGGCTCCAAGCGCCACACCCTGGCAAACCACCTCAGCTGGTGGGCTAAACCACGTGAGGGGGTGGTGTTCACATTGCAACTCTAGGCGGATGAGCTGTTTATGACAGCCAACTGCTAGAGGACGGAGGAGATCAGGTTGGATCCAACGGCCAAATGTGGGGGAGTAAACCCTTCAAATCAGGAGTGGAGCCCCGAAGGCAGACAGCTGCTTGTATTCACGCACTGTTCTGGCAGCTCCTGCAGCCAAACTGGTGCCAAACGTACTGCTTTGCATTCCTTTGGATACATCAGCGAGGCCGAGAGGGGGATCTTGACGACTGGGCACCCCAGGATCTCCATACACTTCGCCCAGGCTTGCGCCCTGGAGAGGTCACTCCAGTGACTGACCCAGCAAGCGCATATACTCCATTGTCTTCCGAGACAGGATGCCAAGGTGTATAACACTATAGCGTTGGCTGCGTGCCTCGTGCTGGGACCATACGGCGTTGAGGCGCGTCCCCTGGGTGGTGGATAGGGGGTCCCTCGTGAGAGGGGTGCACCGAATGAAATCTCTTGGCTTGACTTCGCGAACGAAGATTTTATAGGAGTTGCCCACGACGTCTGCAGGCTTGTTCGTGGCTGCGGAGGCCAATCCGAGACAGGCAGGTTCGACCGCAGTGACTGCAGGGGAAGGTCTGGCCAGGGTTCTGAGCTGCGGCATCTCTGTTTTTTCTCCTGAGCCGCTTGTCCTTAAGGCTAGCTCTGCGAGAGTCCTCAAAGGAGACAGCTGCCTTGTAAATGGTGGAGCGCCAGGTGTCACGGTCCGCAGCAAGCAAAGACCACTGGCGGTGGTCGATTTGGCAGGCACTAAGCGACTTCTTGAGACAGTCTTTGTATCTCTTCTTTGGTGCCCCTCTGTCACGGTGTCCAGTAGCAAGCTCGCCGAACAGGGTGATCTTTGGTAGGCGATGATCCTCCATCCTGGAGACATGCCCCGCCCAGCGGAGCTGTGTCCGCAGCAGCAAAGCCTCGATGCTCACAGTTTCAGCCTGTTCAAGGACCTCGACGTTGGTGACATAGTCACTCCAGTGAATGCCCAGGATGGTACGCAGGCAGCGCTGGTGGAAGCGTTCGAGGAGTCGTAGTTGGCTGCGGTAGAGGGCCCAGGACTCGGAACCATACAGCAGGGTGGTGAGGACCACAGCTCTGTACACGCTGAACTTGGTGCCTGTTTTCAGCTGTTGATTGTGCCACACCCGCTTGAAAAGTCGCCCGAAAGCACTGTTCGCTTTTGCCAGCCTGCTGTCAAGCTCCTTGTCCAGCTTGGCGTCCGACGTGATAATGCAGCCAAGGTAAGTAAACTGGTGCACTGACTTTAGTTCAGACTCGCCAATGGTGATGTCAGGAGGGCGATACACTGTCTTGGGTGCCGGCTGATGGAGGACCTCTGTCTTTTTCAGACTGACCTCGAGTCCAAAGAGCTGGGCAGCATCTGCGAAGCAAGACGTGATGCGCTGCAGGGCTCTCTCTGTGTGTGCAACGAGGGCAGCATCATCAGCAAAAAGCAGCTCACGAATCAGTTGGTCTAGGGTTTTCGTGTGGGCCTGCAGTCGTCTGAGGTTGAACAGGCTGCCATCGAGACGATACCTGATGTACACTGCATCGTCATCATCGAGGTCCGCTGTGGCCTGCTTCAACATCATGCTAAAAAAGATGGTGAAGAGGGTCGGTGCCAGCACGCAGCCCTGCTTTACGCCGTTGAGAATAGGGAATGGTTCTGAGAGGTCATTGTTGAGTCTGACCTGGCCTTGCTGGTCCTCGTGTAGCTGGACAATCATGTTGAGGAACTTTGGGGGACAGCCAAGTCGCTCCAGGATCTGCCACATGCCTTGCCTGCTCACAGTGTCGAACGCTTTTGTTAGGTCGACAAATGTTACGTACAGCCCTTTGTTCTGCTCGCGGCACTTCTCCTGTAGCTGTCTCAGCACAAAGACCATATCGGTGGTGCTCCTGTTTGCTCTGAAGCCACACTGGCCCTCTGGGAGTTGGTCTTCAGCGATGGCAGGTACCAGCCGATTCAGGAGCAGCCTTGCAAGGATTTTCCCAGCAATGGACAGCAGGGTAATTCCCCGATAGTTGGAACAGTCAGACTTCTCGCCTTTGTTCTTGTACAGGGTGATAACGACTGCGTCACGGAGATCTTTTGGTAGTGTTCCTTCCTCCCAGCAGCAGAGAAAGAGGTCATGGAGCTTGTTGTGCAGTGCTGTGCCTCCATGTTTCCAGATCTCTGGCGGTATTCCATCAATGCCTGCTGCTTTGCCACTCTTGAGCTGGTGGATGGCTGTGAGGGTCTCTTCAGCGGTGGGCGGTTCGTCCAATTCAACCTTTACTGGGAGGTGTGGGATTTGTAGGACGACTGCTTCTTGAACAGTGCGCTCAGCGCTGAAGAGGCTCTGAAAGTATTCCGACCAGCGGTTCAAGATGGAGGTATTATCTGTGAGGAGTGCCTGGCCATTCGCGCTTCGCAGGGGACTTTGTACCAGGTGCCTGGGGCCATACACTGCTTTCAGTGCTTCGTAGAAGCCCCTGTAGTCACCATTGTCAGCACAAAGCTGGGTCCTCTGTGCAAGTCTGGTCCACCACTCATTCTGGAGATCTCTGAGCTTGCGCTGGAGACTGCTGCAGACGAGGCGGAAGGCAGACTTCTTCACAGGGCAGGAAGGCTGGGCTAGGTGGGCCTGATGGGCGGCTCTTTTTTTTGCTAGGTGTTCCTGGATCTCTACATCGTTTTCGTCAAACCAGTCTTTGTTCTTCTTTCTGGCGAAACCCAAGACTTCTGCAGAGGATTTTGCAATAGCAGTTTTCAGTTGTTCCCAAAGTGTTTCAGGGGAGGAGTCTACTGGGTCCGCTGTGTCTTTGAGCCTGCGCTGTAAATCTGTTTGAAAGGCAGCTTTCACATCGTCACGCTGAAGGCTGGCAACATCAAGCTTTTTCTTGGGGGGCCCCCATTTCTTGGGTTTTGGCTTGAAGTGGAGCCTGAGTTTGCAGCGGACAAGGCGGTGGTCAGTGTGGCACTCTGCGCTGGGCATCACTCTGGTGAGGAGGACGTCACTGCGGTCCCTCTGACGCACTAGGACATAGTCGATAAGGTGCCAGTGCTTGGAGCGAGGATGCATCCAGGTGGTCTTTCGACTGTCCTTTTGCTGAAAAGTAGTGTTGGTGATGACCAGTTGCTGCTCCGCACAGAACTCCAATAGTAGGCGGCCATTGTCGTTGCAGTTCCCCACGCCATGCTTGCCGAGGACTCCTTTCCAGGCTTCAGAGTCCTGGCCCACTCTGGCGTTGAAGTCGCCAAGGATGATGACTTTGTCGTCTGCAGGGGTACCGAATGAAATAAGGTGCCGTGAACCAACATGGTCTAAGGGAAGGTGACCCCGACAGAAAACCCCTGGTCCTCCTAGTAAGGGGGTTGGGCGTGGGGGTAGCTTCCCCACCCTGCAAAAAAGGAAATAGCTACAAAAACGCCGACGAAAAGTAGACCTCCAAGCAGACATCAAGAAACTGGGAACCACCTGGAGTAGAATCGAAGGAGAAGCACAGGACAGGAGTTGCTGGAGGTCTCTCGTCGACGGCCTATACCCAGGTAGGGGTGACAGGCGTAAGTAAGTAAGTAAGTTGGCTGCGTGATGAATGTAACCAGTGCAAGAGTGAGTTTCTAAAGTCTGCAAGAGGCATAGATGTTCAAAAGTCCTCACCACCTAAGGGTCGTTATGAGAATCTATGCATATTGCTTCATATTTTATCTGATAGTGTTACTCAAACTGAGGAAGTAGATGCGGACTAAGTAACGATTATAATCCACATCTGCAAGAGGCACAGATCCTCATGAGTTGCCTCTGTCCGCGGGTTCATGAAAATCTACGCCTCTGACTGGTGCCATTCATGCTCATGTTTCTCAAATTGAGTCTAACTGAAAACAGCCATGACTGTAACCAAATGGCAGGCAAGCACCGCGAAAACGTAAACAGTGAGAGTCTGCGGGCCAAGTTACCAAGATGTGTTGACAAGTTTGACAACCTACTTGACCACGCCCTCAAACGGCACATGTGATTGAGGTAGAACTGTATCGCAGTTGATAACTTGACAGTAGCCCGTTCAGTTGACACAGCGGCTGCGATCAATTTCAACCTTTTCTCGATTATGATTGTTGGCTCGCAAAGCAACGCAACGCATTGCCTACTGAACAGGCTACACATGCTGATTGACATTTCAAAATCGAAAACGGCGAAAACATGATTTTTTGGGTTTGTTGACTTATTGATTTTCAAAATGACCTATAGATTTTTTGTTCCTCCGGTCATATGACTTATTGACTGCAAAACTCAACCTAATCACTGGCAAGGTGGCTGGCGCAGGACTAAACTCACACATACAGCTGACCCCAGCACATTTGCATCCATTTGCTCAGGTGGACGAGGTCGCAGATATCGCGCTGCTTCTTCGGTAGTGGAGATACCCTTGGTTCTATCAAGCTGAGTGCAACACATCTGCAGGAGGCATCGACTGTAATGAGTCCGCCCAGGCTGCATGTCCTCATGAGTATATATGCCTCTTACGGATCCCATTTTCATCCGTGTTCCTCAGGCAAGGAGTGCCGTCGCGCGATAGTGACGGAGGAACAGTAAGTTCCCCTCGAGGGGCATAATTCCATCAAGGGACTGCCACTGTCACAGGCGCGAGAGGGTATTGTCTTATGTTGATGGCCGTCTTCACCTCGCTATAAACACTAGCGAAACACGGGCCGCAAGGAGCGTAGATCGATATAATTCACCCGTCAGCTTAGAACTCCAATGACTTCCTCCGTGTTTGCATATAATTGGGGCCGAGCTCCGTCTGCAAGCAGGAGGCGTAAATTGTCATTAAGGGCCGTTGTAGCCATAGGAGTTCACGAGAATCCACGCCAGATGGGAGAGTATTGCTTTTCACCCGTTCGGTACCGAGAAAATTAGAACGCCACCCCAACTGCAAGAGGCATAGATCCTCATGATGAGGATCTATGCCTCTTGTTCACACCTTTAAATCCATGTTTCTGGGACAGCTTGTTTTTTGTGTTGAGTTAATGAAGATTGCAAAACACAGTCTGCGTCAGCTGGCACTGAGGGGTTAAGAATGAGTGATCGAGTCGATAGAGCAGTCTTTGGTTGGCACTAAATCAGGCTTCCGTCTTTTTCTTCTCATCAACCTGTCCCACTCAGGTCGTTGCAGGCACTGAGATTGGAGATTGATGAGGATGTCGGAACCCCCCTCCCCCCCCCCCCCCCCCCCACCCGTCCCCTCCTCCAACTCCGCCATCCCACCCCTAATTCCCCCCCCCAAAAAAAAAAAAAAAGAAAAAAAAAAAAAAAGAAAAAAAAAGCAGCAAACACTAAACGAGTTGTGTGTCTTTAAAGTTGAATTGAACTTAGTCCGAAAAGTTGACTGACTGCCAAGCTTGTAAAAATGCAGAGAATAACAAAACGGAGAAAGAGACACGCTTAAAAATGACAGTTACATCTCAATCGTCTTGTCACTGTCATTTTTAAGCGTGTCTCTTGCTACGTTTCTTTCTCCGTAGCTGTCATTTCAGTCTAAGCGTATTACTTTCCCCTTTTGGGTTCATCTCTGTCTCTGAATTTGGAATTGACGCGCATGATTGTATAACAAGACTAATGCCAACATAGAGAGTCACTGGGTGGGTGGTCACTGGGTACGGAGTTATTGTTGTGGGGTGTTCTATTGACTGAACTGTGAAACCCGCTAAGAAAACATGTTTTCGCTTATCATTGGTATGTTCGATTTCGCCATTAACACAATACAAACTCTTACAAGAGATCAATGCTGCACGCTCAAACTTATTCCATGTACTTGCCGTAGGGTGAGTTCCGTGCACACGATGTTGCGAAGATAAGAATAGCGCTCAGCAAAGAGTAAGTGTCTGTAAATCATGGGCATACCGCGGGCGTGTCGAAGCGATACCTGGGTGTGGTGCCGGCAGACGACTGTCCGTGTCACCACAACAAACTCAGTTGTAAGCAAACAAAGTAATCACTGACTATGAATTCTTCAGAGGACAAGGGGAAAATTTAAGGATTTCGGTGTTGGGTAGAAAGAGTTAACTGGTTCGCGTCGCATCCGGATATGCCGCTCAAAGGCGTGTCTCCCAGTGCAGCACAATTCGAGTGGGTTAATCCCAACAAAGTGTGTTGACAGGTTTATAGTTGTAAACTAAACTACGTGTTCTTCAAGTCTTCAGTACAACTGACGTTTAACGTCGGTGACTGATCGATCTTGCTATCTCTCTCTCTCCCCCCCCCCCCCCCCCCCCACACACACACACACTCTTTGTGATGCGTTATGAGGCATTCTTAATTAATCTTGCAGCCTTTGTTTTGTGTTTGTTTGTTTTTTTATTTTTAAAAAAGTGGAGTGCTGAAAAAAATGGAATACCTCCCAGCTGCAAGAGGTATAGATCCTCATGTGCTCCCGCAGTTGCGGGGGCCCACGAAGATCCATGTCTCTTGCTGTCACCACTTTGGATCTATGTTCCTGGGACAGCTAGGTTTTTGGGATTGTTTTTTTTTTTTTTTTTTTTGCCTTGCATTATCGAAGATTGCAGAAAATCAGCCAGCGTCAACTGGCCATGAATGGGTTAATTCATAAATTCCGTTCGTTTGTCACCGTTTTTTTTCATAAATTTTACTCGCGTGAATGCCTCCCTCTCCTCTATTTTCTCTGTCTAGTTTTATCCCCGTCACTGTCGGTGGGACGCAGATTGTGTTTTGGAAATGTGTGTCAGTTCAACATAAAAGAACCACAGGCATAAAAAAAAAACATGCATGCAAAGTGGTTTCAGCAATTGGCATAGATTTTCGGCAGTGAACGCGTTGACGTGATTGTGGTCAATATTCGTGAAAATGATGTCACAATGATATTAGAAGTTTGAATAGTAGAATTATTTTGCTTAATTCCTGTTGCAACTGCGGTGGCTCACCTCATGTGTTGATTTTATTTTCTCGGCAGTGAACGGGTTAATGTGATTGTGGTCATAATTCGTTATGAAGATGTCAATAATGATTTTAGAAGTTTAAGCAATATAATGACTTTGTTTCTTTCCTGTTGCAGTTTTTTCGACTCCACCGCCTGCTCTCGTGGGGAAGGTGACGCATTTCTCCGTGGAGCTCTTCTGGGATGACGCCCTCAAGCAGGCTCACTCCGAGTGCGTCAAGGGCCAGGGCACAATCCGAGTAACCGTGCAAGAGCAGGATAAGGAACAGAGCACATGGGGCAATGTCTATATGTGAGTATAGTCACGGGTAACGGTTCCTTGGTTCTTACCCCTTGGCGTGTCGGTAGCGGTTTTTGTCACGATGATTCCTGTTGGAATCATCGCAACAAAAACCTCTACCGACATGCATTTTGTTCCGCGCTAAGATTGAAAGTCCCAACTTTTGGAGTTGTCGTGTGAAGACGCATGACTGATCACTTCCTTAAGCGCTGATACAACAGCAGATGGTTGACCATGGTAGTTCTTGGGCTGTGCCAGAATAGTTTGCTGTCTCTAGGTGAAATGCTTTTCTGGCACTCCCCTGGAACTATCATGGTCAACCGTCTGCTGTTGTATCAGGGCTAAAGGAAGTGATCATCAGTCAATCTGTCGTGAGCCTCTGCACATGCAGGAGCTGAATTAAATGCGTCAAGCTGTCATCGGTTGCATTTGAGGGATAAACTACACGTGTGTTCTTCAAGTGGAGGACACCGAGATGATATGCCTGCCTGCAAAAAACATACAGAGTTTTAGCACTTTTGTAGAACGAAACTTTGCACTCAAAATCATACTGGTAACTTGTTTGGCACTTTAATAATTATAACAATAATAATGTATATTTTAAGTCGCCTTTACTTTCAATTAAAAAAAAGCCCTAGGCGCCGTACAAATGACATACTAAGATACATGCACCTTGAATCCTACAACACACACACACACACACACACACACACACACACACACACACACACACACACACACACACACACACACATACATCCCACGCTAGCTAAAAAATAACAGCCCCTGTGGCTGTCGGCAGCGCTTTTTGTCGCGATGTTTCCCGCAGGAATCATCGCTACCGACAGTCAAAGGCTTAACCAAAAAACTGCTTCTTGCAAATTACACGGCCGATTTAACTGTGAAGTACACCTCCTCCCAGACAACAACCCATTTCAAAAGGCAGTGCTAGAAATCGATTTTATTTCCAGCTTACAGTGTCAAGAGGGATTACACACTGCCCCATGTCTTTTCACAAGTTTGCAACGTCCATTTCTTAAGCTGTTATTTGTTATTGCCTTGTCGTTTTTCGGGCTTCCAGACGTTCGTTGAAAATTTCTATACGTTCATGTCCTCTTTCAGGGCCTTCCATCTGCAAGAGACATGGATTCACATGAGTCCCTCCATTGGGAGGGGTTCATTGGCATTCATCGCCTTTTGTGTTAATACAAGGATCGACTTTCGTTGCGCCTTGCTGCCGAAAAAAAGTGAACACAACCCAGCTGCAAGAGGTATAGATCCCCATGAGCCCCCGCACTTGCAGGGGCTCATGAGGATCTATGCCTCTTGCGGAAACCACTATAATTTGTATCCACGCTCTTTTGACCAGTGAGATTCTTTGGCGTTGAATTAACAGAGTTTTCAAAACCACCATCTGCGTCCGCTGGCAAGGTTAAAGGTTCAGCAATTTGTCCTTTGATGAAAGATTGTGAAAGGAGACATTGAATCCTGTATAACATAGTGTCGATTAATATGTGTTTGTCATTTTGCTGACGACAGTTTATTCTGGGCACGTTCGCTAAGCGGATTAGTATGTCACAAACATTTTCTATGAAAGTGCTAGAACTGCTGGTATTACCATTGTATACTACACCTTTCCCCACGGGCTCGGGTCATGACCGCTGATTTTTTGGAGGCCAGAGAGTTGCATTATATAATTCAATAGAACCCACGAGTAGTGACGTCAATCCGAAAACAACTTATGGTTATGTCCACAGCGGGTGTTGAACACAGTCTACCGATTATTGACGCTGTCTCTCTCTCTCTCTCTCTCTCTCTCTCTCTCTCTCTCTCTGTCTGTCTGTCTCTCTGTCTCTGTCTCTCTCTCTGTCTCACACACACACACACACACACACACACACACACACACACACACACACACACATCTTACATATGACAATAAATAATGTGCATTGACATAAGAAAAAAAGATTTTAAATAAATTGAGGAGGAATTGGTGGTTTTTTTTTTTTTTGTACTTTGCTGTTTTTAAGTACAGATTATTAATGCAGCTACAAATACTACTTCAGGACTTTTCACTGTTGTTGCTGGTTGTTGGTTTTGTTTTGGCTTTGTTTTGTTTGTTTTTTGTTGTTGTTTTGTGTGTGTGTGCTTTTTGTTTGTTTGTTGTTGGTAAGTTTTTTTGTTGTTGTTTTTTTACATGAGCCGTAAGGGCTTTGTCTTTCTTGTTTTTAAATGAGTAATGCAGAGTTGTTTACTGAGAGCAAAAAAAAACAACAGCAACACATTTTTGTTCATTCTTGAAGGTTGCATAGGCTAAAACTATTATTTCGTACACGGAATTCCACAGCGGTTGTGCGTCCGGTCATGCAAGAGAGATGGAGAGAGAGAGAGAGAGAGTAAGCCGCGCACATAATATACTTGGAACGTAAACAACAGAACGCGTGATCGAACTCGAGTGCAAATCAATACTTCTACGTCAAAAAGCTATAGGGGGTTACAGACCTGCGCAGCCGATCTGGGATTAGCGCTGTTCCCATCACATTAAGGCCAAAATGGTCTGCATTTCATAGAGTCGTTGCAGGACAGGTCTTAAGAGGTGGACCGACCGTGGTAGCTCGAGGGGTGTGCCTGACCAGCATCCCCTAGTGCAAAAGATCATCGGGCCGACGTCGGCCCAATGACCTTTTGCTTGTGCCCAGACGCCAAGCTAAACAGGCGCCACCCTGGAGCAATCACGGGTGATCCCTCTTTGCGTTTAACACTCGAAGTGAAAGTGTTACGGTCCTACAGCAAAGGCCAGTCAAGCGAATCAGGGAAAGATTAAGGAACTTGGGCTACCTCTCTCACAACTCTTTGAGGTGTCCGGGCGCCAAGCTGACCGTTTGGCGGCTGTCGGTAGCGGTTTTGGTCGAGGTGATTCCAGCCGGAATCACCTCGACAAAAACCGCTATCCGGCGACAGCCAAAGGGCTAATCTGGCACCACCCGCGAGTTGTCACGGTCGATCCCTCATTGCGATCGGCAATCTTGGAATGAGAGTGCTACAGTAAAGGCCAGTCAAGTGAATCAGAAAAAAATTCCCTTCAGCCGTGGTTCTTGTGTGCCTGGCTTGGCACGAACTATCCCTGACAGACCCAGTGTTAATGGACTGTGACCAGAGTCACGTCGTATCAATGCAAGTGCGAGTGGAAGGTTTTAGGGCAAAACTAGACGAGCGGAAAAAATATAACTGACGCTTATCATAAAACTTGAAAGCTGTTCAATAACAATCAACATTCCTTCTATGAAGATGGGGGTCGTGCTGGTGTTTTCAGTGACTTATTTAATAATAATAATAATAATTACGGTATTTATAATGCGTACATAATAGGAGCATGAAGAAATATGTGAATTTATTCCAAGAAAGGGTTACATGAACACATAACTCTGCATGACCAGGATGAAAAGTTACACAACTCACTTTAAAAAAAAAAAAAAAAAAAAATCAGCATGAAAATGCTGTTTATTTGTAATCGATCACTTTTTGAACAATCCCAGGGGGCTCACTAAACCCTTTGCGTGTTAGCAGCGGTTTTAGTGACAAAAACCGCAACTGACACGCAAAAAAAGGTTAACAACTAATCGGGCAAATAGGATGACCGTTTCAAAGATGTGTGTGTGTGCGTGTACGCACATCGCCCAAAACTGCGTAAGACCTCCCCAAAATGCACAATTTAAGCACACCAAAAAATAAATACGACCCCAGGGAGGACACTCACAGTTTCGTGAAAGCTTTCAAACCATTGACCTCAATAAAGCATTGTCTAAGATTTTTAAGAAACTCGGATGTAAGGTTTTCATAGAAATTTGAAAAGAAAAAGCGTCATGCAGTAATGTTTTATTTTTTAATCCGTTTAGCTAGTTTCGTGCCAGAATCGTTCACTGTCTTTCGTTCATTGTCTTTCGCGTTGATACAGCGTGCGCCTGAGTGGCAGTCCCATAATTAGGACCCCTCCCCGTAGCTGAGTGGCAGCATTTGCCCAGTACCGGTATATTAAAGCTTGCGTACATTTCACTTGAGAGCGAGATTGCTCATGTTTTATGGTATGCATTTTGACCCGTTCAGCCCTGACGCACTACTTGTGACAGATACTTGGATCGATAGTTCAAAGGTGGTGTTAGAATAGCTTTCGTGCCTTTTGGCACCAAGGTACTCTGGCACCACCCTTGAACTGTCACGGTTGATCTATGTCCAGAACCTGTCAGAGTCTTCAGGGAAATTAAAAACCAAAAAAAACATCACGAATTATCTATTTTTACCTTTAGACTCCCCCCATTCAGCCCCAACACATAACAATGAAGATGTGGATCAAACATGATAGTTCAAGGGTGGTGCCAGGATAGCTTGGCGCCGATTCTGCTGTCTTGTCACAACCCTTGAACTACCATGGTCGAATTGTCTTCTGAACCATAAAGACAACTTTCAAGTTTGGGAATTGCGACGCAAGGGTTCCGAGTGTATGAAATTAATCTTGCTTAGAGAGCCACTTGTATAACATTTACATTAGCAATATATATCACGTTGGTTTGCGGCAATTATTTGCACAATATACACATGACGATGAACCCTCATTGTGTGGTGGTGTTGGCATTATTTTAATCGTGCACGCTTGTGTAATCATTTACCTGTGAACTTTGACACCCAGCTTGTGTTGGAAATGTAAATATTAATTTGTGAAAGTTACTGTCATCATTAATAATATTGTATGGACAGTAAATTACTGTCATCTGTAAAATAATTGTATTACAGTAAATTACTGTCATCAGTAAGATAATTGTATTAGAGTAAATTACTGCCATTTGTAAGATAATTGTATTACAGACAAATTTGTATCATGCTTTTCCCTGAATAAATTTCTTATGTTTAAGCGAGACTTGGAGGAATTTTTTCACAATTATTCAGTAACTTAATAATAATAATAATAATAATGGTTACTTATATAGCGCCTAAGCACTTTACACGTAAATACTAATACTTGAATAAGCTGATAAGATGGTGAAAAGGGGGTGAGGGGTTATTTTCACCCGCAAATTCTACATTTAGGCACATTACAAATGCGACAGCGCTAGCTTTGATCAGTCATATCTGTCAACATATACATTTGGAAAAAGTTGCTTTGTAACCCCTTGACTGCCAGCTCCACCCAGCTGCAAGAGGCATAGAACCTCATGAGCCCCCGCAAACGCGGGGGCTCATAAGGTTCTATGCATCTTGCTTGCTTTACTTTGAATCTGTGTTTGTTGGATGACCGGGGTGTATATGCATTGAAATGACGATTGTTTTTGTTGCGTTTTTAAGCTAAAAGTGCATGGCTGTAGATATACAGGAACGCAGGAATGAAATTTCAGTACGTGCATGGTTCTGTGTAGAAAGATTTTATGTTCGAGTGACAAATGTGCGTGCTTTGGGGTTAGTACACCGTGATTAATGTCATAATAACATTAGCATTGCATTTCGGAAGTGGGATTACCCGTACTTGCATTCATGGTTTTTCGGTCTCTTGCAAAGCGCTCCAACCCCACTGGTTCTATTCAGAATTCTAGCGATAAGTTACAAGTCTCGAGTTACAGGTTGGGATTTTGTGAGATGTGTGCTGTGTGCTGCAAGATCCCAGCAATGCTGCAAAATCTGCCGTATCAGCTTTGAAACTAAAGTGTCTTTGGCACGTATTTTGTAGAGGTATAATTCATTGGGCTTTTCAGCATTACAATCAGGATTAGGATGAAAACACGCAAAGCCATTAGGGAGCCTTTGAGTTGGGCACCTACACACTGAACCCAGATTATTTGCTAAATCTAAATAGAATGCCCTGGAGCCGCCAAGCGCCGTTAACCCATTTAGCCCCAACGCCCTACAGCAGGAGATGGATCGGATGATGATGATGATGGCGCCATGCTCATCCGGCACTACCCTTGAATTATCATGGTCAATCCATCTCCTTTAGCTGGCACATAGTCTTTAGGTGACACCTCCAATATTTGGAAAAGTGTGCCTGTGGGGCTAAATGGGTTAACAAAAGGCATCGATTTCCACGATCTGAAGAGTCTCTGCCATTTGATATATGTACTAGGAAACGAGTAATGGGGAGGAATAACCAGTTCGATGAATGAAAGCTTAGATAGGGTAATGCTGGGCTCCTAACCGTTTTAACCCCAAGGCTGCATTTCCTCAAAATTTAGAGGTGTCAGCAAACAACTGTGTACCAGTTGCAGGAGATGGGTCGACGATGATAATTTAAGGGTAGTGCCAGATTAACTTGGCGCCTTCAGGCACCACCCTTGAATTATCGTCGATCCTTGTTTTGCTGTAGTGCATTGAGGTTAATGGGTTAGTGAAAGCCGCAAGGTTTGATTCAGATATACTGAACGTTATCTCTGTGTGTGCGTGTGTGTGTGCTTTAGCTAGTGTGCCACACACATCTGTAAGCAGTAACGCTGAGTTGGTATACCTCGCCCTGTGCCTAGGTGACATGCACCAGCGGCGCCATTGTTGCTATATTCGCACCAGACCGGTCCCACGGATCGGTCCTGTGCACCAGATCAGTTTAGAGCGTGTGCTCTCTGCACTTGTAATGAGCAATCTCGGAGAAAGAATTGCTTGATGTTTGATTGCCGCAAAATAAGATGAATAAAGAATAAACCATTTCCCATGTATACGCAATCCAGCAATAATGCATCCTTATGCTAGCATCACGAAACATTACACGATTTGGCAGCCAGGATTTGACATATTTTTGTCCTTAATGGTGGTGATTTTGCCACATCTGCATCGCTTTGCGGCAGATAGCACCATCACAGCTGTAGTATGAGAGACGAGTGCACATACTGTAGACTTGATTCAGGAATACACAAGTTCTGATGAGAATGAACTACCCCGGGATACCTATCTATTTCCTGTAGGGACGTACACCCTCGAACATTTTATGCTCAAAGGGGGATGGGGGGTGGGGGTGGGGGACGCTAAAACTGGAAACATACAAGTCCAGAAGCCTACCTGCGCGCTCAGTTCTGGTGCACAGGACCAGTCCCAGCGACTGGACAGATGCGTTTAACCTAGGTACAGGGTGAGGCAGTAACTATGGCTGATTTGTCCATTCAGCTCAGTGAATCTTGCAACTGATCAGTTAATCACTACAACAGATAATGGGGGCATTTTTCTGCAAAACTACAAAACTCAAACTGAAAGTGAAATAATAAATAATGCTTCTGTTTATTGTTAAACCTTTGCATGTCCTACAGGAATCATCTTAACAAAAACTGCTACCGACACGCAAAGGGTTAAATACCTGGGGTCTTTTTGTTGCTGATTAACACTCACATCATTGTCAAAATTACTCAGCAGCAAAATGAATTGGCAATGCATTACATATTTGTTATGCCATATGGTCTGTGCACATATCTGTAGTCACTTTGAATGCTACTTGTCTGATATATTAACCCTTTTGCTGAAACATTCATTATGGAATCACCAATTTTTCCAACATCCACTGGTACATTGACAAGGGATTTAATGTTACCGCTTTTTCTGCTTGCCAGGGGTATGGGGAAACGCTGTGAAATTAAGGGTCTTGAAGAGAAGACAGACTACAACTTCCGTATGCGCTTTCAGCAGGGTGAGAATTGTAGCGAATGGAGTCCAACAACAGTCGTGAGCACTACAAGTAAGTTTATCTACTGTCATATTAGATTTATATGGAACTTTGGAAGATTACAGCGTTCTTTTAAAAACTTAAATGTTTTTAATTTTTTAGCAGAGGGTACAACTGTAGAATCATTAAAATGTTTTCAACCATTAGGCACACTCAGGATGTTTCTTTATCCCATTGTGTGCCATCACCAAAGTGAACTGATCATGATCAAGTCAGACTGCGTTATTCACAATCACGCTATTTTTAGTGATAAAGCACATAGACTTGTGAAGAAAACCACTTGGTACAGCAGAAGGTCCTCGAGCCGCCGGCCGTGGCGGGCTGCCTAAGGCTGTCATGCAACCCAAGAACCTTTAGGTCATCGGGAATCACCATTGGAGCCACAGCCATCTATGCATTATATCCAGTAACATGGAGCGCATAATACTGAGGCTGTCCTATACTTAATCCTATGTTTTCCATCACTAAAAGACTCGGCATGTCATATTTTGCAGGGGAACCACTGAACGGGCAGAACTTGCACAAACCAATTTTACAAGAAAATCTCGCAGATTTAGAGGCAGTGCTAGACAGTGGGTAAGTTTCTCTACGATTATTTCCAGTCGACTTTACTATTAACAAGGTCAGATGTGACGACACGTTTTGCGTTTAGATTATTTTGCTGATAAGAAACTGTGAATATACATGTAACAAGAAGACAAATTGGATCTCCTGCATTTTGATTGTGTCCAAAGTTCACTGTATTATGTAGGATGACCATTACGTGTATACTGCTCTGTTTTACACCTTTCGCTGACATCACGAATTGCTCATCTGAAACCACTACACACTGACTGACATTTGTGTGAAAATCACATATGTAAATGAGACCAAAAATAGGCATAAAAACACAGGACTAACAAGAGACATAAACCCTCATGAGCCCCCACAGCTGTGGGCTGGGGGCTCATGAGGGTTTATGTCTCTTGCAGCTGGATAGCAGTCACCTGGTCCTGGCAGTTAAAGGGGTTACTCCCCTTTTCTGTAAAAAGTATCTAGATGCCTTGCCACTGCCAAGATGAGGTGTTTATTCTTGTGCGCCCCTGCAGGTGTTCACATGAGTATATTCCTCTTGTTGGCAGAAGTCACATGTTTGCGTCCTTAACTCATTCGAGACATGCCACCTCCAGATACGCAGCTTAAAGCCACGTATCCGGAGGCGGCACGTCTCGAATGAGTTAAGTTGTGTTTCCATATAGTGACTGTGTTGTGTTAGTTGACATGACAAAAATGACAAAAAAGTAGCTGAGCAGGAGGCCCCGAAAAAACCCCAATTTTTTATGTTTCCTTATAGCGGTGCAACAGGCCCTATTTTAACCCATTTAGCCCCAACGCCCAACTGCAGGAGATGTATTGACCATGAAAATTGAAAGTTAGTGCCAGATTAGCTTGGCGCTTTCAGGCACCAAGCTAATCTGGCACTAACCTTGAATTATCATGGTCAGTCCATCTCCTGTGAGTGGTACATACATGTTGTCGTTAGGTAACACCTCCAAAATTTGGGAAATGTGGCCATGGGCATAAATGAGTTAAATCGTTTTGAAATATTAATGTTTGTCATGTACTAAAAGCTAGACTCTCTTCAGTGTGGAATTGCTGTTGAATCGCTCCATGGGGCGATACACTTTTGTTACGCCACTGTTATTTCGTTGATTTTTTGTATCTGTGTTCTCGATTTTGGTCGGCATCGCCACTGCTTTCATGCCGCTGTTGCGTCGCTATATGTGGAAATGCCCCTTTCCAGCAGGGGTTCACATGAATACAGCAGAACCTGTTTTGAGCAAAACCACACTTGTGAGAAGATGTCACCTGTCATGAAAGACCATCATTTTGGTGGCTGTAGCCATCTATTTGATGGCCTTCAATGACAGGCAACACTTTGACTGTCGGTAGTGCTGTTAGTTGCGGTGATTTCTGTAGGAATCACCGCTACTAAAAGGGCTTCTGACAGTCTAAGGGTTAACCCATTTAGCTCTGAGTCCCTACAGCAGGGGATGGATTGACCATGATAATTCAAGGGCAGTGCCAGATTAGCTTGGCACCAAGTTAATCTGGCACTACCCTTGAATTATCATGGTCAATCCATCTCCTGCAACTGGTACAGTCATTTGGCAACACCTCCCAAATTTGAGAAGTGGGACCTTGGGGCTAAAAGTGTTTAGACTGCCTTTGAGAATTTGAGAGAGTGCCTGCCTTTTGAATCACCTTTTTCTTGTAAAAAAAAAAAAGGTTGGTTGCTCAAAAACAGGCTCTACTCTATATGCTTGCCTCTTGCTGGCAGAGGTCAGCTGTCCCTGCGTCTTCAGATTGAGGTACTCGTCCAAGGATAACATTTCTGCTGATGATTTTGTCTGTCAACAGGGAGGTTCATGTTGACGTGCCAGACTCCCTTGGGTTCACGGGACTCATGCAGGCAGCCAAACGGTCATTTCTCGAGTAAGTTCACTGTTTTCATGTGAACATGTAATGGTATATCTCAAAATGTTGTTTTAGATGACAAAAGTGAGTTTGTATACTGTGGGCCGTCCATCATCTGTCCATTGTTTGGCGTTCGGTGTCCATGGTAAACTGTAATGTTGGCATTTTCTCAGCGTCTATTGAAGTCACAGTCTTCAACCTCAGGTGTAGGATACTTTAGAGCAAAACCTTTCTAAACATACCAATTTTAAAGACCTTGCAGTCTTGGGGGTTCCTGAGGATCTATGCCCTATGCTGGCGCTACATTTTGTAAATTATTCTGGGTCTGTTTATACAACTCATAAAGCACTGACATGCTACGATAGGATTTGGATGAGTTCAAGGGTGGTGTCAGAATAGCTTGGCGCCTGTAGGCGCCAAGCTATTCTGACACCACTCTTGAACTATCATGGTCCAGCTGTCTCTAGAACTGATATGGAATGAAGGATATCTAAAAAAGAAATTATAATGTCATCTTGAGGGTGTAATGAGTTACAGCAGACATTTATCAGAAGTGTACCTGTAATGGTTTCAGAGACATCATGACAGGGGAGGGATTAAACATGGTACTGGAAACTTGAACCATTAGGTAAATAGAAATGTTTACGGATCACCTAGCAAGCGTTGGAGTGTGACAGTTGGTGATTAGGGTCAGGATCAAGTTAATTGTCTTCAGACTATTTTTGTCAGGCATCGTTCTGTTCTTAGTTTCCAGGTTTTAATTAGTCTGGAAGAGATATTTATAGAACGCTGCTATTACTCAGTGAAACTCTAGATGCACACCAGAAGAGTGATTTCTATGTAGAGTCAGCACTTTGTAGTAGCCTCTGTCTGTCTCTCTCCTCTTTGTGTGTGTGTGGGTGGGTGTGTGTGTGTGTGTGTGTGTTTATTCGTTCATTCATTTATTTATTGCATCATTTGAATCCTATCCATGGGCATAAAAGCATACATCTGCCTGCTCATTGTCTATACGTGAAGGTTAAATTTAGGGAGCTGACCCTTAACCCTTTTCATCGTGATACGCTATTGCTTGAAATTAATTTGACTATGATAGTTCAAGGGTGGTGCCAGAAGCTATTCTTGCACCACCCTTGAACTAAAATGGTTGATCTCTCTCCTAATCTGTAATGTAGCCTTCATAGGACAGTAAGCAAAATTTGAAAAATCAGCTTCAGAATGTAATTGGTTAAAGTAGTCGTGTGTGTTTTCCATCAATGAATTTAGGGTATTCTCTCACGAGACCTCTTTTCTGGATACAGAAGCAGTTATGATCTAGCCCCATGTCTGGATGCAAGTACATTGAGTAAAGTTGAATCGGTGGAATCACCATGTTCTATCCCTCGGGCCTCGTTCAACCAGTTTTGTTTGTCTGAACAGCAAATTTGGAAATTGATGATTGTTTTCTGTCAAAACTCTTACTATTGGTAAATAAAGTGTCATTGTTTCTAACTCAGACACACTGCACATGCCGACTCACTCACTCATTTATTTAATTTGCAGAGGAATGGAGATGTTGTTGCAGCATGGAGCTGATGTAGATTACAAAAATGAGTCGGGGAAAACAGCGTACGTATACAGCTCTTTAAATGGAATCTTATATGTCTGTACCTTCTATAAGATTTGGTGTCAATTGTATCTAGTCCCGCATGTTAACTTATTGAGCGCTAAAGTATAAATTCCCAAATCTGGGTGGTTTGTGGACCATGATAGTTCAAGGGTGATGCCAGTATAGCTTGGTACCTATAGTTGCACTTACCATGAACTATAATAGTCAGTGCTTATTTGTAGTGTCAGGACTGCATGTGTTAAATATTCAACAAGCCACTTCTATATCTTTGTTGACAGACATCTGGCTTGTTACCAGTACACACATACTTGAAACAACTGAGCCTCTGTTCAATTCAAATTCTGATGTACTTTGTGAAAAGCATGTCTTACAAATGTGTGTGTGTGTGCTAATGATTTGTTCTAACATTGAAACATCCATGTACTGTTGTCTTTGAATGCTAGACATATGACAGTTACTCTAATAGATGTTTTTCAATAAGGGCTCCTAATAGAAGAATACTAAATAGACTGAAATCAGACATACATGTGGGTCAAAAGTGCACATGCTTCGACAGAAACAGTGGCTTAAAAGCCCAGACAAACATGCGATATCAGCCCTGACACACCACAGCAAGACATGGATTGAGCATGGTAGTTTAAGGGTGGTGCCAGAATAGCTTGGCGCCCATAAGCGCCAAGCTATTCAGGCACCACCCTTGAACTATCATGCTTGATCTGTCACAAGAATTGTAATATTGTCCTTCAAAGAGCAACTTCAAAATGTGGGCATGTTGGTCCAGGAGTAGAATGTGTTAATACTGTTTCTGTCAAAACAAGTGCAATTTTGACCTATTTGTGATTTCCAGAAAACATCTATTTGTCTTGTATTGAGGAAAACGCTGTAGTCTAGACATACAATGTTGCTGGATGCCATCATTCATTTATGCAAGCACTCGTGAATGCTAAGCAAGGGAGAGTAAGTTTTTTTTAATATGCAAATATGCCTTCCTATATTTAGCTTGAGTGGTTCATGTTTGCACCGGCAGTTACAAGATATCACTGAGTGGATGACACGTGTTTAGATAAGACTTATATTTATGTGCTAAAAATGTTGCTGTTTGAATGGAGTGTCACCCTGAAGTGTTCATAAAATGTAACTTGTCTTGTAGCTAATCTGAACAAATTGGCAGGTGCAAGAAGGAAGTGATGTGTTTTGTTCACAGTTTATTGGCTTCTGTTGCCTCAGCCTAACTGTGAACAAGACTTTATAGTTTGAAGCATTTTTCCAGGATTTTGTTGTTGTTGTTGTTGTTTTTTGTGGTAATGTCAGGAGTAGAGAATATAAATGATCTTTATTTTATTATGAAAAAGGAGATCTACACCATTACTTTTCATTATTTGACAGCTAAGTCTTGTGATGTATTGGAATATTTTGTTTAGCACAAAAACCAATGATTCATGCACCCATATGAAAAAGAGAATTGTTTGACAGAAAAGCATTTGACAGAGCATTTTCAGTCATCAGCATCTGTCTGCAAGACACGCAGATCATTGCAGGGAACTCATGAGCTAGGATCAGTGTCTGTGACTGGCAGTGTTTTAGCTCCTGTTTGACCTATTGTCCTTCAAAGGGGGACGGGGTGTCAGAATAGCTTAGTGCCTATACAGTCTTGCAACAAAGTCCAAACCAGCAACTTGCGGCAAGTTGAAGGCACATCTGGTACTTGTCATGGGAGTGAGGCCTAGAACTGATGATGATGATGATGATGAAACGTTTTTATTCAGGATAAAAAGTTTTAGGCATAACAATGCCTATCTTCCAAACTGTCCTGCTACTCTACACATAAAAATACATCAGACGATACAGCAAAAGATAAAATATATATAAGTACCCATTCCCCCCCCCCCCCCACCCCCACCCCCACCATCAAAAAGAATAAAAAGTAAGAATAAAAAATAAAATACAAAAAGAAACCCAACCATGCCATATACCCTGACACTGTCGGAATAGACGGACTGAGAACAGCCCCCCTCCCATTTGCCAAAGGGCATACAGGAAACGTCATGCACTCATGGCGTTATCTATGCATGTTAATGTAACAGAGAAGTAGAGTTCGCCATTGATGTGTGATGTGAGTGATACTGACAGTTTGTAATCACAGTCTATAAAAGAGCGTCCCCCTTCTTGGTTCTTGACATAAACAACGAAAAGTATAAGCAGGATTCAAGGGCTTAAGGAAATATTTAGAAGTAAATGTACTGACATTTACGTCTGTTTTCCTGAAGCTGAAATAGGCCGACGGCAGTTTCAAATACACTTGTTTGTTAAATCTCAAGACAGATGTACCCTTATGTTTCACAACCGCACATCTTTTTAGTCTGAAACATCGTACTTGTGGGCGAAGTCTTTACATTTCCTTTCTGAAAAAAGGCTTAAGTTGAGACGCATTTATTTATTTATTTATTTATTTTATTTTATATTTTGCCCTTTTCTCTGACCACCTTCTCGTTGTTTTACACTTTTTAAATCAGCTTGCATAGCTCAGTCAAAAATTTTACAATAAATTCCAAGGTCTCCCTGTAAAGTAAAGATTGTATCATAGATAGTTAGGGGAGAGAAATGTGTGAGCAGGGAGGTTTTTAGCGCCAGAGGACCCAGCGCCCTGTTGGTTGTTATCTCTCTTCACCTCTCATGCTGTCTTCACAAGTACTGAACTGAAAATCAACTCAGCCTGAGGAACACAGCTGCATATTTCTGGATGCAATAACTGTGAATTGAAATGAACCCTCATGAAAATTACTCATGTGCCACATTCATTTCAGAAAGTTTTGCTGCTTCTACAAGGCAGACACAGATTCAGCAGCAATGATTCTCTCACTATAGTGAGCATAGCTGTAAATTTTGGCACAAATATATCAAACACTGCCTTTATTTTCATGGGCGTTTCCTAAAGCCTGCTCGGTGGAGCTTTTTGGTGGAGTGCAGTGTGCGCAGTACTGGCCCCACCCTTTAAACCTTTGGTTCGTTTGCCATGGCCTAGCAAGCTGGGACGGTGGCATCGAGGTCCTCAGGTCGTAGGTTTTATATCAGACTGTCCTTGTCTTAGTCTCTGGCTCAAAAGCCTTCCCCGGAGACACGGGGGCTTTTGATGTCAGGGGTTTCCTCCCTTGGCCTTTCCGCAGCCAAGCGGCCAGGCCTGCAAGGCAGCAGGGGACTCGTGGGGGCCGGGGTCGTCTATGTCCCGTGCAGATGTGAACATCTGCCCACTGCTCAGACGGTGACACTTACCAGAGGAGAAAAATCCAACGCCGGAACCCGGTATCGAACCTCGCACCTTTGGCATTGGAGGCAGATGCCTTAACCACTGCGCCACTTCCCCGTCTACTACCTGCTTATGAAAATCTATGCTGTTAAATGTGGAAGATGGTGTGGACCCGGGCTTGTTTCATCCAGAGTGCTGGTGTTTATGTTAGCTGTCAAGTGTGGCGGGGACCAGTGTTGGGGAGGAGGGTGGTGCATTTCCCAACTCATCCAGCTTCAGTACTTTGTCGCTAGACTGTATAGGCACCAAGCTGTTCTGGCACCACAGTTGTCTTATGAAGGTTGATCTTTCTACTTTGCTGCAGTGTAGTCTTATGAAGGTTGATCTTTCTCTTTTGCTGCAATGTAGTCTTATCAAGGTTGATCTTTCTACTTTGATGCAATGTAGTCTTATCAAGGTTGATCTTTCCACTTTGCTGCAGTGTAGTCTTATCAAGGTTGATCTTTCTCCTTATCAAGGTTGATCTTTCTCCTTATCAAGGTTGATCTTTCTCCTTTGCGGCAATGTAGTCTTATAAAGGTTGATCTTTCTCCAGTTGCCTGATCGGCGTTAAACCCAAATAACTAACTAACTAACTTGATCTTTCTCCTTTGTTGCAGTGTAGTCTTATCATGGTTGATCTTTCTCCTTTGCTGCAATGTAGTCATCATTTGACAACTCTCCAGAAAGAATTCAACACATTTAGCCATAAGATCAACATTCCAAATTCATACCTCAGTGTTTTAACCCTTTCCATTATTGCATGAATAAATTTTACTGATAGTTCAAGGGTAGTGCCAGAATAGCAGAGGCGCCAAACAATTCTGGCACCACCCTTGAACTAAAATGGTTGATTTATCTCCTAATCTGTAATGTAGCTTTCATAGGACAATACACACATTTGAATAAATCAGCCTCGGAATATAATGGGTTTAAATTCTCCATTAAGGCTGATGATGGTGTGCGCGGCCGGCAAGCTGGATCCTGTACAAGTGCTGCGGAAGTACAAAGCTAGCTACGATCTGTTTGACAATGGCGGTTGCGCGCCCATTCACTGGGCTGTGGATGGTAACAATGTCAAGCTTATCGATTGGATGGCGGAGGATGGTGCCAACGTGAACCTGAAGGACAAAGGCCAAGGTCACTGGACACCACTCATCAGATGTGGTATGTCATCTGATTTCTGGTGATATTTTAAATTCATGTTTATAGTCCTTTTGTGTGTTTAATGCATTCAGCCACGGTACAGTACAACAGTAAGAGATGTTGCTGTCTTTTTTTGTAGAAATCCATTCAGCACTGATACATTGTAACAAAAGACATTCACCATGGTAGTTTAAGGGTGGGGCCAGAACAGCTTGCTGCTTGGCCTCACGCTTGAACTATCATGGATGATCTATCTCGTGAAGTAGTTTGCAGACTTCAGAATTTCAAACTGAATGTGTTCACACAAGAAAGTTGGTGTAACCTTGTGGTATGTCAGGTTCTTTAAAACCATGTCATTGTCTCGGCTGGCGATTTGGTGTCGTAAGGAAGTGGTCAAGGGATCAGGAGCCAGTTGCATGAATGACCTTAGTCCTGTGTCAGCCAGTTAGCAAGGTGCTTCGCTATGGCAGAGCACATTGTTTAGTGGATGGTGCAGGACTAAGCTATAGCAGAGCACCTTGCTTAGTGGCTGGCACAGGACTAACCTCACTCATGCAACTGACCTCAGTTTCCAACAAGCAAACGACCATCAGGCTGACTTCAGCCGCAGTGGATCCGTGCACAGCTATGTGCGGGTCCACTGCGGCCAGCGTTGGCCTGAGGACCTTTGCTTACAGCATTTAGTGATTACCCTCTGTATATGAGCTGTTCTTGAAGCTGGAGCATTTTGTTGTCCGCATCCAGCCAACCTGCATGGGAACCGTGATGTGGCTCTGGCACTGATGTTGGCTGGTGCGGACATTAACAGCACGGACATCAACGGGTCCACTGCCCTGCACCATGCAGTCATGCGCAAACACTTTGACCTCACTCAGCTTCTGCTGCAGAGACTTGCTAACCCACTGGCACAGAACAGAGTGAGAATATTGATGTGATGATATTAACCCATTTAGCCCAAACACCCTACAGCAGGCGATGGATGGACCATGATAATTTAAGGGTAGTGGCAGATTAGCTTGGCACCTTTAGGCGCCAAGCTCATCTGTCACTACCCTTGAAATATCATGGTCCACCCATCTCTTGCAACTGGTACATAATCGTTAAGTGACACCTAAAAAATTTAGGAAATGTGACCTTGGGGCTAAATGGGTTAATATTGACAATACTAAAAATGATGTAATGATGTATGTTTGTCTGTGATTTTGGACCTCGTGGCCCGCGGCTATAAAATCCAAAATTATAGACCGGCACATAGAATACTCCATGAATGGTCACACCAGAATTGTGCAGGTGTTTTCAGTATTGCAAACCTGTATATGAAGGGTCAGTGAAAATGCATGTGGCACCAAAAGAGTGCACGACACTTTCTGGTCCGTTTCTTTTTTCTCTTCAGATACTCTTTTCACGGAAATGTTTCATAACATTTCAGTGTCATCACAGCTTTCAATTCACTTCTGGCCTACAATATGCAAAAATGCAACAGGCCTCCCCAAAATGCACAATTTACACAAATAAATTAAATAATCACGACCCCTGTCACACTGTCACTGAGGAAAACAGAAAACTGCGTGCATTGTGGCTGCTGAATTGAAATTATTATTTGTACTTTGTACAGACTTGTTTCGTGAAGTTGGGAGGGGGGGGGGGGGGGGTGGAATAGGTCTGCTTGACATTGGTGCATCATGTGGCTGCGTGTAAAAGTAGTTGAAATTAATAATCTACTTACTCTAGTCTACCAGATTATCATAGGGAATGAACAAAAAAGTACACATTAGGTGGCTGCAACATCTCTGCGAATGAGATGCAGTACAAGAAACATGGCAAGTTATTTGAAGTAAGAGCGTCGACGTATTACTGTGCGAAGGAACTAGCTGTATGATTTTTTCTGCCTCTGATCGGCTTTGGTCCTCATGTGTTTGGTAGATTTATTTTCTCTCTTGCTGAGCTTCAGTTCCAATGCTATGCTTGAAATACACTTGAACCAGGTCTGTTTGTAATATGTTTGTTGCAAGTAAATGATGTAACTGCTACAACAGTGCTGTTGTGTACTGTCCATCCTGAATAGTTTGAAGATTGTAGATTTACACAATTTCTAACGTTTTTAAAACCAGTTTTAATTTGTCTTACATATTTCCATTTTCAAAGTTTGTATGCCACCTTTCACTGTTTCTTTGGAAATCAAAACTAGTTTCATTCATTCATTCCCGCCTGCTCAGCGTTAAACCCAAATAACTATCTAACTAACTCATTCATTCATTTATTCATGTGCCCACTCGGCACCAGCCTCCACGTGGCGTGGGTGGGTAGTCTCCTCAGTCACTGACTGAGTGGGCTAGTAGAGGGGTGCCATCTTTGTCCAGGATTAGGCTTGATGTCAGCAGATATGTTGTTCAGTCTTTTTCACTGGTCCGGTTTTTAAGGAGCTGTGCTAACCCAGGTCGTACCATATTCGATTGGTCCTTAAAAATACTCATGAGCTTTTGGTCCTTTGGATCCCAAGTGTTTGCTGTGCTTGGAGACCCGTGTCAGGGGAGAAGAGGATCCTGGTGGCTGAAACACTCCACTTTGGCTTTGACTTCTACCTAAACGGGAGGCTAGTCGTACCGGCCTAGTCAATCGGCTCTTTGTCATGTTGAGCCCTATCCCACTGTTGACATGCGGGTTGCTGTACGGGGCACCATGCTATAGCCTTTGCTGCTGATTAGGTGCTTTACGCCAGTATTCCCCTGCATTCAACGGTGTGATAGAAGGCGGTGGCTCAAATGGTTCAATCGGGCTTACCCCCTTGAGTATATCTTTCGGGCAGTCTCCATTGTGCGTCGGCTGGAGACCCGCCGACATTTGCACTTTCTCTTGTTGGGCTCGGTGGCGGGCGGGGTCCCCCGGGGGATGAATATCTCAACTATTATAAAATGGAAAAAAAACCAAAAAAACTTGCACAGAAGCGGCACATAGCCACCAACATTGAACATGACAGTGACTCGGGACTGTGAGGAAGCGACGACTCAGGCGTCGGCCGTGTGGCCTCGCTTCCTCATTGTCCGTAGTAAGGTGAAGCAGAAACCTGTTACCAAGCTGCATCCTTTTCTGGTGGGGGAGACCCTCAGGAACCGTGTTGGCAGGCCTGACGCCCAGCGCCTCAGGTCTGGTGACTTGCTGGTGGAGTGCCGTACCCGGGCACACTCCAGCGGGCTACTGAGGCTCTCTTCCATCGGAGACACTCCAGTGGAGGTCACACCCCACAAAACTATGAATTCGTCAAGAGGCGTAATCAAAGATCAAGCTTAGGCAGAACTGTCAGAAGATGAACTTGTACGGAACCTTAAGTCTCAGGGGGTGACATACGTCAGGTGCTTCGCTTCCAAGCGAGGTGATGGGGAGATCCGTCTCCCTACCATCATCCTGACATTTAGCACCCCCACCCCACCTACTACCATCTGGGGAGGTTACTACTCCTTGAAAGTGAAAAAGTACGTCCCTCTCCCCCTCCGGTGCATTAAGTGCCAAAAGTATGGCCATGGGCAGAAGACATGCCGCCAGGCAGAGGCTTCATGCGCCCGTTGCGCTCAGCCCGGACACTCTCCTGAATCCTGCACAGCCACCCCCCTGTGTGTGAATTGCCAGGGGGCGCATATGGCTTCGGACAAAAAATGCCCTCATTGGATATCCGAGTGCAAGATTCAGCAGGTGCGTGTGGAGAAGGGGCTGTCCTTTCAGGATGCCAAAAAACTGGTTAAGGCCCTGGTGCAGCTGCGGCTGCCCCATCCTCTAACACCTCTGTGTATACTTTCAGTGCAGCGGTGGCAGGGAAGCGCCCCACCAAAGACTTTTCATGTCAAACCCCAACTTCTTGGTTGGGGGCGGAGCCTCGACTCCTCTCGCCCCTGGAGAGTAACCCTCCTCCGGTGGTGACGAGGAGCCAGGGAACGCAGAAGGCGGACACTGCTGGTCCGGTAGTGCCGCCTTCTGTTGCCCCTAAGCCTCAGCCCCCACCCAGACCTGCTAGTTTGTCAACGTCAAAGGCTTCTGGCTCTGGTCAGCCTTCTAAGGCCGCTAACTCTAGCAGCAGGAACGCTGCCCAGGACCAGAAGTCTAAGAAATCTATGGGACCGCTGTGCGCACGGGCCCAGAAGGGGAACACTGATGTCCCCCTTCAAAACAAATATGCTGCATTGGAGGAGCAGATGGAGGGGGTGGAAGTTGTCGTTGCTGATGCTGTGGCAGCTCCACCCCCTTCATCTCCGAAGAACCAGAGGAGGCCCGGGAGCTGGCCCCCCTCTGTTTCTTCAACTCCTTCCAAGGTAAAGGAAAAAGGGGGCAAAACTCCTTACCCCCAGATAAGACTTAATCATGTACTCTTTGCTTCAGTGGAATTGTCGTGGTTTTCAAGCTAACTTTGAGGAATTATGTCTTTTAGTCAAGTTCTATAACCCCTCAGTAATATCTCTTCAGGAGACTTACCTGAAGACTTCTGACCCTGTGTCCTTTAATGGTTTTAATGTTATACATAAAGGCTCTGATTCGGAGAGGCACTCGGGTGGAGTGGCTCTTCTCATTAGTAGCCAAATTTTATGTAGCCCCGTTAGCATCGACACCTGTCTTCAGGCTGTCGCAGCTCGGGTTACCTTGAAGAAGACCATAACCATATGCAGTATTTACCTGCCACCATCACTGCGGGTCTGTAGTAATGATATTTTTAACTTAGTAGATCAACTGCCCCCTCCCTTTATTCTCATGGGGGATTTTAACGGTCACGCTCACCTTTGGGGTAGTGACCACTATGATGGCAGAGGTCAGATGTTAGAAGATGTTTTTTCTCAAATTAACGGAAGTTAACCTATGTGTCTTTAACGATGGCTCACCTACATACTCAAATTCAGGTTCAGGATCTAGTTCTGTTCTAAACCTCACTGTGTGTGATCCTTCTCTCATGCTGGACTTTGACTGGAAGGTTCACGACGACCTGTGTGGTAGTGACCATTTCCCAGTAGTCCTGTCATCGGTCAGCTGTGAGGAGGATTCGCCGGTGGGGCGCTGGAATCTCAAGAAAGCTAACTGGCCTCTGTTTGCCTTCCTCTGTCAGTCTCGTCTTACAGAGGAGGTGGTCATGTCAGCTGAAGAACCTGTTTCTTGTTTTACTTCTATTTTGTTGGACGTAGCAGGTGACACCATCCCTAGAACTTCCACATCAGTCCCTCGGAAGCCAAGAGTACCATGGTTCAATGAAGAGTGCCGCAAGGCCCCAAAAATGCAGAAATCTGCTCAGCGACGTGCTTTTCGTAATCCGTCGCAAGCAAATATTTTAACATTTAAAAGACAGCGGGCAAAAACCCGTTACATTTTTAAACGTGAACGCCGTGCTTTCTGGAGACGCTTCATCTCCTCTTTATCTTCTAGGACTCCGTCCCAAAAAGTCTGGAACTGGAAGGCTGTTTGAAGAATTAGGGGCAGGGGTGGCTCAGCTTCTGTCGGCCATCTTAGAGATGGTGCCAGTTTGGTCACGGATAAAAAGGCTGTGGCCAATTTGCTTGCCCATAATTCTTCAACAGAGCATTATTCACCTTTCTTCCAGAGAGAGAAGGAGAAGCAAGAGTCTTGTACTTGTGATTTTATATTAGATAACTCGGAAGACTATAATGCCCCTTTTACATTTTCAGAATTGCAGCAAGCCATGCAGAAATGTACTGACTCTGCTGCTGTACTAGATACCATCCACTATCATCTCCTAACACATCTGCCTGAGGATTCACTCCTTGTACTTCTCAAGGCCTTTAACCATATCTGGATAACCGGTCATTTTCCACCATCTTGGCGCCAGGCTGTGGTTGTGCCAGTCCCCAAGCCTGGTAAGGATCCTTCTGACCCGGGCAACTACTGGCCAATCGCTTTGACATCGTGTTTATGTAAAACTATGGAATGCTTGGTCAACGCCCGCCTGGTGTGGCATCTTGAGTCGCAGGGTCTCATCACAGACCTCCAGTGCGGTTTCCGGCGCTTCTGTAGTACAACTGACCATCTAGTCCGCTTTGAGTCTTTTATCCGAGATGCTTTTGTCAACAAGCAGCATGTCTATGCAATTTTTTTTTTGATCTTGAGAAGGCATATGACACTACCTGGAAGTATGGTATAATGTCTGATTTGTCGGACATGGGTTTTAAAGGGCACCTGCCCGTTTTTATTCACAATTTTTTGACTAACAGGTCGTTCCATGTCCGTGTGGGCTCCACCCTCTCCGACTCCTTTGAACAGGAGATGGGTATCCCGCAGGGCAGCATTTTATCTCCTGTTTTATTTCTCTCTCTCTTGGCTTGACTTCGCGAACGAAGATTTTATAGGAGTTGCCCACGACGTCTGCAGGCTTGTTCGTGGCTGCGGAGGCCAATCCGGGACAGGCAGGTTCGACCGCAGTGGCTGCAGGGGGAGGTATGGCCAGGGTTCTGAGTTGCGGCATCTCTGTTTTTTCTCCTGAGCCGCTTGTCCTTAAGGCTAGCTCTGCGAGAGTCCTCAAAGGAGACAGCTGCCTTGTAAATGGTGGAGCGCCAGGTGTCACGGTCCACAGCAAGCGAAGACCACTGGTGATGGTCGATTTGGCAGGCACTAAGTGACTTTTTGAGACAGTCTTTGTATCTCTTCTTTGGTGCCCCCTCTGTCACGGTGTCCAGTAGCAAGCTCGCCGAACAGGGTGATCTTTGGTAGGCGATGATCCTCCATCCTGGAGACATGACCCGCCCAGCGGAGCTGTGTCCGCAGCAGCAAAGCCTCGATGCTCACAGTTTCAGCCTGTTCAAGGACCTCGACGTTGGTGACATAGTCACTCCAGTGAATGCCCAGGATGGTGCGCAGGCAGCGCTGGTGGAAGCGTTCGAGGAGTCGTAGTTGGCTGCGGTAGAGGGCCCAGGACTCGGAACCATACAGCAGGGTGGTGAGGACCACAGCTCTGTACACGCTAATCTTGGTGCCTGTTTTCAGCTGTTGATTGTGCCACACCCGCTTGAAAAGTCGCCCGAAAGCGCTGTTCGCTTTTGCCAGCCTGCTGTCAAGCTCCTTGTCCAGCTTGGCGTCCGACGTGATAATGCAGCCAAGGTAAGTAAACTGGTGCACTGACTTTAGTTCAGACTCGCCAATGGTGATGTCAGGAGGGCGATACACTGTCTTGGGTGCCGGCTGATGGAGGACCTCTGTCTTTTTCAGACTGACCTCGAGTCCAAAGAGCTGGGCAGCGTCTGCGAAGCAGGACGTGATGCGCTGCAGGGCTCTCTCTGTGTGTGCAACGAGGGCAGCGTCGTCAGCAAAAAGCAGCTCACGAATCAGTTGGTCTAGGGTTTTCGTGTGGGCCTGAAGTCGTCTGAGGTTGAACAGGCTGCCATCGAGACGATACCTGATGTACACTGCATCGTCATCATCGAGGTCCACTGTGGCCTGCTTCAACATCATGCTAAAAAAGATGGTGAAGAGGGTCGGTGCCAGCACGCAGCCCTGCTTTACGCCGTTGAGAATAGGGAATGGTTCTGAGAGGTCATTGTTGAGTCTGACCTGGCCTTGCTGGTCCTCGTGTAGCTGGACAATCATGCTGAGGAACTTTGGGGGACAGCCAAGTCGCTCCAGGATCTGCCACATGCCTTGCCTGCTCACAGTGTCGAACGCTTTTGTTAGGTCGACAAACGTTACGTACAGCCCTTTGTTCTGCTCGCGGCACTTCTCCTGAAGCTGTCTCAGCACAAAGACCATATCGGTGGTGCTCCTGTTTGCTCTGAAGCCACACTGGCCCTCTGGGAGGTGGTCTTCAGCGATGGCAGGTACCAGCCGATTTAGAAGAATTTTCCCAGCAATGGACAGCAGGGTAATTCCCCGATAGTTGGAACAGTCAGACTTCTCGCCTTTGTTCTTGTACAGGGTGATAACAACAGCATCACAGAGATCCTTTGGTAGTGTTCCTTCCTCCCAGCAGCAGAGAAAGAGGTCATGGAGCTTGTTGTGCAGTGCTGTGCCTCCATGTTTCCAGATCTCTGGCGGTATTCCATCAATGCCTGCTGCTTTGCCACTCTTGAGCTGGTGGATGGCTGTGAGGGTCTCTTCAGCGGTGCGCGGTTCGTCCAATTCAACCTTTACTGGGAGTTCAGTTGTGGGATTTGTAGGACGACTGCTTCTTGAACAGTGCGCTCAGCGCTGAAGAGGCTCTGAAAGTACTCCGACCAGCGGTTCAAGATGGAGGTATTATCTGTGAGGAGTGCCTGGCCATTCGCGCTTCGCAGGGGACTTTGTACCAGGTGCCTGGGGCCATACACTGCTTTCAGTGCTTCGTAGAAGCCCCTGTAGTCACCATTGTCAGCGCAAAGCTGGGTCCTCTGTGCAAGTCTGGTCCACCACTCATTCTGGAGATCTCTGAGCTTGCGCTGGAGACTGCTGCAGACGAGGCGGAAGGCAGACTTCTTCACAGGGCAGGAAGGCTGGGCTAGGTGGGCCTGATGGGCGGCTCTTTTTTTTGCTAGGTGTTCCTGGATCTCAACATCGTTTTCGTCAAACCAGTCTTTGTTCTTCTTTCTAGCGAAACCCAAGACTTCTGCAGAGGATTTGGCAATAGCAGTTTTCAGTTGTTCCCAGAGTGTTTCAGGGGAGGAGTCTGCTGGGTCCGCTGTGTCTTTGAGCCTGCGCTGTAAATCTGTCTGAAAGGCAGCTTTCACGTCATCGCGCTGAAGGCTGGCAACATCAAGCTTTTTCTTGTTGGGCCCCCATTTCTTGGGTTTTGGCTTGACGTGGAGCCTGAGTTTGCAGCGGACAAGGCGGTGGTCAGTGTGGCACTCTGCGCTGGGCATCACTCTGGTGAGGAGGACATCACTGCAGTCCCTCTGACACACTAGGACATAGTCGATAAGGTGCCAGTGTTTGGAGCGAGGATGCATCCAGGTGGTCTTTCGACTGTCCTTTTGCTGAAAAGTAGTGTTGGTGATGACCAGTTGCTGCTCTGCACAGAACTCCAACAGTAGGTGGCCATTGTCATTGCAGTTCCCGACGCCATGCTTGCCGAGGACTCCTTTCCAGGCTTCAGAGTCCTGGCCCACTCTGGCGTTGAAGTTGCCAAGGATGATGACTTTGTCGTCTGCAGGGGTGCTCTGTATGAGGCTGCGCAGGTCAGTGTAAAACTTGTCCTTTTCAGCAGGCTCTGTTTTATTTAGCATTAAAATAAATAACATTGTAAAGGCCGTCATGGATGATTCTGAATGCTCTTTGTTTGTGGACGACTTTGCTTTGTGTGCACGAGGTCGAGGACTTGCGTCCCTTGAGAGGCGCTTGCAGCTGTGCGTTGATCGCATCCAGGGGTGGGTGTCTCTCAATGGATTCGGGTTCTCGCCCTCCAAGACAGTCTGTGTGCATTTTACTAACCAGACAAAATTTTGTCCAGAACCTAGCCTGAGCATTGCTGGAGTGCCAATTCAGGTGGCCGAAGAGGCAAAGTTTTGGGGGGTCATCTTTGACAAAAGATTGACCTTTTGCAACCATATTAATTACCTTAGAACCTCTTGTCGGAAGGCCCTCGACATTCTTCCTGTCGTTGGTCGTACTGACTGGGGTGCAGACCGCATTGTCTTACTTCGACTGTACCGGGCCCTTGTTCGGTCCAAACTGGATTACGGCTCTGTGGTATATGGTTCGGCTTCTAAGTCTGTTCTACAGCGTCTGAACACAATTCACCATCAAGGTCTGCGAATATGTCTGGGAGCCTTCAGGACATCTCCAGTTCCTAGTCTGTATGCCGAGGCAGGGGAGCCTTCTCTCAGGCTCCGCCGCATCCGCCTCATGCTCAGCTACGTTCTGAAGCTGAAGGCCCATCCAGACAATCCTGCCTATGATTGTGTTTTTAACCCGTCGTTTTTAGAGGTTTATGATGCCCGTCCGGGAGCTGTCCATCCACTTTCCTTCCGTGTCCGACCTCATCTGCAGGTGGCCGGATTGGACCTGGACAAAGTTTCGGAATCTCTGCAACACGTCACTCCACCCTGGCTACTACCAGTTCCTGACATCTTGCTGGACTTTACTGCCCACAAGAAGGATTGTACTCCACCAGCCATATACCAACAGAGCCTCAATGAACTCCTTTCAAGTTTTCTTGGCTATTGTTGTCTTTATACGGATGGGTCCAAGTCTGAGGATGGGAGAGTGGCTGCGGTTGCAGTGTCCTCTCGCCATCCTAGACGCCCATTTAAGCTCCACCTCCCTGACCATTCCTCTGTATTTAGTGCAGAACTGCAGGCACTCAAGCATGCCTATCATTCTCGGGAAAGGAACTTCCTGATTCTGTCTGACTCTCTTTCTGCCCTGCAGGCCCTTCAGGGCGTGGGAACAGAGCACCCACTGCTGGTGCAGATTAGAGAGCTCTACGCAGACTTGATGAAGGAATATTATGACATCATTTTTATTTGGGTCCCAGGCCATGTGGGCATCGAAGGCAACAGAATCGCAGATTCTGCTGCCAACAGTGCCCGCAATGACCCTGTCCCTGACGCACAGACTGTTTATAGTGATTTTAAACCTGTGATTAGTGCGTACATAGCCCGCGAGTGGCAGTCCGAGTGGGACAAAGAGGAAGGGAACAAGCTGCATGAAGCTCTTCCTACGGTGTCCGACAGTCTACCTTTCCGCTGCGGCAGCCGCCGTGAGGAGACTATCCTTACTCGGCTCCACATCGGGCACACGTATGTTACGCACTCTTATCTAGTTAAACAGGATGAGCATCCATGGTGTTTTGCCTGTGATGAGCAATTTTCTGTTCGACACTTTTTGCTGTATTATGCTGATCTAATTGACCCGAGATATAAACACTTCACAGCAGACTCCTTGAAGGTTTTGTTCCGGGATGTTCCCCCGGACAAAATCTTCAATTTCTTGAGAGAATGCAATATTTTTAACAAGATCTGAGCATTCATAGACTATGTGAATTTTTTAATTTGTCCTTTTTGAGAGTCTGTAGATGTTTCTTTTAAAGACATGTGCAACATTTTAGCCTGACATTTTAAAGCTATATTTACATCTTGTCTTAAGACCTTGCTTTTAGTCTGGCTGACCAGATTTTTACCCATCCCGCTGTGAGATGGCCTTAGTCGCCTGCTCGGCATTAAACCCAAATAACTAACTCATTTATTCATGCATTTTAAAAATGTATTTATGGTTGTTGTTCTTTTTTGATAGGAAAACAACACACCGTGGCAGATAGCACAGAGTTCTGAAGATAGACGGGTGAGTCACAAACGTAGGCATACACACACACCTTATGTCCTATCTTATGTCCTTTGTATTTCTTTTATCTTCTTCTCCCTTTTTGTCATTCCTATTTATAACAAGATGGGATGAACCATAACCCACAAAGTCCCTTCTATATGAGAGCTGTCCTCACTGTCAAGGGTCTCTACCTTTTGTCTTTGACCTGATTCTGATGTTGAAATATCTCCTATTAATCACCCCCACCTGGGTCTGCCCTGGGGGACTTGGGTGGGGTTAACTACTTTTTAGTTCCCAGGGTCACCCTGGTCAGCCCCACAGGGTGGGTTTTTCTCTCTATTCTGGGGCATGTGTTTCTGTCTACCCTTTGTCCATTCACCTGTATTTGCCTTTTTAAAACTCTCCCTACTGTCTGCACTGCCTGTAGCTCTTGATATTGGATGTGTGTTGCTAAATGGTCTTAGCTTTATTTATGCCCCATGTTGTAGGTTTATTTAATGTATTTGACCGGCTGGCGACATACATTCAATTTTCTGTTTAGTTTTTTTTTCACAAGCAGTGCAGGCACGTCCTGAGAAAGCCTTGTAGCTGTCGGGACGTTAAGCAATGTACAATCAATCAATCAATCCTATTGATCAAGATGAGTATTTTATCCCTAAGTCTGCCATATTGTTTAAAGCTCATATGCATTTTTCTTTTAGGAACATTCACAGTTGTTCATATTTTTAAGCTTATCCTTCTGATCCATTTCCTTCCTCTCTAATCCCACCTCTGATAGCACACATGCCGGCACACACAAATAAAGACGGACACACTGCGCTTCCAGCCATGAGTACGCTCTGTGGGCTGGAGTAGCGACAGGAATTCTGAAGAAGAATAGCACGAGCAGCAAAATGACGTCACTATAAGTTTGACGTCATGGCATATCTAGTCTCACGACGCTGTGTAGACAGTGACGAAATTGATGTTTCACATCGTTCATCCGAAAGGCACGCAGTCTCTTCCAGCGCTGACTGTTTTGTTCCACACAGCCTCTTCCAGGGCTGACTGTTTGATGGGAGTATATAGTGGATTCAAAACTTGCAAAAATGAATTAAATATTATTCAAAAAGTACAACATGATATACTAAGTACACCTGCATGCTCTTTTGAAAGCGCGTCGATATTTGTGTATGTGTGTGTGAGTGTGCTTCAGACATCTCCAAGAGGCATAGATCCTCATGCGCCCTCCACATGCATGAGGATCTATGCTTCTTGGAGATGCATGCATGTGTGTGTGAGAGAGAGCGTGTGCAAGAGAGAGAAAATTACGTCATATTTAGAGTACTGCGTCAATGTCTCCGTGGTGACGGAGTTGCTTTTTTTACGTCACCGCCACTGTGTGAATTTCTTCAGAAGTCAAGTTTTTTTACTGTTTAATTTTTTTCCTGAAAAAAATTAATTTTTACTGAAGAAGTAGAAATGGTACAAAGCTGGCTAACGAACTCATCCAATGTCTTTATCCAAACTAGCTATATCCAAAATTTCAAGTAAATGTGACACATATTATGGACTCTAATCTGGGTCAGCCAACTTTCTATAAACTGTCTTTTATGTCTTCAAGGAGACATCCCGTTACAATATGCTCAGAGGCTCTGTTAGCCACCATTTGAAGAAAGTATTTTGCCAAGTTTCAAGCTTGTGCGTACAGCAATATCGAAGATTCTCCTGTTTTCATGTTTACATACATATGCGCACACACACACACACACTCACACATGCACACGCACATTCGGCGCTTCACGCCAAATATACATTCAGCAGCGAGGTTGGTGTAACTAGACATGATGTAATTTTTTTCTTGTTACTTCAGTTGCTACTTTTGACATCATGGACATGCTATTAAATTCGCCCCACGGTGACCCATCCTAAAAAGTCCCTTCCATAAATAGAAGAGACTTAAAAATAGGAACAACTTTGAAATGGGGCTTTGGGGAGCGTGTTCAATAGCCAGCACATGACATCATGGACAGGCAAGCCTCAAACCTGGCAATGCTGTAACAAGACAAAATGACATCACATCTACTGTAGCTACTCTAACCTTGCTGCAGAACTTGCTTTTGTGCTAAGCACAGTATGCGCGTACGTGTATGTGTTGATTCGCACTTGAGTCTGTAATTTGTCTTTATTTAGTTTACCCTTACAAGATGTCCTCAGGCATGCCTCTAATTTCAAAGGTGTTCGCTATATTATAAAAAGTGGTTGACCAGCATATCGGTCCATAATTTTTGTTTGACTTGATATTTTGCATATGGCTAAACTGGACGAAGGCATTGAATTAGTTCGTTAAGCAGCTTCAAACTTCTTCAACTTTTTGTGTGAAAATTATAGTGCGTTTGCAATATTCAAAACCATTTTTTTTTTTTTTTTGGGGGGGGGATTATTTTTTTTAAAGGGTAAACATCTTTTAATCTTTTTATGAAAAAAGCAATCTTCTCATTAATACCTGAATGATTTTATGTAAACAGTATTTACATAAGCCTGCTGTTTGTCCAGGCTCTCGGGTAAGATTACCGGTAGGTCAAATTGTGACCTGAAAGTTATAAGTATGAAAATCAGGTGGAAAATTGCCTCTCATACAAAAAATGCTAGTACTGTGATGAGTGACATAAAACATAAATTTCACCATCGTGCACATGGTGTCATGGGACTAACTATGCCATGACATGTAACTTACACTGACATAATTTCACTGCTTGTGCTGTTATTCTTCTGCATAATGGCTGCCACAGTGCCAGCCCACACAATGTACAACTGGCGCAAAGCACCTTGTGCCTGTCTGTGTGTGCCAGTGTGTGTGGATCAGAGAGGAGGGTGGGTTAGGGAGATGGATCAAAAGGATATCTGTAAGAAGTGTAGGTTTTCATGAGCCTCTGCAAGCAGGGGTTCATGAAAACCTACACCTCTTTCCGAGATAGGTTTCATTTATATCTACAGAGTGAGGGAGTCAGGTGGGTTAAGCTTACAACTGGTTAAGATTTTTTAAAATTTTGTTTGAAGTATTTATTTATTTCATACACTTTTCACCACTCTTATCATGTTTCAGCGAATCGCTCAGATGATGGAGCCATTTGTGGAGAAGATCAAGAAATCACAGAAATCAGATAGGCTGGAGAAACAGCTGCCCCCTGCAAAACAAAACAAAAATAAAAATGCAAAACCCTTGGTAACACACGTGACGACCAAAGTTTGAAAGTGGATGCTTTCGACTTTCTCAATTTCAGAATGGGGTGTCTGAACAGTTGGACCTGAGGTTGTGAGGGAGACTTTCTATGTGTTCACAGAGCTAGTTTGGGTGTGAATAAAAACAGTACTTACAAATTCCAGAGCACAAGGATGACTGCCAAAGGTGTAAATGCAAGGAAATAACAGAGAAAGAAAGAAACACGCTTCCGAAACACTAGGACAGAACAGTTTACTTTAAAAGTTGTATCTAGGGTGGGCTTTGCTAAAACACCAGTACAACAGTTTCTCATTGTTGTCATGCCTCAAATAAGAATTTGTCTGCCCTTCTTTTGGCAGTCCATGTAAATAAGCACACAACAGAATTGTGCTATTTCACCTTGTGTTTAACCCTTTTCATCCTGACACAATCATGCTTGAAATAAATGTGACTGAAAGCACAAGGGTGGTGCCCGAATAGCTTGGCGCCTCAGGTGCCATGCAATTATAGCATCACTCTTGAACTAAAATGGTTGATCTATATCACCTAATCTGTAATGTAGCTTTCATAGGACACTGAGCAAATTTGTAAAAAGTCAACCATATAATGGGTTAATTGAAGAACTTTTTAATGCACAAAGAAGAGGTAGAGCAGAAAACTCTTTAATTTTATAACATTTAAGAACTTAATTATTTTTTTTAAAATAGAGTTAGCGCATGTATGCAGCAATATTGTAAAGAAATACCAAGAACATTTGTAAAGGACGTGAACTATTGCGGTAACCCTTAACCCAGAAAAGGTCACTTTTACCTGTTTTGTCCTAGTTTCATAGCAAATTTCTTTCTTTGTTTAATATTTCCCAAACTCTGACTGTTGGTAGAGCTTTTTGTCACGATACTTCCTGCAGGAATCACTGGACAAAAAGTTCTGCTGAGCCAATGCATTAAAAACAGGAAGTCTGGTAAAGTGAGTGTAAAGATATGTGTCTAAAAATGTGTATTAATCTGTGATTTTGGACCTTTGGCTCTAGGTGTTAAGATCTGAAGTCAAACCAGCACACATGCAGAACTGCAGCATCATGTGCAATGGATGGTTCAACCGTAATAGCTCAAGGGGCTCAACCTTTTGGCTGTCGGTAGCATTTTTTATCGAGGTGATTCCTGCAGGAATCACCTTGACATAAAATGCTACCAAAAACCTAAGGACTAATCAGGCATGTGATGTCATGTCGTTTCCACCATCTATGATCTGCTGGTTGTGCTTAGCATATATATGATGATTATCAGTTTAGTTTATGAAGTGAAGGATAACGGCTAATAAAGGGAGTACAGACAAACATGCACTGATGAAGTAATTGGAACATACATAATTATACATGTAGATGATACAACATTGTGATTTTTGTGCATTCTTTTTGGTTTCCCTCAGGATATGTAATGATCAGGCAGTAAAACACGTTTTGAACAAGTTCCTTAAATAATTGTAGAAAATGTACAAAATACACAGCCAGGTTATAAGTGTGATGCCTTTGCTGTAAAAAGTTTTAAAATAAACGTAAATAAACAAAATTATACAAAATAACAGCTTATTTTTGTTGGATGCAAATAAGAATATACATGTATCTCTTTTTGGCTCACATCCAGTAGCAAGAGTATGTTTTGGGCAGTCCGTTGTCCGTCTGTCACCATCCGTCCATGGTAGTTCGTTGTGAACCTTGTCAGCATTTTCTATTATAGTGACCTGTTGAAAAGGCCAGGTCACAAAGATCAGATTAATGATGTGGATTGGTCATGCATGTAAGCCATAAGATCTTTGGGCTGGGGGGAGGAGGGGTGGGGGGGGGGGGTAGTACCAGCTCTCATGTTGCATTAGTGAGGCCAGTGGGCTTTTGTTTGATGGTATGGTATGGTACTCCAAGGTGCACATATCCAACTAATTAAAGATGCTCAAGGCACCGCCGTAGGGATGAAAGCTGGAGCTTTGAAGGCCTGCTGCTACTAAGCGCTACTTTATGTACAAACCTCCGCCCGGCTATTAACTTCGGTGCATATGAAATATTTCTGTTTCTATTTCACCGGCCCTACCGGGCCTTCTCTTTTCGATTAGTGGTAATGGGATTTTTAACGTGCGCACTTGATGATTATGCGTGCTGTGCACACAAAGGCGAGACGGGCAACCGGAAGCAGAGTCTGTACGTAAATTTGACTCGATGGGAATGACGAAAAGTCCACATCCCATTCCTGCCCACCAGGGGATTTGAACCCGGGATCTTACGACTGCCAGCGCAGTGTCTTATCCACTAAGCTACGTCCCCTAAAACTGGAATCTTTGTTGAGGTGGAGATGGGGGTGGGGAGGGGGTGGAGGAAAGGGGGGGTGGGAGGGGAGGGGGGGATGGAGAATGTTTGAAGTTGTATAACTTATTATAGGAATGAATCTTTTTCAATGAAAGAATGGGCTGGATTGAAATTGTCTGTTTTGGAAAATCTCATGGCGGAGCTGAGTGTCCTAACTACATGTTCATGTAGAAGTCACTGTAAAAAGGTGGAGCCATAATTGCTGTATTTCAGATTTGTTTTTAAGTGTGCACCAACAAAAAAAAAATCTCTCTTTCATCATTATTAATATTATTCAAACTGTGATTTGAAAACAAGGAAGAAAGTTTCCCAGTGTGCAAAAGGTCACCGGACCAACATAGGCCGACGTTTTGATGGCCTTTGCGCACTGGGTTATTTGTTTGGCCTGCAGTTTATTTATAAACGGACCATTCTTTATTTCTCTCCTTAGAATTAACATAAATATATAGTATTATCAAAACCCTCTAAAGAAAGCATGGAGACTTTTCACATTTTGACCCCTTGTGTGTACATGCATCCACTGGTAATTTGCACAATATTGCTGGCTGCTTGCTTAACTCCTTATGTCATGAGGATGAAGATATCAAATTTTTTTAGATATCCTCGGAGGTCTATATCATGGTTCATGAGACAGATCGGCCATTATATTTCAAGGTTGGTGTCAGAATAGCTTGGCACCTAGAGGTGCCAAGCTATTCTGACACCAGCCTTGAAATATGGTCGATCCACATCCTGTCATAGTCTTTCAGGGCTTTATGGGTTAAGGGAGTTGACTCATTCAGCCCTGAGGACAAAATTATCAAAGTTTGGAGTTATCCTCCATGGTCTACGTTACAGTTCTTGAGACAGATTGACCGTTATAGTTTAAGGGTGGTGTTGGAATAGCTTCATGCCTAGAAATATCATGGTTGATCCATGTCCTGTTGTATCAAGTCAGGGCTTTATGGTTAAGTGTCACACTTTCTTGGTACCTTGCCCTTTCTTTCAACTGCCTTAAGATGGCTTTAGTTGTCTGCTCGGAGTTAAACCCAAATAACTAACTAACCAACCTTTCTTTCAATTCCTTTTGCCTGGTTTATTTACTTCATGCACAAAATGTAAGAGGTTGATTGACTGTGAAGTTTTTAAAGGGTTGTGCCTGATTAGGTGGGCAGCTGTAGAAGTACTTAGCTAATATTGTAATAAAGATACAAATGTGGATCAGTATAATCATGTCCATGTTGGAATTGTTAGTGTTTTTGTGAATGTTTTTGTTGTTTTTTAAGCCAGGGTTATTGTATACTTGATCTTGTTCTCTTTTTATACACTGCTGTTTTGCCTACATCCCTATGCATTGGCAATTTCTATGCAGCTGCCTCATCACACTGCTTACTGAATTATTTGAAATGTTCATGTTGAAAATTGATTTTGTATGTGTTCTTTGCTCTTGTCTTGTTCCAGTTAGAGGAGCAGCTCACAAAGCATTGACGTTCAACTGCAGACTGTCTGCAAATGAGAATGATCTTAGTTCAGGATAGAGTTCGGTGGTTTCACTCCTAAGTGTACATATGCACCCATATCTGTACCATCTTCTTGTCATTCACTAGCTAGATGACTGCTCCAGTCTTTCTGGAGCTCCTCCAAGTTGTATTTGTACCCAAGGAGTTGCTTTCTGCAGCTTTTGTACCCAGACCCATCTGGTAATGGGTTCTGCACCCATCTTTCACAAGTAATCAAGTGTTAATTATGTAAACAGTCACAGGTGTTTCCTCTAAATAAATGCTAGGTACTCTTTCTTGCCTGAGACCTTGATTCTTGGTGCAGAAACAACACCCTCTGCACCCCCTGGAGCCGATTCTACTGTGGGTTCAAGTATGTTAGCTCAAACTCTACCCCATAAGCCCTAGTTACAGTTTAACCCTTATTCGGAATACACCAGTGTGTGAAATAAGTTTGACTAAAATAGTTCAAGGGTAGTGCCAAAATAGCTTGGTGCCTCTAGGCACCAAGCTATCCTGGCACCACCCTTGAACTAAAGCCATTGGTCTAGATCCTTATCTGTAAGTACTATATATAATGTAGCTTGCGTGTGACAGTGTACAAATTTGAAGCTTTTAGCCTAGGTACGATATGGATTAAACATTTTTTTAAAATTTCCATCATGCAATGTTCCTGGTATCATAAGAAGATACCTTCCTGAATTCATTGCCTGTTGGTAGTGCTGTATATTGAGGTGATTCCTGCAGTAATAACCGTGACAAAATACGCTACGGACAGCCAAAGGCTTTAACCCCTTCGCTGCCAGTGATAACGAATTTTATGTCTGAAACCACTGCATGCTGACTGACATTTGCTTGAAGAAACAGATGTGAATGGAACCAAAATAAGCATAAAGAACATAGGACAAACAAGAGACATAAATCCTCGTGAGCTCCAGCAACTGCAGGGGTCTTAATGAGGGTTTATTTATCTTGCAGCTGGGTAGCATTTGCCTTGCCCTGGTAATTAAGGGGTTAATGCAGTATGATTTAGATTCTGAATATGTTTCATCTGTGCAATATTGAAGGATCAGGACTAACTACATTCTCTATGACTCTTTTGTTTGTTTGTTTGTTTGGGGTTTTTAAGTCTCTTCTATTTATAGTATAGGTGGCTGCATACACAAGGGGGTTAGGCCAGGACTAGTGTGGGGTTGTATATACCTGCAGTTGTAGATTGGACTCGCACAGCTTACCCAAGTTTGTAAATGCAATTGCCGCCAATCTGTGTCAGTGAGAAGCCTATAAATTCCCATGGGCAGCTACATCAGGTCATGAGGGTCTCTGCCCTTTGCAGATGGGTTTCTGGAGTGAGATGAGCGAGTGGATGGAAAATGATTTCTGTCATGCTAGACCAAAGGTGTTTGTCTATGTAGGAGCAGCAGATAAAATCCTTTTCTTAGATGAGGCTAGTTTCTGTCAGAGCACATTGCACCATTTATGAATGCATCGCCCTGGTGCCAGTGTGTCAATGCATTAACCACAAAAATGTGTCCATTGCGTTCGTCTCTATGCACCAGTCAGCACCCCCATATCTTCAGGAACTCATCCATGCCTACACCCCCACCCACTCCCTTCTGTTCATGTCCCAATCTTGATTCCACCTACCCAGCTCAGAAGATACTTGTGGGAAATGCTTTGGCTACCACTCTTTCAAAAATGATGCTTCAGAGCTGTGGAATGTGCTGCCAGTGTCTGTGGAGATCGTGGAATCTCGTATCGTTCAGAATACATAAGTGTGTGAAACAAGTTTGAGTTGGGTTAAGTCTTTACGCGAACAGCTGAAGGCACACCTCTTTAGTCTGTATATAGGTATGGTGATCTGATCACAGTTTTATTCCTCTTTCTCCTCTTCACCTCTAAAACCTGCTGTTTGCCGTCACCTCCCTCAGTCAAAGTCTTTCCTCACAAAGTACTTTGAACATTCAGCACTGGATGGAAAAAATGCAAGCGATCTACAAATGAACATCATCATCTGTTGCTTATATTCACAGTTGTGCATTGTAGATACAGGTTCTAGCATGGGTTTAACCCATTCAGCCCTGATGCACTACAGCAGGAAATGGGTTGACCATGATAATTCAAGCGTAGTGCCTGATTAGATCCATCTCCTGCAACGGGTGCATAGTAGTTAGATGACGCCTCCAAAATTTGGGAAATACGTGCGTCGGGCTGAATGAGTAATGGGATACATTTATGAGGATAATTCAGTTTTGTACTACTACTACTAGTAGTACCAGAACTACCTAACCGTTTGGCTGTTGGTGTCACTGTTGCGATGATTCCTGCAAGAATTGTCACAGCCACGGGGTTAGCATCACCCTTGAAAATATCAGCGTTGATCTCATACTGGTTGCCTCCCTTAATTTGGTGTGCAGCCATTTGAGGGAGACAACCAGTGGATTGATCCATATTCTGTTGAGGTGTTTTGGGACTGAATCTTTTCTTTTTGCCTCTTGTTTCAATTGTTTGCATCTATGGTAATGTGACCCATTCGCATGTTTCAAGCAAATGTACATGTGTATATATATATATATATATATATATATATATATATATATATATATATATATATATATATATATATATATATATATATATATATATATATATATATATGTACAATTTGATTATTCTTGAGATCACACAGTTTTTGTCTGCCAGTTTCTTTGTTCATATGTCTGTGATTTTTATTTAAATTTTGGTTACACTTTTTATGTACATGTATAGTGTAACAGTAAACTTTAAAAGATTATTTTATTTTGGAGCATTGCAGATATTTTTTTGTGAACAATCCGTCCATGAAGAATTCTGTCATAAAATAAACATACTGCTGCCGATGATTATTTCAAGTTTTTGTGATCCGTCCAGAAGGCAACTGAAGACATTCCATTAACGTTTTTTTTAATTATTGAATTTCTATATTCTGTGCAGTACCTATGGCAACTAACCTTTATCTTGTTATTGTTCCAGACCAAAATGTTATCAGAAATAAAATTATTTGAAACCATACTTATTTTTTTCAGTTCGTGTGTGTGTTCCATTTTAACAAGTTGACTTTATCAGTGACAGTCATCAGACTCCACAGAAACACGCAATTAAAAAATAAACACATGGGGCCAGTTGCATGCATCTTACTCCTGCACCAGCCACTAAGCCACGTTGCTTGGCGGCTTACTTACTTACTTAAGCCTGTCACCCCTCCCCGGGTATAGGCCGTCGACGAGAGACCTCCAGCAACTCCTGTCCTGTGCTTCTTCGATTTTACTCCAGGTGGTTCCCAGTCTCTTGATGTCTGCTTGGAGGTCTCGACGCCAGGTGTTTCTCGGCCTGCCTCTTTCCCTGGGGGTTCCATGACAATGCCTGCCTAGTGATACTGGAAGCTGGCTTTCTCAGACTGTGACCAATACATCCCATCTTCGCCCAATTTCATTCTCTGCTGTTATCTGCTCTGTTCTCTCCCAGAGTCTGACGTTGTTGATCTTCTCTGGCCAGTGGATTTTCAAAATTCTTCTAAGGCAACTGTTTAGGAAGATCTGTACTCTGTTGACTGTGGTTTTTGTCAACCTCCAAGTCTCTGCTCCATATAGGAGAACTGCTTTTACATTAGAGTTGAAAATCCGGACTTTGGTGTGTTGTGCCCCACCCGGGTCTGCCCTGGGGGACTTGGGTGGGGTTAGGTATTTTTTAGTTCCCAGGGTCACCCTGGTCAGCCCCACAGGGTGGGTTTTTCTCTCTATTCTGGGGCATGTGTTTCTGTCTACCCTTTGTCCATTCACCTGTATTTGCCTTTTTCAAACTCTCCCTATTGTCTGCACTGCCTGTAGCTCTTGATATTGGATGTGTGTTGCTAAATGGTCTTAGCTTTATTTATGCCCCATGTTGTAGGTTTATTTAATGTATTTGACCGGCTGGCGACATACATTCAATTTTCTGTTTAGTTTTTTTTTTCACCAGCAGTGCAGGCACGTCCTGAGAAAGCCTTGTTGCTGTCGGGACGTTAAGCAATGTACAATCAATCAATCAATTGGTGTGTTGTGACAGCTCTCTGGAACTCCACACTTTTTTCAACTGGAGAAAGGCTGCTCTGGCTTTACCGATTCGTGCTCTGACATCTGCATCAGTGCCGCCTTTTTTGTCTATGATGCTCCCGAGATAGGTGAAGGACTCCACCTCCTCCAACGGGGTGCCAGCAAGCAAGACTGGTTCTTCCCTGGTTGCATTCAGCCTCATTGTCTTTGTTTTCTGGCCTACCCGGCACCGGCCTCCACGTGGCGTGGGTGGGTAGTCCACTCAGTCCCTGACTGAGTGGGCTAGCAGACGGGTGCCATCTTTGTCCAGGATTAGGACTTGATGTCAGCAGATATGTTGTTCAGCCTTTTCACTGGTCCGGTTTTTAAGGAGCTGTGCTAACCCAGGTTGTACCATGTTGGATTGGTCCTTAAAAATACTCGTGACTTTTTGGTCCTTTGGATCCCAAGTGTTTGCCGTGCTTGGAGACCCGTGTCGGGGGAGAAGAGGATCTTGGTGGCTGAGGTTCCCTTTGGGCTGCGGCTCAATGGTGCCAACACTCCACTTCAGCCTTGACTTCTACCTAAACGGGAGGCTAGTCGTACCCGCCTAGTCAATCGGCTCTTGTCACGTTGAGCCCTATCCCACTGTTGACATGCGGGTTGATATACGGAGCACCATGCTATAGCTTCTGATGCTGATTAGGTGCTTTACGCCAGTATTCCCCTGCATTCAACAGTGTGATAGAAGGTGGTGGCTCAAACGGTTCAATTGGGCTTGCCCCCTTGAGTATATCTTTCGGGCAGTCTCCATTGTGCGTCGGCTGGAGACCCGCCGACAATTGCACTTTCCCTTGTTGGGCTCGGTGGCGGGCGGGGACCCCCGGGGGATGAATATCTCTACTATTATATAATATGGATAAAAAAAATAAAAATAAAAATTTGCACAGAAGCGGCACATAGCCACCAACATTGAACATGACAGTGACTCGGACTGTGAGGAAGCAACGCCTCGGGCGTCGGCCGTATGGCCTCGCTTCCTCATTGTCCATAGCAAGGTGAAGGAGAAACTTGTTACCAAGCTACATCCTTTTCTGGTGGGGGAGACCCTCAGGAGCCGTGTTGGCAGGCCTGACGCCCAGCGCCTCAGGTCTGGTGGAGTGCCGTACCAGGGCACACTCCAGCGGGCTACTGAGGCTCTCTTTCCATCGGAGACACTCCGGTGGAGGTCACACCCCACAAGACTATGAATTCGTCAAGAGGTGTAATCAAAGATCAAGCTTAGGCAGAACTGTCAGAAGATGAACTTGTACGGAACCTTAAGTCTCAGGGGGTGACTTGCGTCAGGCGCTTCGCTTCCAAGCAAGGTGGTGGGGAGATCCGTCTCCCTACCATCATCCTGACGTTTGGCACCCCCACCCCTCCTACTACCATCTGGGGAGGTTACTACTCCTTGAGAGTGAAAAAGTACGTCCCTCTCCCCCTCCGGTGCTTTAAGTGCCAAAAGTATGGCCATGGGCAGAAGACCTGCCGTCAGGCGGAGGCTTCATGCGCCCGTTGCACTAAGCCTGGACACTCTGCTGAGTCCTGCACAGCCACCCCCCTGTGTGTGAATTGCCAGGGGGCGCATATGGCTTCGGATAAGAAATGCCCTCGTTGGATATCCGAGTGCAAGATTCAGCAGGTGCGTGTGGAGAAGGGACTGTCCTTTCTAGATGCCAAAAAACTGGTTGAAGGCTCTGGTGCGGCTGCGGCTGCCCCAACCTCTAACACCTCAGTATATACTTTCAGTGCAGCGGTGGCAGGCAAGCGCCCCACCAAAGACTTTTCATGTCAGACCCCAACTTCTTGGTTGGGGGCGGAACCTCGGCTCATTTCGCCCCTGGAGAGTAACCCTCCTCCGGTGGTGAAGAAGAGCCAGGGAACGCAGAAGGCGGACACTGCCGGTCCGGTTGTGCCGCCTTCTGTTGCCCCTAAGCCTCAGCCCCCACCCAAACCTGTTAGTCAAATCCAAAGGCTTCTGGCTCTGGTCAGCCTTCTAAGGCCGCTAACACTAGCGGCAGGAACGCTGTCCAGGACCAGGGGTCTAAGAAATCTATGGGACCGCTGTGCGCACGGGCCCAGAAGGGGAACACTGATGTCCCCCTTCAAAACAAATATGCTGCACTGGAGGAGCGGATGGAGGGAGTGGAAGTTGTCATTGCTGATTTTGCGGCAGCTCCACTCCCTTCATCTCCGAAGAACCAGAGGAGGCCCGGGAGCCGGCCCCCCTCTGTTTCTTCAACTCCTTCCAAGGCAAAGGAAAAAGGGGGGGAAAACTCTTCACCCCCAGATAAGACATAATCATGTACTCTATGCTTCAGTGAAATTGTCGTGGTTTTCAAGCTAACTTTGAGGAATTACGTCTTTTAGTCAAGTTCTATAACCCCTCAGTAATATCTCTTCAGGAGACTTGAGACTTCTGACCATGTATCCTTTAATGGTTTTAACGTTATACACAAAGGCTCTGATTCGGAGAGGCGCTCGGGTGGAGCGGCTCTTCTCATTAGTAGCCAAATTTTATGTAGCCCCGTTAGCATCGACACCTGTCTTCAGGCTGTTGCAGCTCGGGTTACCTTGAAGAAGACCATAACCGTATGCAGTATTTACCTGCCACCATCACTGCGGGTCAGTAGCAATGATATTTTTAACTTAGTAGATCAACTGCCCCCTCCCTTTATTCTCATGGGGGGTTTTAACGGTCACGCTCACCTTTGGGGCAGTGACCACTATGATGGCAGAGGTCAGATGTTAGAAGATGTTTTTTCTCAACTTAACCTATGTGTCTTTAACGATGGCTCACCTACATACTCTAACTCAGGTTCAGGATCTAGTTCTGTTCTAGACCTCACTGTGTGTGATCCTTCTCTCATGCTGGACTTTGACTGGAAGGTTCACGACGACCTGTGTGGTAGTGACCACTTCCCAGTAGTTCCGTCATCGGTCAGCTGTGAGGAGGATTCGCCGGTGGGGCGCTGGGATCTCAAGAAAGCTAACTGGCCTCTGTTCGCCTCCCTCTGTCAGTCTCGTCTTACAGAGGAGGTGGTCATGTCAGCTGAAGAACCTGTTTCTTGTTTTACTTCTATTTTGTTGGACGTAGCAGGTGAAACCATCCCTAGAACTTCCACATCAGTCCCTCGGAAGCCGGCCGAGAGTACCATGGTTCAATGAAGAGTGCCGCAAGGCCCAAAAAATACGCAAATCTGCTCAGCGACGTGCTTTTCGTAATCCGTCGCAAGCAAATATTTTACCATTTAAAAGACAGCGGGCGAAAGCCCGTTACATTTTTAAACGCAAACGCCGTGCTTCCTGGAGACGCTTCGTCTCATCTTTATCTTCTAGGACTCCATCCCAAAAAGTCTGGAAGGCTGTTCGAAGAATTAGGGGCAGGGGTGGCTCAGATTCTGTCGGCCATCTTAGAGATTGTGCCAGTTTGGTCACAGATAAAAAGGCTGTGACCAATTTGCTTGCCTCCACCATTGCCCATAATTCTTCAACAGAGCATTATTCACCTTTCTTCCAGAGAGAGAAGGAGAAGCGAGAATCTTGTGCTTGTGATTTTATATCAGATAACTCGGAAGACTATAATGCCCCCTTTACGTTTTCAGAATTGCAGCAAGCCATGCAGAAATGTACTGACTCTGCTGCTGGATTAGATACCATCCATTATCAGCTCCTAACTCATCTGCCTGAGGATTCACTCCTTGTACTTCTCAAGGCCTTTAACCATATCTGGATAACCGGTCGTTTTCCGCCATTTTGGCGCCAGGCTGTGGTTGTGCCAATCCCCAAGCCGGGTAAGGATCCTTCCGACCCGGGCAACTACCGGCCAATAGCTTTGACATCATGTTTATGTAAGACTATGGAACGCTTGGTCAACGCCCGACTGGTGTGGCATCTTGAGTCACGTGGTCTCATCACAGACCTCCAGTGCGGTTTCCGGCGCTTCCGTAGTACAACTAACCATCTAGTCCGCTTTGAGTCTTTTCTCCGAGATGCTTTTGTCAACAAGCAGCATGTCTATGCAATTTTCTTTGATCTTGAAAAGGCATATGACACTACCTGGAAGTATGGTATAATGTCTGATTTGTCGGACATGGGTTTTAAAGGGCACCTGCCCGTTTTTATTCACAATTTTTTGTCTAACAGGTCGTTCCATGTCCGTGTGGGCTCCACCCTCTCCGACTCCTTTGAACAGGAGATGGGTGTCCCGCAGGGCAGCATTCTATCTCCTGTTTTATTTAGCATTAAAATAAATAACATTGTAAAGGCCGTCAAGGATGATTCTGAATGCTCTTTGTTTGTGGACGACTTTGCTTTGTGTGCACGAGGTCGAGGACTTGCGTCCCTTGAGAGGCGCTTGCAGCTGTGTGTTGATCGCATCCAGGGGTGGGTGTCTCTCAACGGATTCGGGTTCTCGCCCTCCAAGACAGTCTGTGTGCATTTTACTAACCAGACGAAATTTTTTCCAAAACCTAGCCTGAGCATTGCTGGAGTGCCAATTCAGGTGGCCGAAGAGGCAAAGTTTTTGGGGGTCATCTTTGACAAAAGATTGACCTTCTGCAACCATGTTAACTACCTTAGAACCTCTTGTCAGAAGGCCCTCGACATTCTTCGTGTCGTTGGTCGTACTGACTGGGGTGCAGACCGCATTGTCTTACTTTGACTGTACCGGGCCCTTGTTCGGTCCAAACTGGATTACGGCTCTGTGGTATATGGCTCGGCTTCCAAGTCTGTTCTACAGCGTCTGAACACAATTCACCATCAAGGTCTGCGCATATGTCTAGGGGCCTTCAGGACATCTCCAGTTCCTAGTCTGTATGCCGAGGCCGGGGAGCCTTCTCTCAGGCTCCGCCGCATCCGCCTCATGCTCAGCTACGTTCTGAAGCTGAAGGCCCATCCAGACAATCCTGCCTATGATTGTGTTTTTAACCCGTCGTTTGCAGAGATTTACGATGCCCATCCGGGAGCTGTCCGTCCACTTTCCTTCCGTGTCCGACCTCATCTGCAGGCGGCCGGAGTGGACCTGGACAAAGTTTCGGAATCTCTGCAACACGTCACTCCACCCTGGCTACTACCAGTTCCTGACATCTTGCTGGACTTGACCGCCCACAAGAAGGATTGTACTCCACCAGCCATATGGAACTCCTTTCAAGTTTTCCTGGCTATTGTCGTCTTTATACGGATGGGTCCAAGTCTGAGGATGGGAGAGTGGCTGCGGCTGCAGTGTCCTCTCGCCATCCTAGACGCCCATTTAAGATCCGCCTACCTGACCATTCCTCTGTATTTAGTGCAGAACTGCAGGCAATTCTGCTGGCACTCAAGCATGCCTATCAGTCTTGGGAACGGAACTTCCTGATTCTGTCTGACTCTCTTTCTGCCCTGCAGGCCCTTCAGGGCGCGGGAACAGACCACCCACTGCTGGTGCAGATTAGAGAGCTCTACGCAGATTTGATGAAGGAATATTATGACATCATTTTTATTTGGGTCCCAGGCCATGTGGGCATCGAAGGCAACAGAATCGCAGATTCTGCTGCCAACAGTGCCCGCAGTGACCCTGTCCCTGACACACAGACTGTTTTTAGTGATTTTAAACCTGTGATTAGTGCGTACATAGGCCGCGAGTGGCAGTCCGAGTGGGACAAAGAGGAAGGGAACAAGCTTCATGAAGCTCTTCCTACGTTGTCCGACAGTCTACCTTTCCGCTGCGGCAGCCGCCGTGAGGAGACTGTCCTTGCTCGGCTCCACATCGGGCACACTTATGTTACGCACTCTTACTTACTTAAACAGGATGAGCGTCCATGGTGTTTTGCCTGTAATGAGCAGTTTTCTGTTCGACACTTTTTGCTGTATTGTGCTGACCTAATTGACACCAGATATAAACACTTCACAGCAGACTCCTTGAAGGTTTTGTTCCGGGATGTTCCCCCGGACAAAATCTTCAATTTCTTGCGAGCATACAATATTTTTAACAAGATCTGAGCATTCATAGACTATGTGAATCTTTTTTATTTGCCCTTTTTGATAGTCTGTAGACGTTTCTTTTAAAGACATGTGCGACATTTTAGCCTGACATTTTTAATCTATATTTACATCTTGTCTTAAGACCTTGCTTTTAGTCTGGCTGACCAGATTTTTACCCATCCCGCCGTGAGATGGCCTTAGTCGCCTGCTCGGTGTTAAACCCAAATAACTAACTAACTAACCAAATTTGTTTTCTGTTTGTGGATGGTGAGGCCCACTTGGGACAAGATGTCAGCAAGCCTCGTGGTCTTGTACTGCATTAATTGTTGATGAGTGTGGGACAGTAAAGCCAAGTCGTCTGCAAAATCGAGGTCGTCAAGCTGTGTCCACAGTGTCCACTGTATTCCACTTTGTCTGTGCTCTGTGGTCCTCTTCGTGACCAGTCTATGGCCCCCCACCCGGGTCTGCCCTGGGGGACTTGGGTGGGGTTAGGTATTTTTTAGTTCCCAGGGTCACCCTGGTCAGCCCCACAGGGTGGGTTTTTCTCTCTATTCTGGGTCATGTGTTTCTGTCTACCCTTTGTCCATTCACCTGTATTTGCCTTTTTAAAACTCTCCCTACTGTCTGCACTGCCTGTAGCTCTTGATATTGGATGTGTGTTGCTAAATGGTCTTAGCTTTATTTAGGCCCCATGTGTTAGGTTTATTTAATGTATTTGACCGGCTGGTGACATACATTCAATGTTCTGTTTATTTTTTTTTTTTCACAAGCAGTGCAGGCACGTCCTGAGAAAGCCTTGTTGCTGTCGGGACGTTAAGCAATGTACAATCAATCAATCAAACCAGTCTATGGCCAGTAGGAAGAGGAACGGAGACAGCAAACACCCCTGCCTGACACCAGTTCTGACCTGGAGCTCCCTGGTGAACTGCCCTTCGAGGATCACGCGACATGTCATGCCATCGTAGCTGCTCTTGATCAGGCAGCCAAGCTTTGTGGGTACAGCGTAGTGTCGTAGGAGTTTCCACAGAGTCTCTCAGTCCATGCTGTCAAATGCTTTCTCGTAATCCACAAAGTTGACGTACAGCGAGGAGCTCCACTCCAGAGACTGTTCCACGATGATGCGGAGAGTGGCGATCTGGTCTGTACATGATTGGTTTTTCCTGAATCCTGCTTGCTGGTCTCTCAGCTGGGGGTCAACGGAGCTCTTCATTCTCTCCAGGATAATCCTGTTGAAGACCTTTCCTGGTACTGACAGCAAGGTGATTCCTCTGTAGTTGAAACACTTGCTGAGGTCGCCTTTGTTGGGAAGCTTGATTAGGTACCCCTCCTTCCAGTCAGCCGGCATCACCTCCTCTTCCCAGCTCTTTCCAAACAGTGGGTACAACATCTCTACTGTTGTCTCTATGTCTGCTTTCAGAGACTCCGCTGGGATGCCATCTGGCCCTGCTGCTGTGCCGTTCTTCAAAAATGCCACTGCTCTTCTGGTCTCCTCCTGGCTGGGTTTGTCACAGCTGATGGGTAGGTCGGTCTCTGCTGGGTGGATGTCTGGGGGGTCGGGTGGGGTGGGTCTGTTCAGTAACTCTTCAAAATACTCGGCCCATCTGTCGAGTTGGTCTGCTCTGTCTGCAATAGGCTTGCCTTCTTTGTCTTTTACTGGTCTTTCTGTATGGCCATACTTGCCCGACAATCTTCTGGTAATGTCGTAGAGCTGTTTCATGTTGCCGCTGCCTGCTGCCTTTTCTGCCTCAGCTGCCAGGCTGTCTGTGTAGGCCCTCTTGTCTGCCCTGATATTCCTCTTCACCTCGCGGTTGGCTTTCGAGTATTCCTCCTGTGCCCTTGCTTTGGCTGCTCTCGTGCGACTGTTGTTGACAACTGCTTTCTTCTGCTTCCTCACTTCTACCTTCTTCAAGGTCTGTGCCGACAGCCAGTCCTTGTGATGGTGTTTCCTGAACCCTACAGTGTCTTTGCAGGTTGAGTTCAGCGCCTCTCTAACTGCCTTCCACTGCTGCTTTGTGGTGATCGCCTCCTCTTCATTTACTAGCTCATGTAGCGCTTGAAACCGGTTGGACAGCACCAGTTTGAAATCTTCTCTCACTCCAATGTCTCTCAGGAGGCCTACATTATAGCGCTGTCTTCTTGTTGTCTCTGTGGGGCTTTTCTTTAACTTGAGCTTTATTCTTAAGGTAAGCAGATGGTGGTCTGAGGCGACATCTGCTCCCCTCACTCGAATATCTTGAAGGGATCTTCTAAATTTCTTGCTAATGCAGATATGGTCTATTTGGTTCTCTGTAGCCGGTATGGTCAGGTGAGACCCAAGTTGCTTTGTGTATTCTTCTGTGTGGGAAGATGCTGCCTCCAATGACAAGTCTGTTTAGAGCACAACAGTCTACAAACCTCTCCCCGTTCTCACTCATCTCCCCTAGTCCCTGTCTCCCCATCACCTCTTCGTATCCGGCGTTGTCCTCCCCTATTTTGGCATTAAAATCGCCCATGACGATGGTGATGTCTCGGCCTCCGCACATTTGTCCACAGCACTCTGGAGTCGGGCGTAGAACTCTTGTTTCTCTTCCTCATCACTGTCATTAGTGGGCGCATAACACTGGATGACGTTCAGCTTGATCTTTTTCTTAGTTCTAAAGGCTGCTGTGATAATTTTGGGCCCAAGAGGTTCCCAGCCCATCAGCGCTCTCTGTGCCACTGGTGACGGCATGAATGCTACTCCTTCTGTATGGGGGGCATTCTCCTCTTCATGACCTGAATACAGAATCATCTCCCCACTTAACAGCCTTTTCTGGCCAGACTGCGTCCATCTGGCTTCACGCAGGGAAAGGTTGTACTTTTGCATTTCTGCTGCTATCTGGGCGGCCTTGCCGCGCTCTGGTACATGGTCTTGACATTCCACATAATGTGCCCATGGTTGTGTCCCTGGCGGGATAGAGAGAGGTCGCTCGGTCCTGTGGCTTCCAAAGACTTTCAGGCTTTCACCACAGGACGTCATAAATCTTCTGGTAGAGAACCTTCCTCCTCCAGGAAAGGAATTGCTGTTTGTCTTTTTGTCCGCGTTTTTGTAGCTATTTCCTTATTTGCAGGGTGGGGAAGCTACCCTCCCCCCCCCCCACGCCCATCCCCCTTACTAGGAGGACCAGGGGTTTTCTGTCGGGGTCACCTTCCCTTAGACCATGTTGGTTCATGGCACCTTATTTTATTCGGTGCACCGCTCTCGCGAGGGACCCCCTATCCACCACTCCGCAGGGGACACGCCCCAACGCCATATGGTCCCAGCGCGAGGTTGCTTAGCGGCTAGTGCAGTATATGATCGCTCATGCGACTGGCACTGAGCACCGGCCACACAGGGCAATTGCTTCCGGTGCATGTAGTAACTTTTTTTCCGCCAGAAATAGTTCAAAAAATTTCCTCCCTTTTTGCCATTTTTTTAGGGTGTAAAACTTCAATTGTGTGCCTTTTTTGGCGTTTTGAGCAACAAAAGGCATGACAGGTGGTGTGAAAAAGAGCAAAATCTGGGTAATTTTAGTCGACCTAGTGTGTTCATGGGAGCCTAATTGGGGCATGTGCACGGTTGTATGCAGGCTTGCAGACGACAGTTTTGTCATGGGGTACTTAGTGCATTTGAGTGTTGTGAAAAACGCTAACTCTTAATTTTTTTAAAGAATTGCTGAAATAGCTTCTCCTGTGATGTGCTCCGCGTTGATTTTTTGTTTTGGCAGAAAAGTTCTTCGTTCATAGTTTTATGCTGCAAGAGGCTAACAGATAACAGTGTGTGAAAAGGGGGCGTAACCTAATTGCCCTGTGTGGCCACCCATCCGGATACCGAAAAAACCCCAGCAACAACGAACACCCCCCAAAATTTATTTTTATTTTTAAAAAATGTAATAATAATGAAATAATAATAATTAATAATAAAATATATGAATTTATATTTTAAAAATACATGCCGCTTATTCTTTTTCTTGCAATGTCCGATTTGGAATTTACAATATCCACAGGGAAATTTGCATTACTCCCCTTGTATACATGTGGTTCCTGTGTCGAGGCTCAACAGAGACACGACCGTACTGAAAGATTAAGAAAAAGCTACAGTAAGACAGTTACATCATTCCGTTAATAACAAAAGAAATGCATAGCCTATATGACATTCAAGCAAGATCACCTTGGAAAAGAATTATTCATCGCAAGATTTACCCTGCAGGCCGCATATTGATGGCCTGAATTGATTTGTTGAATATTGCATATGTTTACTTTTAAGAAAAAACTTAATATAAATATATGATGCAGTGGTTTGCAAAATGATTTTTTTTAAAAGTTAAAAGTGATATCATGTTAGAACGCTTTTCAGTTTGTTGTTCCTTGCATTTCTCCCATCTCTTTATGTGTTAGTGTGCTAGAATAATTGTAGAAAGGGAGATTAGTCTGGATACACTTGTCCCATATGATAGTTTTGAAGGGGGAAGTCTTTCTTATTTCTATTTTTACAGTGTTTTCAATAATATACATCTGTATGGCACAGAGGGCATTGAGTACAGGCTGTATGCCTAAACGAACCATATTTCTGAATTCAACCCTGAATTAAATGTGTGAAATTAACTGATTCATGAGTGATATTAATTATTATACTTATAGTACATCTGTACTGCAGTGTTCATACAACTATGGAAATAGCTGCAACATTGGAGCAAGGAGATACCGTACTAGACTCGGGCCAGCAGGACACGACGTTCACACAGTCAGCAGACAACAAACTCCCAACCAAGAAGTCTGGTCATGCTGTGATCAAGCCTGAGTAATGTCCATAATACAGTGATCTAAATAGTTGTTTTAAATATTGTATTAGTTTATTGTTTTATGTTAACTCTTAATCACCTATAACGCCCTTCGGGTCTTTACCTAAAGCGCCCATAGACGCCTGTCCTCGGTACTAAATTTAGAAGTCATGTGATACGTTGGTGGGTTCTTCTGTGAAGAAGGTGAGATTGTATACTGTAGGGGGCAAGGTCAAACTAACTTTAGACACTGGGCATGCGCTCTAAGCCACTGTGTGTGTCGAATTGGGAGAGTTTTACCGTGCACCTGGCTGCTCGCTAACGCACGTGTTTGCAAACATGGCGACATAAACAACAGTGACCCAGATTTTACCGCTATTTCAGAGTAAATTGGCAATTATCCAGTTTCAGAGCCAGAGGGAAGTGACATAAGTGTGTCTAGTGTACATCTAGTGTACATACTAGCGATCTGTCGGATTGGGATGACGAAAATACCGGAGTATTTCAGCAGTGTTTACCGAGGCGACGACTGCAAGATGGCGGCGGCGATGCTATCTGGCATCAGTGGCCAATTTCAGACTTTTTTGCAGCCTTTCACGCGATATGTGGGTCCAACAACTCCACTTGAGTTGGAAGCGACACCACTTGATTATTTTTATCAGTATTTCCCTGCTGAAATGTTCAAAACTTTCGCCCAACAGACGAACTTGGCGATCAATTTGTAGCAACATCCGCCGACGGGGATACGTGCACTTCGATTACCTGAAGGATTATCAGTGGATTGCCTGGTAATAGTGATCACTAATGTAAAATTATCTCACTCCACTATCACACACTTTCATATTTTCGCCCACTGACACATTTTTTCAGTTTTACATCTTTTGTTTGTCATTTACAGATATCAAAATAATCAAGGTGCATTTTTTTTTCAGTTAATTTACCTGTAATTAATTACAGTAAATAATATAAACAGGTATCAAATTATACTCCACCACAACATAAAATACTATCCATCCATATGTCAGCTAAGAAAAAAAAACCTGACTTAAATATCTGTCTATTCAAAAAAGTTATAGACGCTTTGGTGAAGTAACCCATTTTCTCAGTAATTTTCTTACTAATACTATCTTCTAGGTACAGGAGAATAGACAGTGTATGTTCTTATAGGTGATTAAGAGTTAATTGTGTTTCTAAACTTTGTTTACTAATGTTTTCTTGTTCTTTTTTTTTTTTTTTTTTTTTTTTTTTTTTACTTTTTCTTTTTTGGTGGGGGGGGAGGGGGGGGGGGTGGGTAAGCATACTAGTATTGTACAGTATTGTAAATATATATTGCACTTAACCGTGCAGCACTGACATAATGTGTACTACAATAAAAACAAGAGAATGTACATGGATTAACCATAATAGTTCAAGTATGGTGTCAGAATGGCTTGGTACCTCTGCCAAGCTATTCTTGCACCACCCTTGGACTATCATGGTTGATCTGTGATTCTGTCTCTGAACTGTAATGTTTTCTTTAGAGGACAGCTCCCAAATTTGGAGATTTTGACCTTTGTGCTTAGTGTTATTTAGAAAAGTCTCTTGATTATGTTGCAGGTTTATTGTGCACAACCACACTCCCCGACTAGCAGACGAATACCTGTCTGATGCCAGCAAAGAAAAGCTTAATCAGATTGAAGGAGGTTCATCAGATGCTACCTCTACATCTGGTTCAAAGAGAAAGCAAGATGAGACAGACAAGAGGGATAGCAAACCTTTCGACAAGTCTAGCAAAAAAATGAAACTGAATCTGAAGGGTAGAAACAAGCAGCGTCCAGTGACATTCAAGGCGAAAGATGCTGACAGAGTCTGCCCTGCTATCTTGCAAGAACAAGAGTGCCGATTTGGAGACAAGTGCAAGTTTTGTCATGATGTCAACACCTTCATGCAGAACAAACCACAGGACATTGGAGAGGAGTGTTACAATTTCAAAACATTTGGCCGATGTCCATATGGGTTTGCTTGTCGGTTTGGTAAAAATCATTTGACATCAGACTTTAAGAACATGACAGACCAAGAACTGTTTGAGCAAATGACAGCTCAGCCTCAGGTGCTCAACACTCTGACAAAGGACTTACAGCACTTGCTGTGGAAGAAGAAGTATAACTTTACTACAGCGGACAAAGTAGTAGATAATTACTACAGTGAGATGCGCAAGGAGAAGGGAGAACCAGAGAGCGGCAAGAACCATTCACACAATAATTCTACTCCATCCCAGCCTACGGAAAAAGAGGTTGGGCCCATTACAGATGAAGGAGAAATCCGTCTTCACCCAAGAGAAAAGAAACTGGTATGTGCTGTATGTTTTACTTTTAGATGGGCAATTAGTGAATGACAGCTGATTCATGTACATGGGGCAAATGAACAACACCTGAATCTTACAATTACATGGAACAAGTGATTGACAACTGTTTAATGTAGAAAGGGCTGTTCAGATGTGTTGATACTCATTCAGGGTTGGTTTCGTTTCCTCAAAACACATTACCGATGACATGACTGTCAGGAAATAGTCTACTTGCTTACCAATTTTAGCCTAAGACCCAAAGGGTCCCCCCAGGAGGTTCTCGGGGATCCCTAACAGGGACGAGAGTAGCCTCCCCTGCCCATCCGGTCACGTGCCCGGTGGTGTCTCCTTTAGCCAGTTGTCTACTTCGCTGTTAGCGTACGCACGCGTTTACCTGAGCCTCTGACCCTTCGTTGACTGTGTACGGTTCGACCGTCCTTACCGGCCTGTCTTCGCCTAGCCCTCGTTTCTGCTTCTGGCGTGGCCTCCTCTGCTAGCCCTCGTCTGCGCCTCATGCTGTTAGCTGGGCCTGGGGCCTTCTTCTGCTTCTCTTCCGTCGCTCTCGGTGGTTTGTGCTTCGGCGCTCCGCCATGGAAAGGTAACGTCTCGGCCGCTGCCTACGTCTCGCCCGGCTGGGCCGGACGTCGGTCTCGTCTCAAACTTTTTTGGTTCTCTCCCGCGTTTCGTCGTGAGCTTCACTCGTTTTCCTTTGTTCGGAAGTTATGTTGGCGGGTTAGTTCCCGCCACCGGTCGCCTCTCATCTTGGGTTTGTGTTGCAGTTATCAAGTGCGCACCTGTCCCCTGTGCGGCGACTTTCAGTGGCCTAGCGACCGGCATGAAGTCTGTCTTCCGTGTTCCGGCTGCTCCTCGGACCTCGCCTGTGCTGTCTGCTCATCGTGGCCGGAGGTTCGTTGGTCGGAGCTTTGGAGGTTCTACCGGCGCGAGCGTCCTGTCACAGCACGCCGGGACCCAGTCAAGCTCCCCTCCTCGGACATGGAGAAACGCACGCCTCGTCTTCCTGGTAAGACTATTCCGGCTACGGTGTCCGCACCGCCCTTGCCCGCTGACTCCTCCGGCGAGTCGCCAAGCCGGCCTTGTGCCCCCCTCCTTGAGCCCCAGGCACCGCGACTTTGTCGCCTGTTAGTAGACGCGTGGGCCTTGTGGCCCCCCCTAAGCCCGCTGACTCCTCCGGCGAGTCGCCAAGCCGGCTCCGTGCCCCCCTCCTTGAGCCCCGGGCACCGCGACCCTTGTCGCTCATCGAAACACGCGTCGGCCTTTCGGCCCCTCCGTCTAGTTGTGCCCCCCTCCTTGAGCCCCGGGCACTGCGACCTTTGTCGCCTGTTACTAGACGTGTTGGCCTTATGGCCCCCCCTCCTAAGCCCGCTGACTCCTCCGGCGAGTCGCCTAGCCGGCTACATGCCCCCCTCCATGAGCCCCGGGCACCGCAACCATTGTCGCCTTCTACCCTTCACCGTGGCCTTTCGGCCCCAGCTGCTAGGCCTGCTCACTCCTACGGAGAGTCGCCTAGCCCGCGCCGTGCCCCCCTCCGTGAGCCCTGGGCACTGCGACAGTTGTCACCTTTTCCTCCGCCTCAGGACAGAAGAGACCGTCCCCATTCTTCCAGGCGTCGAGATGTGGACCGTCGGCATAGCCCTCGTTGCGTGGTTAGGAGACGTAGCCCCCGGCATTCGTCGTCCTCTCGCTCGACTTCCTCTTATGCTTCCCGTCGGCGCAGTCGTTCTCCGCACTCCTCTCGTAGGAGTCGTAGAGACGACAGGACTCCGCCTCGTTCTCGGTGCAGTAGTTCCCATCGGGACCGGCGCTCTCATCGTTCCCGCCGCCCTTCGCCTCCTACTTCCCCGCGGCGGCGTCAGCGTAGCCCCTCGGCTCCTCCTCTGCCGCCTGCGCGCGTCAGTTTACCTCCTGTGCTTCGGTCTTCTCCGCTGCCACCGCCTGCCATCGATGGAGAGACCTTAAGCCTGCTGCCGGAGGACTCCGTTTCGGCCTTGCTTGGGTCCGGCAGCCGTTCGCCCTCTCAGGTGGAGGATCCTGGGTCTCCAGCTACCCTTTCCACTCCTCGTGGCGAGACTCTCCGAGCCTTGGACAACGCCGCCCGTCTCATTGCGGCTTGCCTTCCCGCGGATTCTTGCCCACCTTCCCCACCGCTGAAGAGGAAAGCGGCCGCCTTTGTGGACGCCGCTCGTCAGGTTAAGAAATTCAAGTCGCTTCCCCAGCCGCCTGCCTTCCGTGACCTACCTCCAGCGAGATTCCGCTTCTGACTCGGACTTTTTCTCCGACCGCCGCTGGCCTTCCGGTGTCGACATCGCCTTTCGGCAGTCCTGGTATGCCGGCCACTCGCAATCCTTCTCGTGCTCGCTGCCGCCGGTGGATCCGCCTGCGCTGGTGCTCGTCGGCGGCTCTTCCCAGCTCAACCGTGTCCTGCCTCGCGGCTTGGAGCGTACCGCCTCCCTCGTCCGAAACGCCCTCGCATGTTCGGGATTTTTGGACCTCCTCACACAAGCCTTCATTAACCGTATCGAGGCGGCCTGGCTTCCCTCCGCTCCTCCCCTGCTGTCGGATCTTCACACCTTGGCAGTTGCAGCCAACCGAGCGGCCTACCATTCGTCCGTCAACACCATGGCAGCCGCTGCCAACTGTGACCTGATGCGGCGTGATGTGGTGCTCCAGTCCTGCCTGGGTCTTCCCCGTGACGTGAAATCGCAGCTCCGCCGGGCCCCGGTCGGCACTCCGCTCCTCTTCGGCCCTTCCTGGCAGTCCCTGAAGGAAGCTAACAAGGACCGTTGGCCCAGCGCCCCCTCGTCTCGCTTTCCGCCAGCCCGCAAGGCCTCGGGTCGCGCCCTGCGGTTCGTCAGACCCTCCGCGACGGCCCCTGCCTCCGCCTTGGCCTCCCGTCCACACTCCTCTTTCCGTGCGCCCGGTCCTGGCCGCGCCCGTCCTGCCCGTCCTGCCGTCCCGGCCTGGCCCAAGCCCGCCCGCCACCCTGGGTGTGGGAGGGCCTCCTGACTTCTGCCCGCCTCCGCCCCCACCGACCGCTTCGGGGTCGCCTGTCGGCGGGAGGCTCGCCCTGCACGGAGACGTCTGGCGCTCCCTGTTTCCGGACGACCCGTGGATCCTCTCCATTGTCTCAGACGGTCTTCTCATCTCCTTTCATTCCCCGCCCCCGCTTCGGCGCTCCCCCCTGTGGACCGAGATCCCGTCAGATCCGCCCAAGGCCGATGCTCTTCGCGGAGAAGTCGCTGCTCTTCTCCAGAAAGCCGCTACGGAGGTCGTCGCCTTCCACAACTCCCCCGCCTTCTACAGCCGACTCTTTGTAGTCCCCAAGCCTGGAGGCAAGTGGAGGCCGATCATCGATCTCTCCACCCTGAATCGGTTCATCGCCGCCCCGTCCTTCCGGATGGAGACAGCCAAGTCCCTTCGCGCTGCCGTCCAGCCCATGGACTTCGCCGTCAGCTTGGACCTGTCCGATGCCTATCTGCACGTCCCAATCCACCCAGCCTCCCGCCGGTAACCTCCGCTTTGCCATCGACGGGACTGTTTTCCAGTTTCGGGCCCTCCCCTTTGGTCTCAACCTCAGCCCGTGGGTATTTACGCGGATCATGAACGCCGTGGTAGCCAGAGCCCGTCGTTCTTCCTCCAGCCCGATCTCCAACTACTTGGACGACCTTCTTCTGCGGAACCAGTCGGTGGCCTCTCTTCTCCTGGACAGGGATGCGCTTCTCCTCCTGTTATCTCGCCTCGGCTTCCTGGTCAACGCTGGCAAGTCCGACCTCACTCCATCTCGCCACTTCGTGCACCTGGGGATGGAGTTTGTGACCGACCGCAACCTAGTGCGTCTTCCCGAGCCTCGGATCCAGAAACTCGCCGATCTCGCCCGTTTGGTAGCTCAGGAAGTGGCTGTCCCCGCCAGGGTGTGGCTCCAGCTCCTCGGCCTGATGAGTGCTGCGGCAGATCTCCTTCCCCTCGGTCGTCTGTACTCTCGTCCTCTTCAATTGCATCTTCTCCTCCACTGGAGACCGTCCTCCGGCGATCTCTCCACCCTGGTGCTGATACCTCCTGTGCTGCGGCCCCATCTGCTTCGCTGGACAGACGTTTCTTGGCTCGGCTCCGGGATTCCCCTGACCTCACCTCTGCCCCGTCTCTCTCTCTCTGCGTCGATGCCAGTCTCGCCGGGTGGGGCGCTCACCTTCTCCCGAGTTTTCGCTATGCGGCCGGCCGCTGGAACGAGGACCTGGCTTCGCGGCACATCAACTGGCTGGAGCTGAATGTGGTTTGGCAGGCCCTCCGCGCTTGGGAACCCGATCTTCGGACACAGGACCTCCTTGTCCTCTCCGACAACTCCACGGTCGTCGCTTACATACAGAAGCAGGGAGGGACCCGCTCGCCCGACCTCTGCATCCTCCTCTACCGACTCCTTCGCTGGTGCGAGGACCGCGGCATTTCCCTCCGAGCCCGTCACATTCCAGGTCACCTGAACGTTCTGGCAGACTCCCCCTCACGGCGGGGCCAGCTTCTTCACACAGAATGGACCCTGCACCGGGACATCTTTCGCCTGATCTGCAAGCGTTGGGAGACTCCCCTTGTCGACCTCTTCGCCACCAGGTGGAACCACCAGCTTCCCCTCTTCGTCTCCCCGATTCCCGACCCGCTGGCCTGGGCGGTCGATGCGCTCTTGATCCCTTGGGACGGACTAGTTGCCTACGCCTACCCTCCGACGGTCCTGATCCCCAAAGTCCTGCTCAAGCTCCGGGGGTGCAACACAGTCCTTCTCCTGGTGGCCCCGTTCTCCTGGGACAGATCGTGGACCACCGACCTGCTCAGTCTCGCCACGGAACCGCCCCTCCCAACCCCTCGCACGATGCTCAAGCAGCCCCGCCAGCCGCTCTTCCACCCCTTCCCCGAGCGACTTCTCCTACACGCCTGGCGATTGTGCGGCACGCCCTCTCCGCTAGAGGCTTCTCGAGTGCGGCAGTGGACGCTATCGCTTCAGCCCGCAGACCTTCCACCAGACGTGTCTACGAGGGAAAGTGGCGAGTGCTTCGTGCCTGGTGCTCTGACCGTCGTCTCTCCCCCGTCGACCTGACGACCCCTCAGCTCGCGGACTTCTTCCTCTGGCTCTTCCAAGATCAAGGTTTGGCTCCCATCACGATCCGTGGCTATCTCTCCATGATTGCCGACACCTACCGTCACCTTGGCCGTCCCGACCCGGGGACCTGCAAGGACCTGACCGACCTTATGGCGCATTTCGGCTTGCAGCGTCCGGTTTCCCGCTCCCTCGTTCCACGCTGGGACCTCCCCTGGGTCCTCACCTGGCTGAATTCGGACCGTTTTGAACCGCTCCATCTGGCCAGCTTCGCGGACGTCACTCGGAAGACCTGCTTCCTGGTGGCCCTCGCCACGGCAGCCCGCGTCAGTGAGCTCCACGCGCTCTCGTCTCGCCCTTCCTGCCTGCAGTTCCGAGTGGATGGCTCCGTTCAGCTTCTCCCGGATCCTTCCTTTCTCGCTAAGACTAGATCTCCCTTGACGGCGCCTCAGGTCATCGCTATTCGGCCACTTAAAGGGCCCGACCTTCCTCGGGAGACTCGGCAGCAAGATCCGGTGCGTGCACTCCGTATCTACTTGCGTCGCTCCAAGTCCGTACGGAGGGGACGGACTCGTCTCTTTTTGCCTCTGACCGCCGGCAGAACTGACATCTCTGCCCAGACGATCTCCTCCTGGCTCCGCTGGGTAATACGGTCCGCCTACCACGACCTCTCCCCACAGGGAGCCGAGGCCCTCAGGATACGCGCCCATGAAGTTCGCGCTATGGCCGCAAGTCTCGCCTTTGACCGCAACTGCGCGGTTAAGGACATTGTGGCTGCAGTGGGGTGGCGGGCCGAAACCACCTTTGCCCGCTTCTACCTCCGCGACCTGACAGTCCAGCGCGACAACCTCTCACTGGTGGGCGACATCTCTGCGGCACAGCACTCCCTCCAGGCGCCCCCGGCGCCTTAGGTATGCACTTCGCTAAAATTGTCGGGAGTGTGTGATCAGGAGTGACGGGCCGTCTTCGTCCCTAATGAGGTTTCTGAAAGGGATTGTGCGGCACCCTCCTCCTGTTTGGCATTCTTCCTGACAGTCATGTCATCGGTAATGTGTTTTGAGGAAACAAATTAATTTTTCTCTAAAATGTATTTTTTCGAAAAATACTTACCGATGACATAACTCGGAGGTCCCTCCCTCCTCCCCGCTTGCCGCTGGTAACTCTGTAGACAACTGGCTAAAGGAGACACCATCGGGCACATGACCGGATGGGCAGGGGAGGCTACTCTCATCCCTGTTAGGGATCCCCAAGAGCCTCCTGGGGGGACCCTTTGGGTCTTAGGCTAAAATTGGTAAGCAAGTAGACTATTTCCTGACAGTCATGTCATCGGTAAGTATTTTTCGAAAAAATACATTTTAGAGAAAAATTAATTTTTTATTGTTTTTTTACATTAACCCTTTTTATCCTGATACACATTAGCTTGAAATAAATTTGACTATGATAGTTCAAGGGTGGTGCCAGAATAGCTTGGCGCCTGAAGGCGCCAAGTTATTCCGGCACAGCCCATGAACTTAAATGGTTGATCTATCTCCTAATATAGATCCTTCAAAGGACAATAAGCAACATTTGAAAAATCAGCCTGAGGATGTAATGCATTAATAATAATACTCACTGGTAAGAAACATGTTCTAGAAGAGCTATTAAAACCACTTATCCCATTGCTGGCGAGGTTTCCTTTAATCTTTACACATCTCTTTTCTGCAGTTAAATATCTGAGTACAATTTGTGTCGCATTTGTGTCAGATGATGGCAAAAGTTCTTTATCATGTTCTGCAACCATGCCCTGCATTGCCGAATTTTGCCTGTGTGGCCTGTGGAACCATACCCCCACGCAGACCAGTGTCACACTGGATGTAAATTCAGGCACAGCACTGCAGCTGAGCACAGTACAGCATTGTTGATGTCACAGTAGAACTTGATAAAGAATTGTTGATGACATGTTGACTTCATGTTAACCCTTTGTTTAAGCGCCATGGGTACATTTCCCAAATTTTGGAAGTGTTACTTTGACTATTACCAGTTGCAGGAGGTGGATTGACCATGATAATTCAAGGATAGTGCCAGGTTAGCTTGGCGCCAAGCTAATCTGGCACTACCCTTGAATTATCATGGTCAATCAATCTCCAACTTTAGGGTGTTGGGGCTAAAACTAAAGGGTTAAGGAGGCCCTTTCAGGGTTATTATGAGAAAAAACTGAAGTAACCAAAACGCTTGTGTACGCTCTATCAAGTCAATCCATCTGTTAAATCAGCATGACACGAAGTATGTATGGATCATACAACAGTTGGATAAATATGTTATACCATGGCTGCTGCTGATTTAAGAGGCCCAACTTGTTTTTGACACGCAGTTCTGGCTCATTGGCAGAGCTTCAGCACCAGAAGATGTGTGTGAAATGCTAGTCTCGGCTTTTAAACCATCATCATTCATCATTTAACAACACACTTGTTTAGTCATTCTAATTTCTATCCACTGCGGAAATGCTCCTCTGTAGTTGTTTTAGCTCATGTGCTATAGCTACAGTGAGTATAAACGGTATACTGGGCCCTCCTTGTCATGTGTCGTGGTAAACTTAAATGTTTGCAATCAAACAACAGAGACTTGCCATGGACTTCACTCTTCTGACTTGGCACCTTTCTCAAAGGTTAAGGTCACATAGGGTCATTAAATAGTTTTTAAAAACTGCCATATTTTGGCTAAAGTCATTTTTTCTCAATTACTTTTTTTTTGTGCCAAACTTTGTGCAATAGATACCTGATGAAAAGACATTCCCTTGTGTGCTAATGTCGTGAGTCTTGAGTGTATTTTTTAAACAGAGTGTTATTTTTTCTGGCATTTTTGCAAAATTTTCGATCATGTTGCATCCTTGACAGTCACTGTTTGCCATATTGACTGGTCTTTTTTATGCAAAATATTTGTCACTTTCTCTAGTAGGGGGTGAAGAAATGGTGGTGGGGAAGGGGGGGGGGGGGGGGAAATATTGTTCTGCATTAAAGGCATACATCTCAGTGACCCTTATCATTCAGAATACACTGGTGTGTGAAAGTGTGAAATAAGTTTGACTAAAATAGTTCAAGAGTAGTGCCAGAATAGCTTGGCGCCTCGAGGCACCAAGCTATTCTGGAACTACCCTTGCACTAAAGCCATTGATCTATATCCTTATATGTAAGTACTATAAGTATAATGTAGCTTGCATATGGCAGCGTACAAATTTGAAGCTTTTAGCCTCAGTATGATAGATAATCAGCATAGATGTTGAAAACATATTTTAGTACTTTGTGTTTATGTGTAACAGCTAACATTATTAAGATGTATTTTGCAGATTGACTTCTCTAACAAACTCTACCTTGCTCCCCTTACCACAGTAAGTCAATTTTTTCCCATTTTGTCCCAAAAATATTTTTATTTAATCCTAATGCTGTCGGTGGTGGTTTTTGTCTTGATGATTCCTGCAGGAATCATCACTACAAAAACCACTTCCAAAAGCCATGGGGTTAAGCCATATCACTTTTTGTCTTTTTTTTTTTCAAACAATGATGATCAAACTATTTGAAGGTGTCATTTGACAAGTGTAAACTTAGCTTTTATTAGGTATGGTTACTTCAAAACTTTTCAAGTCTGTAAAATGAACTAATATATTTTGTGAACAATCTTTTGGGAGGTCTTATTTGCTTTGTTTTTTATTCAAATTTGTTTTGCATCATTTCCATACAAAACATAATACCTAATAAGTGAAATTGTGACTTTTTGAAAGGTAACATGGTGTGTACTTGTATCTGCTTACTTTTATTTAGGTAGGTAACTTGCCTTTCCGTCGGCTGTGCAAGAAGTTTGGTGCAGACATCACTTGCGGTGAGATGGCCATGGCCACTAGCCTGCTACAGGGACAGCAGAGTGAGTGGGCTCTCATCAAACGGCATCACACTGAGGACATCTTTGGCGTGCAGGTACTGTTTTACTTTTAGCCTGCTTTGGTGTAACACATTGAGCAGTAAAGTCAGATTCCCCAAACTTGGGCTATGTCGTCTGAAGACCACATTACATTTCAGACAAAAGGTGGACCATGACAGTTCAAGGGTGGTCTCATAATAACTGGGCACCTAGAGGCGTTTACATTGACCCTTTTAGCCCTGGATCCCAATAGCAGGAGATGGCTTGACCATGATAATTCAAGGGTAGTTCCAGATTAGCTTGGCGCCTTCAGGCGCCAAGCTAATCTGGCACTACCCTTGAATTATCATGGTCAAGCTATCTCCTGCAACTGGTACATAGTTGTTAGGCAACACCTTCAAAATTTGAGAAATGGGACCTTGGGGCTAAAAGGGTTAACACAGGGGTCGACCATGGTAGTTCAAAGGTGGTGCCAGAATAGCTTGGCGCCTGTAGGCCCCAAACTATTCTGGCACCACCCTTGAACTATCATGGTTGATCCTTGAGTTATCGTAACTGCGTCAGGACTGAATGGGTTAACCACCTTGTGCATGCAGCCACCAGTACCATTTATAGTATCGGTGGCTGCATGCAGAAAGGGTTAAGCCATTGGAGCCATGAGGCTGAAATTTCAGACTTTGGGAGTGCTTGTGAAAGAGAGAGCTCAGAGAGTTTCTTGGCACCCCTCCGTCTTTGGGGAGCTATCCTACCAGCATCATGTGGTAGTATAGCGGCATAGGTTGCTGCTTGCCTGTGGAAAGCAAACACGTATATGGTCAGATAAGTTTGAACATACATACAATGCAGTGGCAGAGAGTAATTTCTGCACCTGTCAAATCTTTATTTTAAAACATGAATAATATGAAATTTTTTTGAATTGAAGTTACACATGGGTAGCATGATTTTTGAGGATTGTTACTAAATGAGCCTGAGTCTAGTGCTTTCGTCTCTTGCTGTGTGTGATAGCTGTGTGGTGCATACCCGGACACAATGACCCGCGTTGCCCAGTTACTGCAAGAACAGGCGCAGATTGACTTCATTGACATCAACTCTGGCTGTCCCATTGACCTCATCTACAAGAGGGTCAGTCGCTAGTGGAATGTATGTTTTCTGGTAGAACTTTAGAGACACTCACATGAAACATGAATTGGAATGTGAATGCTTCGGCATGATTATATGGTATCACATTGACAGTCATAATTGTATGCTTAATCTGGAGGGGAAAAGATGTCTACCGGTAATTTGAGGAACAGCTGGAGCCTTTTTAAAATTTTTTTACAAGAGACATAGATTCTCATGAGCCCCTGCAACTGCAGGGGCTCATGAGAATCTATGTCTCTTGCATATGGAATAGTTTTTGATTATGTTCTGTGAATGCATGCACTTAAAGCATCACAAACTGACACAAACGCTTTTATCTTTTACTGCTCGTGTTTTCTCATGGAGATAATTTCTTTGCACTGAGCATAGCTATAGAAGTTACAGTGCTGACTGAATAAATTAAAAGCCTATGTGTTGAAATCTCCTACTGTGCAAAGACAGCGTACATAAGCATGAAGTAACCTATTTGATATTTGTTCGTGCTCCTCGCCTTGTTTCATCAGTATTGAAAGAGTGTCAGAAACCACAATTTGTTTGTCTTTAAATTAAGCCTTCGATTGTTGGTAGCACTTTTTGTCGCGATGATTCCTGCAGGACAAAAAGGCGCTACCGACAGCCTGAAGCTTAACCCATTTAGCCCAGAGTCCCTACAGCAGGAGATGGATTGACCATGATTATTCAAGGGTAGTGCCAGATATAGCTTGGCGCCTTCAGGCGCCAAGCTATATCTGGCACTACCCTTGGATTATCATGGTCAATCCATCTCCTGCAATTGATACAAAGTCATAGGCAACACAGCCAGAAATTTGAGAAATGGGACCTTGGGGCTAAAAGGGTTAAATAGTTCAGATGTTGGTAAAAGGCTGCAATTCAGAACTCAGCGGTTTACCAGCATCTGCACTAGTTTCTTTCATTCAAGACAACCCTTGCAGTGAACTCTGTTCTTTTCTTTTGATTTTATTTTGTTTGTGTTTTTCTTTATCAGGGAGAGGGCTGTGCTCTGATGGGCAAGATGACGAAGTACGAGAACATTGTAAGCTGCATGACTTCTGTGCTGGATATCCCGCTGACCGTCAAGATGCGTACTGGGATCATGGATGGGAAGAACATCGCTCACACACTTATTCCCAGGCTACGGGATGCTGGGGCTGCCCTTGTCAGCGTAAGCTGATTTGTATTTCTTTCCCTGTTGCTCTGTTTCATAAACCACTGAGCCCTGACACTGCAGTCACGCGCTTTCAATATACAGTAAAAAGAATAATAGTAAATTCAAAGCATAAGCACCCCAGTCGTCCAACAAACATGGATACGAAATCCAACCAAATGCAAGAGGCGTAGAACCTCATGAGCCCTCGCAATTGCAGGGGCTCATGAGGTTCTATGCCTCTTGCATTTGGTTGGATCTGGCAGTCAAGGGGGTTACAGTACAACTTTTAAAAAAATATGCATACATAAGCAGATGTAATTGATCAGAGCTAGATCTGCTGCGTTTTGAAAGTGTGTAAATATTATGTACACAGGATGTGAATTCGGCATACTAGTTCAAGGGTGGAGGCCAAAATAGCTTGGCACTTCTGGGGGCCAGCAGCTCTTCTTGCACCACCCTTGGACCGCCATGGTTGATTTGTCTCCTGAAATGGTATGCGGTCTTAAGAAGACAGCTCTTAATCGCTTCAGTGCCTGTGGATGCAGTTTACGGTGTCTCTAAAATCTTTGTTAATTCAACACCAAACAGCCCATAGCCGTCCATGGATTCAAAGCGGTGTCAGCAAGAGGCATAGATCCACATGAGCCCCCGGCAACTGCGGGGGCTCATGACGATCTATGTCTCTTGCAGTTGGATCCTGTTCTGTCGTCCTCAGCAGTGAAAGTGTTAACATTTGGAAATTTCAGCCTCAGGGTTCAATTTGTTAAAAGATATTTTTGCTTTGAGAAGAAAAATGTGTAAACTGCAAGATGATTTGTAGCCTAGATGCTTCCGCCGTTTAATTTTGTTTGTGTTTGGTAGCAGCAAAGAAGTACCCAACGGAGAAAGAAACATGCTTAGAAAAAACGGTACAACACAATAAATAAATAAATTGTGTTGTACCGTTTTTTCTAAGCGTGTTTCTTTCTCCGTTGCGTACTTCTTTGCATTTCACACGCTTGGCAGTCACCTTTTTGGTCTGGATTGGTAGCAGCAGAACATGTGATTTATCATAAAGACGAGGACTGAGATTTTTTTTTGATGGAGCATTGTACTTTACAATTACAATTTCAGTTTTTACTTTTTTCTTTTGCTCAGCTGTGTGCAGTGTGTCATAGAAACTGAGAAAGCTCTGCTGAATAAAACCGACTACATGTTAAGATTTTAAGTTTTATTTTTGGTTTTATTTATTTTCTGTCACTCAGATCCATGGGCGATCGCGGGAACAGCGTTACACAAAGTCCGCTGACTGGGACTACATCAGAACATGTGCACAAGTTGCAGCTCCCATGCCTTTGTTTGGTAATGTTAACCCATTTAAACCGAAGGCCGCATTTCCCACATTTTGGAAGCGTCGCTTAACAACTGTGTTATTGTAGTGTACTAGATGTAGGATATGGATCAACCATGATAATTCAAGGGTGGTGCCAGATTAGCTTGGCACCATTAGGTGCCAAGCTAATCTGGCACTACCTTTGAATTATCATTACGATCTGGGACTAAATGGGTTAAATAGAGACTAAATTATGCCTGACCTCCGCTACACAAAATAAATCACGAGTGCTCAGTTCCACCAATAAAATGCGAGCTTTAGTGGGCAGTTTAGCAATAGAACCGAGTACGATGGATTTATTTTGAGTAACAGCAGGTCAGACATAATTGTTTTTATTTATTCAACGTATCTGGAAAAAAAGTTTTAACGGAATCAGAATCGACATATTCTTTTCTCTTCAGAGTGGTTGGTGCCATATTTGGGTCACTCTTACTTTATTCCGTCACAGTAGCAGATCATTATATGCAATTCATTGCAACAAAACAGTCAGAAGTCCACTGGAGACAGCACAACCCATATCAACACCTGAACTGAGAAAGCCTTGTAACGCATGGTCGTGAAAAGCGTGCAGGTTGTGTAAAACTCATTCCATCCTGATCATACAGCAACAAAGGATAGGTTTGCTCATACTGGTAATAAAGAAAATGCAGTTCAGGGGTGGTGCCAGAATAGCTAAGCGCCATCTTGCACTGCGTTTGAACTACCAAGGTTGATCCATCTACAACTGAAAATGTTCAAGGCGGAATCAGTTAAAGATGTATGATATACTTTTATTCTCCACCTGTTTTACTGACATTGTGCAAGTGTGTTATAATTAAATATGAACTTTTAATTACTCATTCTACCCCAACACCGAAATCCTTAAATTTTGCCGTTGTCCTCTGAGAACTGTATTGCAGTGCAGGACACAGATCGACCATGATAGTTCAAGGGTGGTGCCAGAATAGCTTGGCGCCCCTAGGCGCCAAGCTATTATGACATCACCCTTGAACTATCATGGTCGATCCTTATCTTCCTGTGGTGTGTCTGGGGTAGAATGAGTTAAGCTTGAGATTTAGAACAGTTATTGACTGTTGTCACTCGTTTTCAGGTAATGGTGATATCTTGTCATTCGAAGATGCCAACCAGCACAAAGAGGCCAGTGGTGTGTCAGGTGTCATGATTGCCAGGTTAGTAGCACCTTCCTTTAACATGGTCAGCCCTAAATCTAAAATTTTCTTTTATGACTGCATACCACTTCAGGAGGTGGATCAACCACAGTAGTTCAAGGGTGGTGCCAGAATAGCTTTGCGCCTCCAGGCACCAAGCCATTCTGGCACCACCCTTGAACTGTCATGGTTGATCCCTCTTTTATCAGTGCTTAATGGTTTACACAATTTTGCCTCAAGTGGCGCCCTGATCAATCTGTGTATCTTCACAGAGATCAAGGAACGGTGTCATTTCAACATATGAAAAAGTGTATATCTGAACTTATGAGGTTTTCATGTTGCAATGTGCAAAAGATCTGTTAAACATGAATTAAAAAAATTATTAAAAAAAATTGCCGCAGAGGTGCCCTGATCAAGCCGTGGATCTTCACAGAGATCAAGGAGCAGCGTCACTGGGACATTTCCGCCGGTGAGCGTTTTGACATGCTGCGCGATTACTGCAACTTTGGCCTGGAGTACTGGGGCTCGGACACAAAGGGCGTGGAAAACACGCGGCGGTTTCTCCTGGAGTGGCTGTCCTTTCTGCACAGGTAGGTGCCAGTCTGATTTGTCCTTTGTTTCAGATTTGATAGAGAAAAGTATGTTTCATGGTGATGCCCTCGTGTATGCGGCCACCAGTTCTGTTTATACATGGATTTGATGGAGGAAAGTGTGTTTCACCCCCTTCACTGCTAATGGAAGCAGACTGTGTTTCTGAAATCTTTGTGTGTTCAACGCCAAAGAGCTCTGGCCGTCCCAGGAACATGGATACACTGTGGTGTCTGCAAGAGGCATAGATTCTCATGAGCCCCCGCAGTCGCGTGGGCTCATGAGGATCTATGCCTCTTGCAGTTGGATTGTGTCGCTTTTTCTCGGCAGTTTTGGGGTTAACCGCTTTGTGCATGCAGCCACCAGTACTGTAAATAGTACTGGTGGCTGGATCCCTAAAGAGGGTTAAGGTTGATCAGTAACATTTGATGATGGATTGAGTAAAGGGTCGTGCTTGATTGGCTCGATGCCAAGCTAATCAAACACTAACATACTGATTTTTCAACTTTCTGCAGAAGCTTATATGTGGGGGATTTGATAAGTTTCTGAATGTGCTTTACTGGTGAGGTTTAGCCACAAGTTTCTGATGTCACTTTGTAGAGCAACTTGTTTTGAGAAGTTATGCTCTTGCTCATCTGCCCAAATTTGTGGCCCACGCTCCAGCTGTTGTTAAATCAGGTAGGATGGAAACAGCCCCTGTGAACCCTCGGTGGACAGCTTTAGCGATCAGTAACCTGATGCACCTCTGACACCTTTTTTTTCAGAAATAAAAAATAAGCATGTATCAGATATGTGTAGATGAGATTGGCAAGGGTGAAAGACATCTTGCATGCTGATGCCAGATCATTATCCCATCACAGATTATCCCAACAGTCAATGCATGCTAGAAATGTCCTGGAAAAACGGAGGTATCTTAGTCCAAAACTGCTTGCTTACAGGGTGGAGCTTCTATGCAAAGGGAATTGCTATATTGATAACGTGATTGGTGTTCATTTTCAGGTACATCCCTGTGGGAGTGCTGGAACATCCTCCGCAGAAGATCAACGAGCGGCCACCATACTACAGAGGTCGCAGTGACCTGGAAACCCTTATGGCTAGTACTAACTGTGCTGACTGGATCAAGATCAGGTGAGGTGGCAAATATTAAAGTTATTCATCCATCTTAAAATTTTGTGAATGATGAAGCATTGCAGATCTGTGTGAAGATTCAGATTATTTCTTTTGTGTGCTGGCCTGTAATTTTGGACCTTGCTGCTGCAAGCTGCAAGGTCCAAAATCACAGACCAGCCCACACAGCTGATCCTAAAATTGGTCTTTTAACACATTTAGGCCCGACGCACTATAGCAGGAGATGGATTGACTATGATAATTCAAGGGTAGTGCCTGATTAGCTTGGCGCCATCAGGCACCAAGCTAATCTGGCACTACCTTGTACCTTGGTGTATAGTTGTTAGGGGACACCTACAAAATCTGGCAAATGTAACCTTGGGGTTATGTGGGTTAATATGAGCTACATAGGTAGGTAGGGTCTCATTTGCGTGCAGCAGCTCGACAATTTGTATGCAGTTGTACACGTGCCTATTCTCACACACAGTCCCCACCCTCACACAGATTCAACTTTAGTACAATTCTAAGAAGAGAATAAACATTCATGGAACACAATAGATACGATAAAAACACGAAAAAATTAATCATGATGACCAGACAAAGGTGGTGTGTGGCTGGTCTCCACAAATGAAAAGAAGAACTATGAAATAAGTCTGGGAAAAATATTACTGGTGTCAGCATGATCAGATTTTATTCTGATAAAAATGACATACTTTTTGTATGAAACTTTTCAGTGAGATGTTGCTGGGACCAGTGCCTGCCGAGTTCACGTTCCTGCCAAAGCACAAGGCCAACGCTTACCAGTGAACATCATGTTCTAAGTCAGCAATGAGGCAGCACTCGCATTGAAGCCAAAATTGACTCTCACAGCACTGTGTGTAGATTCACAGAATGATCACGCACAAATTCATGGGTAACAGTGTTCGGTCCTGAAGACCAATTCAGCTTTACCCAAATCCCAGGAATCTGAATTTCAAGATCAGACAGAACGGACAACCCTTCAGTCTGTTCCATCTGCAAGAGGCATAAATTCTCATGAGCCCCTGCATCCGCAGGGGCTCATGAGAATTTATGCCTCTTGCCGGCATGGATCAGTCACAGTTACACCATTTATGTCTTATATGGATCATGGGGCAACAAATTCTTTCTGTTTGTGAGATTCCATCAGGAGAATTTCTAAGACTGCTGGTGGTACCTGCCCACATAATTTTTTTGTTGTTGAGTGCCTCAGCCAGTCAATCCATCTGCATGAGGCATACATTATGAGCCCTTGCAGATGCAAGGGCTCTTGAGAACATACTTATATGTATGCCTCTGGTCATCATGGGTTAGCCACAATTATAGCTTGAGATCTGTATGTGGTTGGTGTTCAATCTTAACTGGTTTGAATACCTGTCATCGTGTTTTTACTGTTAATGTACTTTTGGAAATTTTGTGAAAATAAATCTTGGTATTTTTATGCATAATTTGTGTGATACATGCACAAGTTCAATAACTTGTGACTGAGAAAATAAAATGTGAGAAGGCAATGGTTTTTGTTTGCATTTTGTTTGTCAGTGCAGAGATGCTTGTAAGGTGGATGCATGCCAGCAAGAGTGAGCTGTAAATTAAGTAAGAGCTCAATACAAGTTCACATCGCAGCATGCAATACATGTGGTAGATCATCATTTAATGTTAAATACAGGGAATAGCACAGTACAACTTCTTGTGAGCAATGACTAGTGGTCCCTTCACTGGCTACCTGTGTCCTCACGTATTCAATACAAAGTTATGTCAATTTGTTTTAACTGCCTTTCAGGCACCAGCCCAGAATAATTGTCCTCTTTGCTGCATGCGTATACACCCTCTCGTGAGCTCCGCTCCTCTTCTGATAACCCCCACCCGGGTCTGCCCTGGGGGACTTGGGTGGGGTTAGGTACTTTTTAGTTCCCAGGGTCACCCTGGTCAGCCCCACAGGGTGAGTTTTTCTCTCTATTCTGGGGCATGTGTTTCTGTCTACCCGAGGTCCATTCTCCTGTATTTGCCTTTTTAAAACTCTCCCTACTGTCTGCACTGCCTGTAGCTCTTGATATTGGATGTGTGTTGCTAAATGGTCTTAGCTTTATTTAGGCCCCATGTGTTAGGTTTATTTAATGTATTTGACCGGCTGGCGACATACATTCAATGTTCTGTTTAGTTTTTTTTTTCACAAGCAGTGCAGGCACGTCCTGAGAAAGCCTTGTTGCTGTCGGGACGTTCAGCAATGTACAATCAATCAATTAAAACCTCTTCTGATAAGTTGTGTGTACCTTCTGTCCAAACTAAAAGGAGGATTGCAGAACTACAACTAAGGCATCAAACACTGGCAGTTGTTCAAAGTAAAGTTTGAAGAGGTGAGTTTTCAACGACCTCTTTAAGTCAGAGACTGACTCGCTGTTTCTGACCTCAGGAGGAAGTGTATTCCATAACACTGGGGCATGATAAACAAAAGTGCGCTGACCAAATGTTTTGTTTAGACTGAATATTAATTAGAATATAAATTATTATGTATGTATTCTTGTTTAGTTTATTGTAAAAGTGGTGTGTTCGGGCATTGTTTTGTTTGTTATGTGCATATGTCGTATTTTTAGTTTTGTGTACAGATTGTAAAGCGCTTAGAGCTTTTGAGTAAGATTAAGCATAATATAAATAATCATTATTATTATATTATTATTATTAACCCTTTGCATGTCGGTAGTGACTTGTCACAATGATTCTGACAGGAATCTTCATGACAAAAACCGCTACTGACACGCACTATCATATGTGCATGCATGCATGTGTTCAACTTTAGTACGCACTGCTGATTTGGAAAGATCTGGCTATAATGGGGACTTGATGTGTGTGATATACTGTTATTTTATTTGCGATGTGTTCTACAGCATGTACATGATTTGCTAGCAGTACTTTGTCAAGATGTGTGTATTTAATGTTGTAGCCTTGCTATTATTAGATGTCTTAGCTTAATAGACGATTTCCGGATTAAAAGCCTGGACAAACATGCGGTATTGCATGTTTTTCCTTGCTTTTAATTCACTGTTTTTGTCAAAATGCTTGCAATTTTGACCTACTTCTGATTTCCGAACATCTATTATCAGATGTCTTATGTCTGTGTAGGCAGTTTCAGGCATAAAAATAATAATAATAATTACGGTATTTATAATGCGCATATCTTATAATAATTATAACTCTAAGCGCACACTCACAACTCGCGCACGCATGCGCACGCTTTAGACAATGGCTCACGTACCACAAACAGTGAAATACATTACGACGGTCAGCTTGGGGTGGGGAGTGTGGTGATATAGTGCTAAAACTGTTGAAAGAGGTGAGTTTTGAGGGCGGACTGGAAGGAGGAGAGAGAGTGTTTCTGACGGAGAGAGCATGGGAGAGTGTTCCAGGTGGATGGACCGTAGACGGAGAAGAAGCGGGGGCCGAAAGTGTTTGGTGCGAGGGATGTGGAGGCGGAGAGGGTCGGAGGCAGAGCGGAGAGAGCGGGAAGGTGTGTAGGGGTGAAGTAAGTTAGAGAGATAGGCAGGAGCGCAGTTGTTCAGGGATTTGTAGCAGAGAGACAGAACTTATATTGGATGCGTTGGGGGATTGGGAGCCAGTGGAGGAGTTTGAGCGGGGGTGTGATGTGGTCGGATTTTTTCTTTCTGAGGACGAGGCGAGCAGCATTGTTCTGGACGCGCTGGAGAGTGAAGATGGTGGAGTGAGGGAGACCGGAAAGGAGAGAGTTGCAATAGTCGATGCGAGATAAGATGAGAGAGACAGCAAGTTTGGTGGCAGCTTCGGTAGTGAGGTATTTTCTGATCTGACTGATGCGGCGGAGGTGGAAATAGCATGCCTGGGTCGTGGCGGAGACGAAGCTGGTCATGGACAGAGAGGAATCAAGGATGACGCCGAGGTTCTTGGCCGAGTCAGAGAGGGAGATGGGGGTGCTATCGAGTTGAAGGTGGAGAGAGGGAGGGAGCTGGGAGAGTTTCTGGCGAGTGCCTACCAGCATGGCTTCCGTTTTGTCGTCGTTCAGTTTCAGTTTGTTTGCCGTCATCCAGTTTTTCACGTCTTCGTAGCAGTCAGCCGTGCGAGTCAGTAGTGACTGAGTGTTGTCGAGTTTGTCATTGTCTTGCAGTTGTGAGTCGTCAGCGTAGAGGTGGTGGTGTATGCGGTGAGACTGGATGATGTTGGACAGAGGAGCGGTGTAGAGTGTGAAAAGGACCGGGCCCAGGACGGATCCCTGTGGAACTCCGCAGGAGAGCGTTACCGGGTTGGAAGAGACGCCGTTGATGGTGACGGACTGCTGTCTGTCGGAGAGGTAGGAGAGAAACCAGGAGTGAGCAGAGTCGGTGATGCCGAAGGAGTGGTGGAGTCGGTGGAGGAGGATAGAGTGGTCTATAGTGTCAAAGGCGGCAGAGAGATCGAGTAGTGTAAGAAGGGAGATGTTGCCAGAGTCGGTGGAGAGAAGCAGCTCGTTTAAGATATGTAGAAGGGCTGTTTCAGTGCTGTGATGTTTGCGATAGGCAGACTGGAATGGACTGAGGAGGTTGTTGTCGGTGAGATGGAGGTTGAGCTGGTTGAGAACAACCTTCTCAAGAAGCTTGGACAGGAAAGAGAGATTGGAGACTGGGCGATAGTTCTTGAGTTTGTTTGGGTCGAGGTTGTGTTTTTTGAGGAGAGGACGGACGATGGCGGACTTGAAGATATCGGGGACGGAGCCGTTTTCTAGAGATGCGTTGATGATGTCGGTAATGAAGGGTAGAAGTTTTGGAAGGCCGTCACGGTAGAGAGAAGCTGGGAGGGGGTCAAGTTCGCAGGTTTTGAAGGGCATGGACTTTATGGTCTTGAGGACTTCATCCTGAGAGACGGGGCGGAAGGACGAGAGGGGAGTGCCGGAAAAGGTGGGGTCGGGAGGGCAAGGCGGAGGAGGCAGGGTGTCGAGTGTGTCGCGCAGATTTTGGTTGATTGATTGATTGTACATTGCTTAACGTCCCGACAGCAACAAGACTTTCTCAGGACGTGCCTGCACTGCTTGTGAAAAAAAAAAAAAACTAAACAGAACATTGAATGTATGTCGCCAGCCGGTCAAATACATTAAATAAACCTAACACATGGGCCTAAATAAAGCTAAGACCATTTAGCAACACACATCCAATATCAAGAGCTACAGGCAGTGCAGACAGTAGGGAGAGTTTTAAAAAGGCAAATACAGGTGAAGGGACAAAGGGTAGACAGAAACACATGCCCCAGAATAGAGAGATAAACCCACCCTGTGGGGCTGACCAGGGTGACTCTGGGAACTAAAAAATACCTAACCCCACCCAAGTCCCCCAGGGCAGACCCGGGTGGGGCGCGCAGATTTTGGATTTTGTCCGAAAAATAGGTAGAGAAAGCAGACGGGAGTTCTTCTTTGCTGTGTGTGTTGGGGAGAGGAGAGTCTTTAGAAGTGCCTAGGAGTGTGTTCATGGTGGCGTAGAGGGTTTTGGAAGAGGTGGATTCCAGGATTTGGTTTTGAAGGTGTTTGCGTTTAGATTCGGAGATCATTTTGCAGACTTTGGATCTAGTTGTTTGGAAGATCTGTCTGTGAACGGTGAGGTCAGTTGAGCGCCAGAGGCGTTCTGCTTGTCGGCGCTCGCGCTTGGCCTCAGCTATATCATCAGTGAGCCAGGGCAAGGGGAGTCGGTTGGGTATGGAGCAGGTGGTGACAGGGGCATGGGTGTCTAGAAGTTTTCGAAGGGAGGAATCGAAATGGGATGCAAGATCGGGAGAGGGGGCGGGGTCCGAGAGAAGATGTGCTTCGTCGAAGAAGCTCTCGCGGTTGACAGATTTTAGTTTGCGGCGAGAGACAACGAGCTTGGTTTTTTTCGGGGGAGGTAGATTGAGGGAGACGAGAATAGCGAAGTGGTCAGAGGGAAGCACAGAGGAGGTGTCAGAGTCGAGAAAGAGTTGATCGGAGGTGCGGGTGATGATCCAGTCGAGGGTGTGGCCAAGTCGGTGGGTGGGTTTAGTGATGTGTTGTGTAAGATTGTGGTTTGAAAGTGACGTGCAGAGGCGTTTTGTGTCAGGGTGGTCGGGTTTGTCAAAGTGGAAGTTAAAGTCGCCTAGAAGGATGTGTTTTCCGGGTCGTGTGCTGTAGTGGTCGAGGAGGAGGTCGAACTCGGTGAGGAACATGGAGTTTGTGAGTTTGTTTTGAGAGCTTGGAGGGGGGCGATAGATACATGAGAAGATGAGGGACTGGCCAGGGAGTGTTGCTACGGCCTCGACAGATTCAAAGGAGGGATGAGCAAAAGGTAGAGACTGAGAGAAGGAGAGGTGAGCGGAAAGACAGTCCCTGTAGATGATGGCAATGCCACCCCCTCTGAAAGCGCGCGGGAAGGAGGCCAGGCGGTAGCCACTCGGAGTGACGCTGGCGATGATGGGTTCGTCGCCAGCCGAGCGGAGCCACGTTTCGGTGATCACGACAATATCTAGGTCATTGTCTAGAATGAAGTCGGAAATCACGTCAGCTTTGCCATCTTTGCAGACAGACTGGGCATTAAATAGACACAGTTTTAGGTTGGAAGAGACAGCAGAGGGAGAGGGAGAAGAAACGGACGAAGAAGAGGACAGAGGAGGGGGAGGGTAGGGAGGGGGGAGAGAGGATGGAGGGGGGAAAGAGGGGTGGAGTGGGGAGGAGGAACAGTCGGGGAAGGATAACCGGGTAAGAAAGAGGATGCGAGAGGAGGGTGGGGTGGGGGGGAGGGGAGAGGAAGGGGAGTAGGAAAAGAAGAGGGAGTGGGAGGGTGACGGGGAGGAAAAAGGGGGAGGAGGGGACGAGGAGAAAGCAGGCGAAGGAGGAGGGGGTGAGGGGAGGAAGGCGGGTGGGGGAGTGGGCAGCCGAGGAGGGCATGGAGCAGTGAATGAGAAAGGGAGGAGAAGAAGGAAGGGGGAGGAGGCGGAAGGGGTGGAAGGGCATTGGAAGAGATGAAGAAGTGTGTGGTAGTGTGTGTGTTTGTGCGTCCTGCCTTCTGCTAATTCCGCCCCTGCGGCCTCTCTTGCGCAATCGGATGCCGCGTAAGGCGACTGCAACACTGTCGGCGACACCAGATGCGGAGTGGGTGGCATGGCGACGTAGAGATAGCAGTTGTTGGCGTGTGTATCTGATAAGCATGATTATTTGTGAGGACAAGAAAGAGAAAGACGGGAAGAGGGTGCAGCAGGGTGTATGAGTAAGTGTGTGTGTGCCGAAGTGTGTGAGCGGTGCGGTAGGGAAGAGACGCAAGGGAGAAAAACTGATGTACAGTAGGTGTGTGTGTGTGTGTGCCGGTCGGTGTGAGTGTGGTAGGGGAGCGACGCTGGTAATACGCGAAACCTACACTGAAAGGGCAAAATGGATACGGGGGAGAAATATAACAAGCGGCACACAATCAGCCCTGATGGTCTCGCACTGACAGGTGATTTCTCATAAGGGTGGTCGCTCAAAATGCGTTCTGCTGTATCAAATACAATGTACACATGCAGTGATGCAAGCACACACACAAAAACAAAAATGTTTACTGAACATTTATCACAAACCCTTTATTACACAGTCTGGAAGTAATGCTTCACAAATATGTACTGCAGACTCTTTTCACTCGCTGCAGTCACCTTCCTTCAGTGATGCATACATCCAGAATCAAAATGTAACCCTTTGGCTATAGGTAACGCTTTCTGTCATGACTTTTGGCTGTTGGTATTGCTTTTTGTCGCGAAGGTTGGAACCATTGCAACAAAAAGCACCATCAATAGCCAAAGGTGATGACAAAAAGCGCTACCGACATCCAAGGGCTAATTGCATCGATTTAAAAACATCAGAATGCCACATCTCTATTACTTACTTACTTACGCCTGTCACCCCTACCCGGGTATAGGCCGTCGACGAGAGACCTCCAGCAACTCCTGTCCTGTGCTTCTCCTTCGATTCTACTCCAGGTGGTTCCCAGTCTCTTGATGTCTGCTTGGAGGTCTCGACGCCAGGAGTTTCTCGGCCTACCTCTTTTCCTCTTTCCCTGGGGGTTCCATGACAATGCCTGCCTAGTGATACTGGAAGCTGGCTTTCTTAGACTGTGACCGATCCATCCCCATCTTCTTCGCCCAATTTCATTCTCTGCTGTTATCTGCTCTGTTCTCTCCCAGAGTCTGACGTTGCTGATCTTCTCTGGCCAGTGGATTTTCAAAATTCTTCTAAGGCAACTGTTCATGAAGGTCTGTACTCTGTTGACTGTGGTTTTTGTCAATCTCCATGTCTCTGCTCCATATAGGAGAACTGCTTTTACATTGGAGTTGAAAATCCGGACTTTGGTGTGTTGTGACAGCTCTCTGGAACTCCACACTTTTTTCAACTGGAGAAAGGCTGCTCTGGCTTTACCGATTCGTGCTCTGACATCTGCATCAGTGCCGCCTTTTTTGTCTATGATGCTCCCGAGATAGGTGAAGGACTCCACCTCCTCCAACGGGGTGCCAGCAAGCAAGACTGGTTCTTCCCTGGTTGCGTTCAGCCTCATTGTCTTTGTTTTCTGTTTGTGAATGGTGAGGCCCACTTGGGACGAGATGTCAGCAAGCCTCGTGGTCTTGTCCTGCATTTGTTGATGAGTGTGGGACAGTAATGCCAAGTCGTCTGCAAAATCGAGGTCGTCAAGCTGTGTCCACAGTGTCCACTGTATTCCACTTCGTCTGTGCTCTGTGGTCATCTTCATGACCCAGTCTATGGCCAGTAGGAAGAGGAACGGAGACAGCAGACACCCCTGCCTGACACCAGTTCTGACCTGGAGCTCTCTGGTGAACTGCCCTTCGTGGATCACGCGACATGTCATGCCATCATAGCTGCTCTTGATCAGGCGGACGAGCTTTGCGGGTACACCGTAGTGTCGTAGGAGTTTCCACAGAGTCTCTCGGTCCACGCTGTCAAATGCTTTCTCATAATCCACAAAGTTGACGTACAGCGGGGAGCTCCACTCCAGAGACTGTTCCACGATGATGCGGAGAGTGGCGATCTGGTCTGTACATGATCGGTTCTTCCTGAATCCTGCTTGCTGGTCTCTGAGCTGGGGGTCAACGGAGCTCTTCATTCTCTCTAGGATGATCCTGTTGAAGACCTTTCCTGGTACTGACAGCAAGGTGATTCCTCTGTAGTTGGAACACTTGCTGAGGTCGCCTTTCTTGGGAAGCTTGATTAGGTACCCCTCCTTCCAGTCACCTGGCATCACCTCCTCTTCCCAGATCTTTCCAAACAGTGGGTACAGCATCTCAACTGTTGTCTCTAGGTCTGCTTTCAGAGACTCCGCTGGGATGCCATCTGGCCCTGCTGCTTTGCCATTCTTCAAAAATGCCACTGCTTTTCTGATCTCTTCCCGGCTGGGTCTGTCACAGCTGATGGGTAGGTCGGTCTCTGCCGGCTGGATGTCGGGGGGGTCGGGTGGGCTAGGTCTGTTCAGTAACTCTTCAAAATACTCGGCCCATCTGTCGAGTTGGTCTGCTCTGTCTGCAATAGGCTTGCCTTCTTTGTCTTTTACTGGTCTTTCTGTATGGCCATACTTACCCGACAATCTTCTGGTAATGTCGTAGAGCTGTTTCATGTTGCCGCTGCCTGCTGCCTTTTCTGCCTCTGCTGCCAGGCTGTCTGTGTAGGCCCTCTTGTCTGCCCTGATACTCCTCTTCACCTCGCGGTTGGCTTCCGAGTATTCCCCCTGTGCCCTTACTTTGGCTGCTCTCGTGCGACTGTTGTTGACCGCTGCTTTCTTCTGCTTCCTCGCTTCTATCTTCTTCAAGGTCTGTGCCGACAGCCAGTCCTTGTGGTGGTGTTTCCTGAACCCTACAGTGTCTTTGCAGGTTGAGTTCAGCGCCTCTCTAACTGCCTTCCACTGCTGCTCTGTGGTGACCGCCTCCTCTTCATTTACTAGCTCCTGTAGCGCTTGAAACCGGTTGGACAGCACCAGTTTGAACTCTTCTCTAACTCCAGTTTCTCTCAGGAGGCCTACATTATAGCGCTGTCTTCTTGTTGTCTCTGTGCGGCTTTTCTTTAGCTTGAGCTTCATTCTTAAGGTAAGCAGATGGTGGTCTGAAGCGACATCTGCTCCCCTCCTCACTCGAACATCTTGAAGGGGATCTTCTAAATTTCTTGCTAATGCAGATATGGTCTATTTGGTTCTCTGTTGTATGGTCAGGTGAGACCCAAGTTGCTTTGTGTATTCTTCTGTGTGGGAAGATGCTGCCTCCAATGACAAGTCGGTTTAGAGCACAAAAGTCTACAAACCTCTCCCCGTTCTCACTCATCTCCGAGCCTAGTCCCTGTCTCCCCATCACCTCTTCGTATCCGGTGTTGTCCTCCCCTATTTTGGCATTAAAATCGCCCATGACGATGGTGATGTCTCGCTCCGCACATTTGTCCACGGCACTCTGGAGTCGGTCGTAGAACTCTTGTTTCTCTTCCTCGTCACTGTCATTGGTGGGCGCATAACACTGGATGACGTTCAGCTTGAGCTTTTTTTTGGTTCTAAAGGCTGCTGTTATAATTCTTGGCCCAAGAGGTTCCCAGCCCATCAGCGCTCTCTGTGCCACTGGTGACAGCATGAGTGCTACTCCTTCTGTATGGGGGGCATTCTCCTCTTCATGACCTGAATACAGAATCATCTCCCCACTTAACAGCCTTTTCTGGCCAGACTGCGTCCATCTGGCTTCACTGATGCCTAGCAGGGAAAGGTTGTACTTTTGCATTTCCGCTGCTATCTGGGCGGCCTTGCCGCTCTGGTACATGGTCTTGACGTTCCATGTGCCCATGGTTGTATCCCTGGATAGAGAGAGGCGGCTCGGTCCTGTGGCTTCCGAAGACTTCCGGCTTTCACCACAGGACGTCATAAGTCTTCTAGTAGAAGAACCTTCCTCCTCCAGGAAAGGAATTACTGTTAATCTTTTCGTCGGCGTTTTTGTAGCTATTTCCTTTTTTGCAGGGTGGGGAAGCTACCCCCACGCCCAACCCCCTTACTAGGAGGACCAGGGGTTTTCTGTCGGGGTCACCTTCCCTTAGACCATGTTGGTTCACGGCACCTTATTTCATTCGGTGCACCCCTCTCACGAGGGACCCCCTATCCACCACCCAGGGGACGCGCCTCAACGCCGTATGGTCCCAGCGCGAGGCACATCTCTATTGTCCAACCCAAAAATATCACCCCCATTGGTGTGCTGGTCTATAGCCCATAAAGTCCAAAATCACAAAACCACATTTGTGCGTGAAAAAAATATTGCCATCTGACACAGTGAAACGTGATTTATGGTGCAAACAATAAGGTTGGTTAGTCTTATACTTACAAAACAAATGCGACATTATTTGAGTGACAGGTTCCCGATAACTCGAATGATGTCACAATTCTTGATGGCACGCAAACAAGACATTACATATGTGAAACATGCAAAATTTAAGCATTTTTTACACATCTGTCAACTACTCATGACTCTTAACCTTTCGGATGTCGACCAAGTATGCATATAGGAAGGTCTTATCAGCTACCTTAGTGCCAAATTTGATTGAAACTTTTGCAAAAATATTATTGATAACTACAATTCTATCAAAAGTTGGCATTTTGCACACATTTGCCAACCTCTTGTGACCCTTGACCTGTCCGAGGGGTCATCCAAATTACTATGCATATATAGGTCATACCATCAGGTATCACTGTACCAAGTTTGGGTTTGAAGTTGTGAATAGTATTTGAGAAAAAACATCTTTTGTCAAAATAAGCTATTTTTTACCTATTTCCTGAGCCTTTGTGACCGTTGATCTTGGCCCATCGAAAGGTCTTATGATCAGTTTAGTTTTGAAGTTGTGAATAGTATTTGAGAAAAAAAACATTTTGTCAAAATATAGTTATTTTGGACCTATTTCCTGATCCCCTGTGACCTTGACCTTTGTGAGAGGTCACTAAAATTAGTATGTTTAGAAAGGTCTTGCCACAAAGCATACTTGGGCCAAGTTTGAAGAATGTGGCTTGAATAGCCTCCGAGAAAATGTCAATGTTAAAGTTTACGCCCAACGACGCCAGGGGGACAACAGACGACCATTGGCCCATAACATACTCACTTTTGCTTCACATGTGAGCCAAAAATTACACTATATATCTTCTGCTTTTCAAATACTTTTACATGCATGCAAACAAACCCACGCACACAAAACATACAAAGAGCATACAAATGTCAATATATTCAGAATTTCAACCAAGCACACTCAAAACCTCCTGCAAACATACTGTCCCTCATTAGACCACTATTTGCTGGTCCATGTTTCCATGCATCTAACTCACACTCGCTTGCGTTTCCATCTAAACACTGCACTGCATAATTTATTGACACGTCGCATGGTCAAAACACTAGTTCACTTGGACAATTTCATTAACCCTTTTAGCCCTGGGACCCTGCAGCAGGAGACGGATTGATCATGATAATTCAAGGGTAGTGCCAGATAAGCTTGGCGCCTGAAGGCACCAAGCTCATCTGGCACTACCCTTGAATTATCATGATCAATCCATCTCCTACAACTGGTACATAGTCATTAGGCAACGCCTCCAAAATCTGAAAAATGGGACCTTGGGGCTAAAAATTAATTTTTCTCTAAAATATATTTTTTCGAAAAATACTTACCGATGACATTACTGTCTGGAAGTGTCTACTACTTACTCAATTTTAGCCTAAGAACTTGTTGTGTTCCTTCACCACCCGGGAGGCACTCGGGGAACCCTCATTAGGGCTGAGAGTAGCCTCCCGTCCCAGTCCAGTCAGGCGTCCACTATGTGGCCCAATCACAAATCAGTCGTGATACTTAGCTTACCAGCGGCAAGCGGGGCAGGTGGGAGGGTCCTTCGAGTAATGTCATCGGTATTTTTCAAAAAAATATATTTTAGAGAAAAATTAATTTGTTTCCTCAAAAACATTACCGATGACATTACTGTCTGGAAGAATGGCGAAAAGGTGGAGGGTGCCGCGCCCAAATACCATCCGAAAGGGCAGACGACAGAGCCCCACACCCATTCGCCAAACTCCCGACAATTTTAGCTAAGTGCATACCTACGGCGCTTCCGGCGCCGGGAGGGAGTGTTGCGCTGTGGCGATGTCCCCCCACCAGTGCGAGATTCTCTCGCTGGCCCGACAGATCCCTGAGGTAGAAGCGGGCGAATGTTGACTCTGCCCGCCAGCCCACTGCTGCCACAAGACCTGGATCTCTCGCCTGCCTCCGTAAGGCGGGCACGTTGCCGCATAAGCGTCTCTCCGTAAGAGTACGCAGGCTTTTGCAAATGAGATCTCTTATGATGATGTTTGGACAATTTACTGCGCGAAGTATGTCGCGGTATGCGTGCCTCCGTAAGGCAAACGCTACGCCCTAAGGTGGACTCCCCGTAAGAGTCAGCAGGCGGTGTCCGTTGAGAAATCGAACTGCACAATTGCGATCGAAGGTGGCACTCGTGGCCATAGCCCGAACCTCCTGTGCGCGGATCCTGAGCCGCCTCGCCCCGTCAGGGGAAAGATCCTGATAGGCAGACCGAATGACCCAAAGTAGCCAGGAAGATATTGTCTGAGCTGTTATGTCATTTCTTTTGGGGTTCAAAGGTAGAAGAGGCGTGATCGTCCTCGGCGGACGGGCTTGTATCTGCGTATGGAAATGCGTAAGGCGCGCACGGGATCCTGTTGGCGCGTCTCCTTAGAAAAGGTCGCGTGTTTCAAAGGTCGAATATTTATGACCTGGGGGGGCAGTAAAAGGAGACCGGGTCTTGGCGAGGAAGGGCTGGTCTGTGAGTAATTGTACAGAACCATTCGCTCGGAATTGGAGGCAGGTAGAACTCGATGACAGAGCGTGTAGTTCGCTTACCCTGGCCGCCGAGGCTAAGGCCAAAAGGAAGCATGTCTTCCGTGTTACATCCGCGAAGCTAGCCAGGGAAAGGGGTTCAAATCTGTCCGAATTAAGCCACGTCAAGACCCAGGGTAGGTCCCAGCGAGGAATCAGAGAGTGGGGAACCGGACGCTGCAGTCCAAAATGTGCCATCAGGTCTGCGAGATCTTTACATGCGCCAGGGTAGGACTTTGGGGACGAGAACCGTCGGTGGAAAGGCATACGCAATCAGTCCATCCCACGGAATGGATAGCGCATCGACCGCCCAGGCGAGAGGGTCGGGAATGGGGGAGATGAAGAGGGGAAGTTGATGATTCCACCTTGTGGCAAATAAGTCGATCATGGGAGTCTCCCAGTGAGCGCAGATCATCTGAAAGATGTCCGGGTGAAGAGTCCATTCCGTGTGGAGAAGTTGGCCGCGTCGAGAGAGGGAGTCGGCCAAGACGGTCAAGCGTCCGGGGATATGTCGAGCTCGGAGAGAGATGCCGCGGTCCTTGCACCAGCACATCAGGCGGTAGAGGAGAATGCAAAGATCCGGAGAGTGTGTACCTCCCTGCTTCTGAATGTATGAGACGACCGTAGTGTTGTCCGACAGGACAAGAAGCGTCTGGTTGCAAAGGTGGACTTCCCACACCATGAGCGCCTGCCACACTGCTTGTAGCTCGAGCCAGTTGATGTGTCTGTCTGTCAGGTCCGGTGTCCAGAGGCCGGACGTCAAAAGGAAACTCGGAAGCAGGTGTGCACCCCACCCAGCGAGACTCGCATCCACACAGAGCGAGAGCTGAGGAGGCTGTGAGGCAAGAGGGACTCCCGAAGCTAGCCAAGAAGTGTCCAACCAACGCCGTAGGTGAGAGTGAAGGATTGGAGACACCGGCACCAGGGCATCGAGGTCGCCGGAGGATGGCCTCCAATGAAGCAGGAGGTGTAACGGAAGTGGGCGGGAGTGAAGACGAACCAGGGAGAGGAGATCCGCCGCTGCATTCATCAAGCCGAGGAGTTGCAGCCAGACTCTGGCGGGAACGGATTCCGACCGGGCAACCCGAGAAGTGAGGGAGGGTAACTTCGTGATCCGAGGTTCCGGTAAACACACACGGTTGAGGTCGGTCGCAAATTCCATCCCAAGATGAATAAACCGGCGAGATGGAGAGAGGTCCGACTTGCGGGCATGGAGGAGAAATCCCAAGCGGGACAAGAGCAGGAGTAGAGCGTCCCTGTCCATCCGCAGCACCGACTCCGACGCATTCCTCAAGAGAAGGTCGTCGAAGTAGTTGGAGATCGGACTGGAGGAGGACTGTCGAGCCTTGGCGACGACTGCATCCATGATGCGAGTGAAAACCCACGGGCTGAGGTTGAGACCGAAGGGAAGGGCGCGAAACTGGTAGATCACGCCTTCGAAAGTGAAGCGGAGATACCGTCTGGATGCCGGATGTATGGGAACATGGAGATACGCATCTGAAAGATCGAGGCTGACTGCAAAATCCATAGGTTGCACAGCGACCCGGAGCGTCCGGGTGGTCTCCATGCGAAAAGTCGGAGCCAGTATAAACTTGTTCAGCGCCGAGAGATCGATGACAGGACGCCACTTTCCGTCTGGCTTCGGAACTACGAATATGTGGCTGTAAAATGCCGGGGAGTGGAGACGAGACACTACCTCCGAGGCAGCCTTCTGTAGAAGGGAGGCTACCTCTCCGCGCAAGGCGATAGCTCTTAACACGTCGGATGGAACGTCTGTCCATACCGGAGATCGTCTCAACGGCGGAGGGGAACGGAACGAAATCGAGAGACCCTCGGAGATGGCAGTAAGGACCCATGGGTCGTCCGGTAGCAGCGCCCGCCATACGTCGCTGCAAAGGGCCAGTGTCCCGCTGACCGGAGACTCCCGAGGGGTCGGCGGGAACTGGAACGGAAGGTAGTCATTGAAACCTGCCGGGGCCTCGACCAGGGCGGCGGGCAGGCTTGGGCCAGGAGGGGATAGAGGTCTGAACGGGTTTACCGCGGCCGAAAGTGGGAGCCCTCCGGGACGCGTTGGAATGACGGGGAATGAAGGTCGAAGAGGGTCTGGAGTTCCACAGGGCGCGACTCACGGCCTTGCGGGCGGCGTGAAAGCGAGAAGTGGAAAAGCCTTTGGGCCAGCGGTCTAAATTTCCGTCCTTTACTTTCTGCCAAGTCTCACCAAAGAGGAGACGTCCACCAAGAGGAGCCCGACGCAGTTGAGACTTCAAATCAGGGGGCAATCCATGACAGGCTTCTAGAACGGCATCCCGACGCATGAGATCACAGTTAGCAGCAGCCGCCATCGCGTTGACGGAAGAGTGATAAGCTGCCCGGTTAGCCGCGACCGCTAAAGTGAGGAGATCACCAAGAAGGGGTGAAGATTCTCGTGAGTCTTCAATGCGACGAATAAAAGCATGCGTGATAAGCTCCAGAAAACCCCCACAGGCCAAGGTGTTCCGCACTAGGGACGCCGTCTTATCCAAACCACGTGGGAAAGTGTAACGTAGCTTAGAGTTGCCGCCAAGTTGCGCCACAACTGGAGGGTCCAACGTGGGAAGTGTGCACTGAAAAGACTGTGAATGGCCCGCGTACCAAGATTGGCGGAACGCGATGTCAAGGTCAGTCGGCCACTTGCGATCCGCAAAAAAGGAGGAGTCTTGTGAATCCGTGTGTAGATGAGCGGAGAATGAATCCCGCATATCTTGAAATCCAGGCGGTTGAGGCAGCGACTTGAATCTCTTCTGTTGCCGGTCCGAATCAACAAAGGCGGACACCTTCCGTTTGAGCGGGGGGGACGGAGGACACTCGTCTTTCGGTAGGGCGGCCACGACAATACGAGCCGCTTCATTAATGCAAAGAAGCGTTTCCGTGCGCGACGACGAAGGGAGTGTAGTCGACACAGGCGCATCCGATACATCAGAGCGCGGCGAAAGGGAGCGGCCACCAAAGTCGAGGAGATTAGAGACCGAATCCTCAGGAAGTAGACTAAGGGTGTCCTCCTCGCGTGTAGGGAGGGAGATCCGATGGAGGGTCTGTGAGGGAGAAACGGCGCGGAGCCCGTCCGGATGAGAAATTGTAGCCACCGGCGAACGTCGTACCGCGGGAAGATGGCGAAGCGGGTGCAGGGGAAAGGTATAAACGGAAGGGGGGGACCTAGAGGGAACCGTGTGACGTGAACGGGGAGAACGACTGCGATGACGGGAGCGGCTGCGATGACGGGAGTGGTGGTCACGGTGAACTTTACCAGTGGAGGTCCGACTACGGGGCCGAGGAGGGGAAGGGGACGGGTGACGGGACGGGAGGGGAGGGGCAGACCGAGACAAGCTGGAAGCCGAACGGGGAACCGAAGCGGGAGAAGGAGATGAAAGGGAAGATGATGATGAATGCCGAGGACGGCGGCGATCGGAACGGACAGTAGAACGATGCTCCTGACGGTAGTCACCCGACGCGTGAGTGTGTGGAGTATTGGAGGTCACGTGAGAAAGAGAAACACGGTCATCAAACCGATGACGCCGGGACCGGGATCTCTCGCCAGTCTCTGTACGGCGGGTACGTTGTCGCATAGGCGGCTCTCCGTAAGAGCACGCAGACTTGTGTAAATGAGATCGCATACGACGATTTTCGGACAATGGACTGCGCGAAGCATGTCGTGTAATGCGTGCCCCCGGAAGGCAAACGCTACGCCCTAAGGCGGACTCCCCGTAAGAGCCAGCAGGCGTTGTCCGTTTAGAAATCTTTGTGGATGAGCCAATGTGCAGCGGCCGATAGCGCAGTTGATCGTCACGGTCCATTAGAACGCGACTAGTTGCGGACAACGTACGACACGAATTATGTCGCGGTATGCGCGCCCCCGTAAGGCAAACGCTAAGCCCTAAGGCGGACTCCCCGTAAGAGTCAGCAGGCTGTGTCCGGTTAGAGAGTTTAGAGGATGAGGAAATCGCAAGCGGAGAACGATTCAGCTGATCCTCACGGTCTCCAGAAATTCGATTAATTTTGGACAACGTAATACGCGAGGGTAGTCGCGGTATGCGTGCCCCCGTAAGGCAAACGCTGCGCCCTAAGGCGGACTCCCCGTAAGAGTCAGCAGGCGGTGTCCGATGAGAAGTGAGGGAAGATGAGCAAAGCTCAAGCGGCCGACGGCTCCGTGGATCCTCACGGTCCGCGCCCACGCGTTTGGAAACAGCGCCAAGCACTGATGTGGGCTCTAGGAAAGAAGCCCTGTCACTAGGCGAATGCGGACGCTCGCGCCTGTAAAAACTCCAAAGCTGCGACCATTGCTGCTCGGGCCAGGCGGCGCAGACGGTGCAAGTATGGTCCGAATTGCATCCCGTACAAGGAAGGCAAAAATCATGATCGTCACACGGCCACCGGAAAGATCCACACTTGTCGCAGGTACGCACGGGGTTACTGCAACATACAAACAGAAATAGCAGGCGACTGGGCGCAAGCACTCGGAATGCGCGAAAACGAGAATGAAAGCGATGCGCGATCCGACGAAACCAACGGAAACAGGCACCCGGGCCAGGGCCTTGTGAGGGAGGGGCCAAGACCTTACCTCTCCTGCGACGTGGCGACGGGTGGAGGAAGCTCCATATCCGGAGCAGTAAACACCACAGGGAGTACCTTCCTTTGTTTGTTTGTTTGTTTGGGTTTTTTTTTTTTTTTTTTTTTTTCCGTTATCACCAGAACGAAGAAAAACACAGTTCACTCGAAGTACAATCCTTGAAAAAACACACACAGGCACATAAATCCAAGCACACAAATCTGAAGGAACACAGTAATCCACAAAAAGAAGAGCAGGGAAAAACCGTTAGCAACGGTCGGTGGAGCGATAGGCTAACACGTCTAAACTTCAGAGCTAAGTAGAAACGACTGATTTGTGATTGGGCCACGTAGTGGACGCCTGACTGGACTGGGACGGGAGGCTACTCTCAGCCCTAATGAGGGTTCCCCGAGTGCCTCCCGGGTGGTGAAGGAACACAACAAGTTCTTAGGCTAAAATTGAGTAAGTAGTAGACACTTCCAGACAGTAATGTCATCGGTAATGTTTTTGAGGAAACAAACAACCAAGCAACACTCCAACAGACAGATTGACTCTGACAGTTCAAAGGTGGTGCTTGAAAAGCTTGGTGTCTCCAGGCAGAAGTTCATTTTAGATGGTGCTAGAATGAACTTCTAGAACTAGTCGAACCGACATAAGGCGACCAACCAAGAGACTATCAAAATAGTTGATGCCTTAGGCAAACGGTCTCCGTACACAAGGATATATAAGTAACAAGAAGACCATGGGACCAAAACGGGTGGTCTGCTTAACCTCACAGCCGCATTTCCAAACTTAGAGGCATTGTCTAACAAATATCTACCAGTTGTAGGAGACGGACTGATCATGATAATTCAAGGGTAGTGCCAGATGAGCTTGGCGCCTGAAGGCGCCAAGCTCATCTGGCACTACCCTTGAATTATCCTGATCAATCCATCTCCTGCCGCAGGGTCCCGGGGCTAAATGGGATAAAGATGGTCACCTTATACAGGTCGCATTGACAGGTTTGACTGTCCTGAAATGATGTGCAGTCTTCAGATGACAACTCCCAACTTTGGTAGCTGCGACCGTTGGGATGACTTTAACTCGCTGAAACCCAGGGCTGCATTTTCCAAATTCTGGAGGTGTCATCTACTGACTACCAGTTGCAGGAGATAGATCGACCATATTTCAAGGGTATAGCCCGATTAGCTTGGCGCCTAATGGCTCCAAGCTAATCGGTCACTACACTTGAATTATCGTGGATGGTCCATAACTTGCTGCTGTGCGTCGGCGCTAAAAACAGTTGTCCGCAAACAAAGCGCACTTTCGCAAAGCAGTGGAAAAGTTATGCAAGCCTGTAAATGCATCATTGGTAGCACCTCCAAAATGCCAACAAGGGAAAGATGAGTGTAACCGATAACCTGACATTAACCCATTCCCTGCCACTGAATGCAGGTTGTTTTTCAGCTCCAGTAGGTCAAGAAAACATGGCCACAGGAGTTGTCAGCAAGAGACATAGATCTTCATGAGCCCCCGCACCTGCGGGGGCCTATGAAGAGCTATGTCACTTGAATCTTAATTGCTTTCAGACTAGGTTCACCTTTCCTTGGCAGTGAAGGGGTTGACCCCCACAGGCATGCAGCAACGGGTACTGTAAACAGTACAGGCAGCTGGATGCACAAGGGGGGGTTCATTATCTAGTGTTTTGCCTTCACAAGCACTAAAACGCATGTCAATAATGCCAGCTGATCACTAATCACAAATGGCTACAATCATGTTGAAATGCATGTAGGTACATCACTGTCTCACATAATACAGATCATAAAACAGATGTGGAGAAAATCCTTGGGCAAAAACATGTTCATTTTTCAAATGATTTGGGACACATCTCGTTTTCTGAATTTGATGCCAACAACCAAAATATCCTGTACTAACTCCGAGACAAACACAAGGATATCAAAAAGAAAGTTTAATGGCACTTTGAGTATTCCTCAGAAAATTGTCATAATTCTGATTGTACAAATAAAGAGTATACAAACAGTGTACAGTATAAAATACTCTGAAAAAAGGCATGTTTGCTTTGACCAGACAGCCAACTAGAACACATAAGCCAAAGATTTGTCACCTGAACAAACACTGAAATTGTTCACTTGACAGAGTATTGTACTCCATATGCTGATAGCCATCTTTTTTTATATATATATAAACTAAAATGTACATAATAAAGTGTGCAATTAACTTAAAGCCATAATTTTTCCCATGAACCAAAATATACAAATTCATTAAAACAATTGTGGGTACAAGATGATAACGTTTACAATGAATCTGTGTGTGTGGGTTCAGACATCACCTCATTTATCAAACACATGCATGCACGCACTCACACACTGACAAGCACACACTCTCTCTCTCTCTCACCATACTTATGTCAAACACTCTCACATACACACAGTGTGAATATTACAACAAATGAAAAGTCTCTTCCATTTCAGGAGTATAACTAGCATAAACATATACAATTTCGGTTTGGCCATGCAGCAATGAGTGAATATCTACGGGCAATCACTTTTTCTACAACATGCCTACAGATACGATATATAAATACCACACACTATTAAACGGCTATTGCTGACCCATAAAAAAATGGATTTTTCACTAAATGTATTTTTTCGAAAAATACTTACCGATGGCATTACTGACAGGAAGGGATACTTAGCCTACCCAATTTCAGCCGAAGCTTCCATTGTGTACGCTACGCAACCTGGAAGGCCACTTAGAGAGTCGTCTCAAGGACTCCGGGTCGCCTCCCCTGTCTCCTCATCCGGTCATGCGCATAGCTTTCCCACCAGTCTTTAACTTAGCTGGTTAAAGTACGGATGTGTTTCAGCCTCACTACGCTTCAACTGTGTACAGGGTTTTCATCGGTGGCTTTTAGTATTGGTGTTTTCTAGGAAACTTCAAATTGTTTGTAACAGTGTGGGTGATGGCAAGGTAAGGCCTCGGTTACAGATACGATATATAAATACCACACACTATTAAACAGGCTATTGCTGACCCATAAAAAAATGGAAGAGATCTGCCCTGATACATAAAAACATAAAAGGGACTGACCATGATAGTTCAAATGGGACATCAGAATAGTTTGGCGCCTCTTGGCGATACCAGATCAAGAGACAGATTGACCATGATAATTCAAGGGTGGTGCAAGAATTATCATGGTCAATCTATTCCGTGATCTGATACGGTATGAAGCCTTCAGAGGACAACTCCCCAATGTGGCAAGTTTGATCTTATAACTCAACATGCTACATGTCTAAACACCACCACTTTCCTCCTTTCACACTCACAAACATGTGCCAGACTGGAAACAATCCAAAGAGCACTACCCTAACACATCAATTTTTCACATAGCTACTTCTATAAAAACCAGTCCACATAAAAAATCTGCCAAGCTCCATTTCCTTCACACATCTACCTCTGCTGATACACTTCAAATCACACACGAGTGGTTACATGAGAAAAGTTAGACTTTTCTTCTTCTGAAAGGCTCTAACACCGCGCCACTTTGAGAATGTCGATGTATCGTTCTAGGCGCTCCCGCACGCCGTAGTGCTCGTTGAGACCCACCATGTTCAAGTTAGCGCCCACATACGTCTCCACGATCTTCAGATTCTTGAAGGCGTTCACAGCATTCTTCAGCGTCAGCAATGCACAACTCTCGGCTGAAACAAACAGCAAGGGGGTGACATAACTGTAGACAAACAATCTTTGCGTTTCTAAAATAAATCTACACCACCACTGCATTCATATGCAAGAAGCATGAATGTGCTCTTAAAAATGTATGCCTCTTAACTAATAGGGACTGTTTAACCCATTTAGTCCTGATGCACTACACCAGGAGATGCATCAACCATGATAATTTAAGGGTATTGCTAAATTAGCTTGGCGCCCCCTGGTGCCAAGCTAATCAGGCACTACCCTTGAATTATCATGGTTGATACAACCCTGCAACTGGTACATAGTTGTTAGGTAACAACTCCACCGTGGGGTTAAATGGGTTAACCCTTTTAGCCCCAAGGTCCTATTTCTAACATTTTGGAGGAGTTGCCCGATTATGTACCAGTTGCAATAGATGGATTTATCATAATTCAAGGGTAGTGCCAGATTAGCTTGGCACCTGAAGGCATGGCCAATCTCCTGCTGTAGGGACTTGGGGCTAAATGGGTTAACTACATCATGGCCTGTGACTGACAGTGCGCCTGAGATTCTATCATAGAACATAGGGCTGCGGAACATAGGGTCACAAGAGCTCAATTCTCAATACATTCTAAACAATATGTATTCCAAATTTCATCCACACACACAAATATGAGAGCACAGGCACACACATACTAGCACATTTCCCACTATAATTCCAACCTAAACGTGATTCCAGCGAATGAGCTGGCATTCTGACATTTACTGTAAAGGTGTCAAGTGGACACTTACTGTACAAGACAAGTTTGTTCCTGGCTCGTTCTTGGGCAAACACCCCCAGCTTCCGCAGAAAATCGTCCTCTGCACAAAGCAACATTCATATTCAATCTCAAATGAAAACAGACTATACCATGCATATAGCAACATCAATCAGTTGCTCCTACTACTTTCATTGCTTGTAATCCATTACACCCAAAGGCTGATTTTGTAAAATTTGCTTATTGTCCCATGAAGGCTACATTCCAGATTAAGGAGATGGATCAACAGTTTTAGTTTCAGGATGATGCCAGAATAGCTTGGCGCCTCAGGCGCCAAGCTATTCTGGCACCACCCTGGAACTATCGGTCGAATTTATTTCAAGCAATGTGTGTATCAGGATGAAAAGGGTTAAAACACTAGTCAGTGCTATCAGAGACAGACTGACCATTATGGATGAAGAGTAGATGACTCTTGACCTTGCAAAGTCAATCCCGACGACAGCATTGAAAGAGATGCATGACGCTAATGAGGCACTACCCTTGATCAATAATCCTCACCTCCCCTTCCCCTCATTACGGCAATAAAAATGTATTTTTCTTTAAAATAAATTTTTTCGAAAAATACTTACCGATGGTATTACTGAGAGGAAGATGTACTTAACTGACAATTTCAGTCTCCAAAAATTGTTGTGTGTTGCCACACAACCAGGGACGTACCTCTAGCAAGCAGTTACCCAATCCCCCCGAGTGTCCTCCTTATCCTCGGAATGACTTCCTGTCCAAATCTCGCGAGAGGCCGTTATTTCCAGTTCTATTTGAGCTGACATGCGGCAAGCGGGGAAGGTGGGAGGGAAGTTTGAGTAATACCATCGGTAAGTATTTTTCAAAAAAATTTATTTTAAAGAAAAATACATTTATTTCTTCAAAATCGTTACCGATGGTATTACTGAGAGGAAGAATTAAAAAGAGGGGGAGGGTGCCGCTTCTATGGTCAAAACCCCCAGGTAACTGCCTAGCTAGACCCCTGGCCGGGGCACACTCCCGACAATTTCAGTCAAGTGTTACCTACGGCGCCGCCAGCGCCGGGAGGGAGTGTTGAGCCACGGCAACGTCAACCACCAGAGCCAGGGGTGCCGCTGGCTGGAGAGGTCACGCAAGTAAAAACGGGCGAAAGTAGATTCAGCCCACAGCCGCCACAATGTCCTGCATGGAGCAGTAACGGTCGAAATCGACACCCACGGAGACAGCCCGTCTCTCGTGTGCCCGAATCCGCAGCCTCGTCGCTCCCGTAGGCGAGAGGTAATTGTAAGCAGAACGGATAACTCCACGCAGCCAAGCGGAGATCGTTTGGGCGGATATATCGTGCCGGTTCGGAACCAAAGGCAAGAAAAGGCGGGAAATACCCCGCCGTAAGGGCTTTGACCGGCGGAGATAGATTTTGTAACACCCGAACCGGATCCTGCCGTCTGTTGAACTGAGCCGTAAGCCCGGAGCTGTAGGCAAGACGGAAGTACGGAGAGAGCGTGGAGCTCACTCACGCGAAAAGTTGTGGCTATGGCCCGCAGGAAGCAGGTCCTCCTCGTCAAGTCTGAGAACCGAGCCAAGTGCAGCGGTTCAAAAAACGAGCAGAGTTGAGCCATGTTAACACCCACGCAAGGTCCCAACATGGGAGTAGTGATCGGGTCACTGGTCGCCGGAGATCAAAATGAGCCATGAGGTCAGCAAGGTCCCTGCAAGATCCCGGATCGGGTCGACCCAAATGGCGGTAAGTGTCAGCCACCATAGAAAGATAACCTCGAATGGTGATGGGTGCCAAGCCCTGATCCTCGAAGAGCCACAAGAAGAACTCCGCGAGTTGGGGCATAGTCAGAGTTGTGGGGGGGAGGTGTCGCGGCCCACACCACGACAGAAAAACCCGCCATTTACCCTCATAGACTTTCCTGGTGGAAGGCCGTCGAGCTGAAGCGATAGCCGCCACCGCTGCATCCGAGAAACCTCGAGCAGTGAAGGCGCGCCGCACAATCGCCAAGCGTGTAAGAGGAGGCTCTCCGGGCAAGGTTGAAAAAGATCCTGCCGGGGTTGTTTCAGCAATGTGGTAAGCGTTGGAAGCCACAGCGGGGGTCCATGGCGAGACTCAGGAGATCTGTGGTCCAGTTCTTGTTCCACGAGAACGTTGCCACCAGAAACAAGACTGCATGGCAGCCTCTGAGCTTGAGAAGAATTCTGGGTACCAGGACAGACGGAGGGTACGCATAGGCCAAGAGACCCTCCCAGGGGATAGAGAGAGCATCCACCGCCCATGCAAGAGAATCTGGAACAGGGGAGACGAAGAGGGGAAGTTGTGCGTTCCACCTCGTCGCAAACAGGTCGGTCATGGGTGTCTCCCAGTGCCGGCAAATCATCCGAAAAAGGTCGGGGCGAAGAGCCCACTCGGTACGGAGACACTGGCCATGAAGAGATAAGGAATCTGCCAGCACATTCGGCCGTCCCTGAATGTGATGCGCGCCTGTAGCGAAATGCCCCGAACCCGACACCACACCAGAATATGGAACAGAAGAATGCAAAGGGAGGGGGAGCGTGTCCCGCCCTGCTTCTGAATATAGGAGACAACCGTCGTGTTGTCGGAGAGAACCAAAACTGCCAGGTTGGTCACGTGTGGTTCCCAAGAGATCAGGGCGAGCCGCACTGCTTTCAGCTCCAACCAATTGATGTGTCTGCCCACCAAAACCGGTGACCAAACATCCACTGTCGTGTTGAAGTCCTGGAGCAGGTGAGTACCTCAACCGGAAAGACTGGCATCCGTGCAGACCAACAGGGAAGGAAGCGGGGACGCGAGGGGAACCCCCGACGCCACTTACTTACTTACTTACACCTGTCACCCCTACCCGGGTATAGGCCGTCGACGAGAGACCTCCAGCAACTCCTGTCCTGTGCTTCTCCTTCGATTCTACTCCAGGTGGTTCCCAGTCTCTTGATGTCCACCGAAGGAGATGCGGCCGAACTAAGTGCGACACCGGAACGCAAACCTCCAAAACTCCCGAAGACAGACGCCAAAGAAGGAGGAGATGAAGTTGAATTGGACGCGAGTAGAGCCGGCCAAGGGGAAATCACCGCATCCATAACCCTGGTAAAAACCCAGGGACTGAGAGTGAGGCCGAAGGGCATCGCCCGGAATGATACACCACTCCGTGGAAGGCGAAGCGAAGGTATCGGTGAGCTGAAGGGTGTATAGGAACATGAAGGTATGTGTCGGCAAGATCCAGACCGACAGCCAAATCCATCGGTTGGACGGCGGCCCGCAGGGCGCGGGTCATTCTATACGAAAGGACGGAGTAGGCAAAAATTTTTTTTTTTTTTTTTTTGAGAGCGGAAAGGTCTATCACCGGACGCCAACCTCCGTCCGACGTGGGGACGATGAAGAGACGACTGTAGAAAGCCAGAGAATCTTGTCGCCGGACGAATTCCGTGGCGGACTTGAGAAGCAAGGAAGCCACTGCGTCCTGTAAAGCCGTCATCTTGACGGGATCGTTCGGAACCCGAGTCCAAAGCGGGGAGCGGCGAAGAGGAGGAGGGCGAAGAAGTGAGAGGTGAAGACGCTCCGAAATGGTAGAAAGGAGCCGTGGGTCGTCGGGAACAGTGAGAAGAAAGATGGTGAGCCATGGGCCAGATGTCCGTATGCGTATCCTTCACGGCTTGCCAAGTGGAGCCAAACAGCAAAGTACCGCCGATGGGCGCCTGGCGGAGCTGAGCCTTGACTGTCGAAGAAAACCCAGAACAACCAGCAAGAACTGCATCCCGTCTAAGTAAATGACAGTTGATGGCGGCAGCTATCGCATTTGCAGAAGCCTGTTACGCAGCCCGATTAGCCACCACCGAAAGAGAATGTATCTCTCGCAGCGGCGCAGTAGAGTGAGGATCCCAATGGTCTTCAAGAGCGCGTACCATCGCCTGGGTAGCGAGATCGCGGAAGCGGGAGCAGACCAGCGTGTTGCGGATCATGACAGCAGTTTTATCAAAACCGCGAGGGACCCGGGCAAAGGCGAAGCAGCGTTCACCCACCTGTAAATCCGCCGTATCATCAAGCTAAGGCAAAGGGCACGCAAAAGCCTGAGAGTGACCTGCGTACCAACGTTGGCGGAAGCGAATGTCTACGCCTTCAGGTCACTTAGTATAGGAAAAGAAGAGAGGCTCTTTGAAAGTGCCAATAGGCAATTGCGCCGAGAACGCCTCCGCCAGATCTCGAAAGCCAGATGGTGGCGGAAGAGATCGGAAATGCTTAGGGTGAAGGGAAGCATCCACCGAAGCCGACGCCTTTCGCTTCAGAGGTGTAGGGAGGCAAATCGGCCCATCAGCCCATAAATCCGCCGCATCATCGGCGTCTGGGGGAAGAGAGCGAAGAATGAGGTCGGAGGCCTCGTCAAAGGACCGTTGAGTCTCGACACCCGGAGTGAAACAGTCCGAGGACGGAGAACAGCTGTGTTGAGAGTCCGCGGGTAAAGGACTCTAGATGGAGAAAGGTGCGGCAAAATCCCAAGGTCGAAAGCAGAATCCACCGGATGAAGGCGAAGAACATCCTCTTGAACCGGCGTTGCCAAACGCCAGGGGAAACAGGACCCTTGGAAAGAGTAACGATCGCGCGGTGGCCGGAGAAGATCGCCGAGGGACAGATGAGGAGTCCCCAGGTGCCCAGTTCACCGAGAACTCCGACAGTCACATGAAGAAGAATAAGAAGAAGGACGCCGTAAGGAAGAGGGCAGATGCTGACAGCTCTCAGGCAAAAGCAGGCGACGAGCAGGAGAACGGGAACGGGACCAGGACTGTCCCCCCTCTGGAGCACAATGAAGGTGGCGTCGACAGCACTGCGAAGGACGTTCGAAGCGAAGGGGATCCACCCGTCATCGAGAGGCGTGTCACGAGCGACGGGGGGCAGGAGAAACCCAGTAATCACGGTGACAGGGGACGGACGATGGTGTAGGATCCCAAAGGGAAACGTCTGCAGTAGGAGAATAAAACCGACGGAAGGGGTGAGAAATACGCCGAGAGGACGTACCAAGTGTGGCACGAGTGCGCGGTGACTGGCTTTTAGCCAGGGCGCGAGGAGACAGTGGTTGAGACGAAGCGCCGAGCAACGAGTCGTGATGTGACGACAATTGTTGAAGTTGCGACGGAAAAGTGCAATTGGGTAAAGTCACGTCTGGCTGGAGAGGGCACGCGCCAGGGACTGCCGATGGTCGCTGTATCCTCTCCCCAAAACGATGGGCTGGACTCCGTTGGAGACCCGTCTTAGAAGGCCGAGTCTGCGGAGCTGGCTGAGTTGCGCGGTGACTGGCTTTTAGCCAGGGCGCGAGGAGACAGTGGTTGAGACGAAGCGCCGAGCAACAAGTCGTGATGTGACGACAATTGCTGAAGTTGCGACGGAAAAGTGCAAGTGGGTAAAGTCACGTCTGGCTGGAGGGCACGCGCCAGGGACTGCCGATGGTCCTGTCTCCTCTCCCCAAAACGATGGGCTTGACTCCGTTGGAGACCCGTCTTAGAAGGCCGAGTCTGCGGAGCTGGCCGAGTTGCGCGGTGACTGGCTTTTAACCAGGGCGCGAGGAGACAGTGGTTGAGCCGAAGCGCTGGGCAACAAGTCGTGATGTGACGACAATTGGTTTTTTTTTTTTTTTTTTTTTTTTTTTTTTTTTTGTGTGTGTGCGACGGAAAAGTGCAATTGAGTAAAGTCACGTCTGGCTGGAGAGGGCACGCGTCAGGGACTGCCGATGGTCGCTGTCTCCTCCCCCAAATGATGGGGTTGCCTCCGTTGGAGACCCGTCTTAGAAGGCCGGGTCTGCGGGGCTGGCTGCGAAATACGCTCATATGAGCGGGGGCGTACATTCTCACCTGGTGTAAAACCACCCGCAGCGGGAGGGAAGGTTTCCAACACCCGCTCCTGAGTGGCAAAGAGCTGCAGAGAAGAAACACCGATAGCGGCAGAGCTGGTGGTGATAGGACAAAGAGGAGCTTCGTCGGACTGTACAGGGTGCTGACGACGGTAGAATTTCCACATTTCGGACCAGCGATCTTCTTCCCACTTAGCACAAAAATCACAAGTGTGGTCCGATGCACATCCCGAGCAAGGCAGGCAGCACGGATGTAAGTTACTAGGCCACTGGAAATTTTTACAGTTGGGGCACGTTTTTTAAGAAGAAAACTGCAACAGTGAACAGAGCGGAAATGAAACGCGCGTAGCCCAGAGGCTACGTAACCGAGCAGACGACCGTTAAAACCGACAATCGAAGACGAAGTCGAAACGAACGGCAAAATGCCGCAAATCCACGGAAATTGCCCAATTCGCCACAATCATCGCGGGAGGCAATGTCCGAGGCCTTACCTGGCCTTGTTAACCCATATCCATCGGTATACGCCCGCGTGCGTACACACCCATTTCCATCGGAATACTCCGCCGCGCGTAGGCCCCCCTTTCCGACGGTATACTCGCCGACGCGTAGTTTAGTTGGTTCCCCTGTGTCCCTCTGTGTACACGTAAACCCCTACTTCCCATGACATCACAGGTTAGTGCTCTAAACGTCATCGAAATATGTGCACTTTTCCCAGTTCCGACCGAGAATTTGCCGGAAGTTGTAAGCCTTTTTTACGCTAATTTTCGCCGCGTGTTAGAGTGAATACATCGGGCATGATGGCCGAGCCAGGTGAGAGAGAGGACGTGAGCGATACAAGCGGCGATTTTGAATTAGATCCTGACGACAACATATTAGGGGAAGATGAAGAGTTGGTGGAGATTCGAGATGTACAAGTTTACGATGAGTTGAGTGATTTAGTTCGTCAAATTTTCGGCGATAGTGTGGAAGACAACGATGATTTTCCTGGGTTTCAAGATGGCTGGCAACGTGACAATTTTATTCCTTGCGTCAATAGAAAATGTGTAGTTTTCAAACCACTTGATGGATTTCATTCATTCTTTTTTTATTAGGCAGAAAATAGAAGTGTGTATATTTTACAGGCATATATGCTGCAGTGATTTTGGATCCTTCTATTGAAATAATGTACTTGAACACAAGGTATGTGAACATTTTTGCAATAAGTTCACTTTTACACTAAAATAATTTTTTTCTGTTTTCTTTTTCTCAGTTTATTTTTACATGGATAGCTAGTATATTCAATGCTGAATCTGCTGATATGCAACACTTAATGTTTTAGGGTGGGGTTGAGACTGTTTTAAGCCTTTTATACAACTACCACTCGTGCACTAAAATTTCCTAAAAAACGGTCAGCTCTGAGCAGGCACTCTCTGTAAGGCCTCTTAGCTCACAGAGTGCCTGACTGGAAGTGTCTTCCAGATGGATATGGGTTAAGACAAACAAGGCCGAAGAATGGACAAAAAAGACGATGATAACGGGAGACTGAGAAAGAAGGATCTAAACAAAATGGCAGTCAAGTATAGAACTGGTAATAATGGCCTCTCGCGAGATTTGGACAGGAAGTCATTCCGAGGATAAGGAGGACACTCGGGGGGATTGGGTAACTGCTTGCTAGAGGTACGTCCCTGGTTGTGTGGCAACACACAACAATTTTTGGAGACTGAAATTGTCAGTTAAGTACATCTTCCTCTCAGTAATACCATCGGTAACGATTTTGAAGAAATAAACAAGTGGGTTACCTGGCATCTCCATGGTGAGAGTCTCAGCTATGTAGTATGCTGCAATGAGGTAGGACTCCAGGATAGGGGCCAGAACTGCATGCAGAAAGTGGATCTTTTCTCGCACATCTGGCAAAGCAATGTTCACCTGCAAAATGACATCATCAAAGTCATCTGATACATCAGATCCTGATATACTGTCTTCTGCAAAACGTCAATATTACTAATAGTCTGTGAGGTTTAACCGTTTGACTGTCGGTCACACTATTTCGTTACAATGATTCCTGCAGGAATCATCACAACAAAAGGCACTACCAACAGGTAAAAGGTTAAACACAGAGTATCAACTCCATACCCAATCAAGGCATTAACCCATATCATACTGAGGCTAAAAGCTTTAAATTTGTACACTGCCATATGCAAGCTACAGTATAGTACTTACAGATAAGGATATAAACCAATGGCTTTAGTTCAAGGGTGGTGCCAGAATAGCTTCTGCCACTACCCTTGAACTATTTTAGTCAAACTTATTTCACACACTGGTGTATTCCGAATGATAAGGGTTAACAGCTCAGTGAGCATCTGTAAAGACTGTGCCAGCTGTGGGAGATGGATTGGTCATGATCATTCAAGGGCAGTGCCAGCTTAGCTTGGTGCCAAGAGACGCATCCATTAAACTATAATATGGGCCACGGATATCTTGTTTTGTGTGTCTGGGCTTCCCCCCTTGACAGCCGTGGACGATGCCATAAGGCGGAAGAGATGAGCAGTTATATGGCCCCCCCCCCCCCCCCCACTAAGCAGTACATTAGCACAGTTCAACTTGTCAAGGTGACCACCTGTTTTAGACTGCGCCTTGGTTGTCCACCATACACAGGGTTGACTGTAGCAGTCAAGGGGTTAATGGGTTATAATGAGCCATCAGAATGGGTCCCTACTCTATAAGCATCTGTGGGGTGTGCATGTCTGTGTGCAACACATCTGTGTGCTGGTCTGTGATTTTGGACTTTACGGCCGAAGGCCGTAAGGTCCAAAATCACAGACCAGCACACTTCTTCTCCAGGTATTCCTGCAAACCATGTATGTTAAATTTATGACACCACCCTCCCCACAAATAGAGGACCGTGCACACGTCTGCACACATGCAAAGCAAGCATGTGTTGTGTTTGCATTTTCGTACCTGTAACAACTGCTTGACATATCCCCCTCCCTCCATCTCGTCCTCCTCATCCTCATCGTAGGCCAGACTCTTGGACAGTCGCTCTGCCCACTGGCGATCCATGAGGTCTGTCGTTCGATCATACTGTCCAACATTACAGGGAACAAAATTGCTAGTTCCATGTACAACAATAAAACCAATTTAACAAAAAAAACAAAAAAAATCATTTAAGCCTTTGGCTGTTTGCTAGCGCTGTTTGTCACAATTATTTCCGCAGGAATCAACGTGACAAAAAGTGCTACTGACAGCCAAAGGGTTAAAGCATTTTTAATTCTTCTCAAAGTAAACCATTCATGAAACATTTCATTTAAGCACCAGTAGAGTCTTTATATAGTAAAATGTAGTTGGTACTGCCTCTGCCTGCCATTTTCCATTTGGGTACTGAATGTACACCCCGGCCCCTCCATTTTGAACTGCATCTGTGGCTGATCCATCGGTGTATGCCCGTATCCATGCTTCCTGGGGATACTTTTCTTCGAGCATGCCCAGGGTCAGGGCTTTCTTGCTCACAGTGCTGTGCTCATCTTTGGTGGTGATGTAGGGTACCGTGGAAGAGATGGTGATGTTTTCTGGCTTACTTTCCCAGGATGGAAGGTCGCTAGCAGGATTCAGAGCCTCTACCTGCGCAGGGAGCTTTGCCTGGTGCCAACTCCCCTGTGCCTTTGGGGAGAAGCAGAGCAGACCACAGAGCACATCCTCCAGGACTGTGGGAACCACCAGCTGCTGAGGGAGATATATGGCTGAAGCCCGCCACTCTACAAGAGAGACTGTACGGGCCTGTGGAGGCGCTACAGAAGACCACAGATTTCATTTTGAGAGCCAAACTCCAAGTGTGACGGCGTTCGAGAAGAAGAAGAAGTGAAATGTAGTGATACATATATTTATAGTAAACTTCAGAGATCCTGACCACACTTTTTCTACGTACTGGGTAATATACTTTGCTTATAACAAACTTCAGATATATAATAACAAAAACGTTTGTGTCCCCAGGCACTTTGTTACATCTGAATTTTCTGTATGTATTTCTTTACATGTGCACAATTTTATAAAACATCTTTGCTGGTCTGAGATTGTGGACATTACAGCTCTATGCCACAAGGTCCAGACTCGCAGACAAGCTCACAAGTACAACTGATGATGCAATAAGCAAAATCCACTGCAACTTTACCCTACCTCTGATTCCTCCTGGAAGAGAATCTCCATGGAGATGAAATCCTCCAGCTTGTCGACCAGGGCATCTGCCAGCCGCATGCAGGGCTGTTCAGAAACAGAAAAACTGTGTGTTCATCCTGTTCAGTTCTCAGAAAATCTGAAAAACACCCAACTGCAAGAGGCATAGATCCTCATGAGCCCACGCAGTTGTGGGGGCTCATGAGGATCTATGCCTCTTGAGGACACCACTTTATGCCATGTTCCTGGGACATTAGCATTTTTTGGTGTTGAGTCTTCATCAGCTGGCACAGCACAAGTTTAATAAGTGGTACTGAAAAAAAGCCATGTAATTAACCTCTTTGTGCAAGCAGCCACAGACATTGTAAAAAGTACTGGGGCCGCATGCACAGTGATGTAGTCCATAGCTTCAAAAGTACACGCCTACTTTGAGAGTCATTACTTCATAAGTTTAACGGCAGGCTGCTTGCTATGCACAGAGCGAAATTGGCTCTGTAGTAGTGACTTGTGAAGTAGAGGGCCAAGGATGTTTGATTTGGGGTCAATCCTATGTTTGCGCATGCGTGCGGTTACATTCCTGACTCCAGATGACCGCTGCGGCAGGAAAAGAACAGGGTCAAGGTGCCACAGGCTAGGCCGGCTGTGGTCCATGCTGCCACATGAAAGTGAAATTGCTGTTTTGTTCACTAAAATACGAGACTCTGCGGACTGTTTCTGTCAAATTTGCAGAACACCTAAACCTTATGTAGCAGAGCGCCATATGCCTCTGGCCCCATGTAGCTATTTTTAGTCCACGTCTTAGGTTCCCCGTTCAGCCACTAGCCGTGACGGCACCACTTGCGTGGCGCAGCGAGTCTTCTGTTGTAGTAATGGTTTTGTAACTTGTGTCTTTTGCTTATTTTTGAAGCCTCATAGCTTCCGTTCTAGTAAACGTAGAAGGCTGTTTCAATAGTCATTAGATTCAGCACAGTTCCTGCTTTTAGAATATCTATTTGGTTTTGTACGATCTGTAACCTGTCTTAGTTAGATTTACGTTTTTCATGCTTTTTCACGTTTCACTTGGCTTGTGTGACAGTCATTAAAAAATCATATTAAATTCAGTTTAGCGTTAAGCTTTTCCTAATTTAGTTCACTGAAAAGCCCTTTAAATTCTCTTTCGGAAATGCTAAGATTTATTAGTATTGAATGTATAGTTCGCTAGTTATCAAAGTTTATTCAGGTTGGAACTAGCACAGTTTTCGCTCTTTTCTTTGTCTGGCCGAATCGTTTCGGCTCCGCGAGAGAGTTGCTCTCTAAGCGGCCCGCGCTATGCCTATTTAAAGCCGAGCATCCGGCCGGCTTGTAGCAGACGACTATTTGCTTGTAGCAGACGACTATTTGCGTACCATTTAGTATCAGTGCGTGTAGTTAGTACCGTGCCGGCTTCACGTCGAGTATTTGATCGTTTCTGGAAACTGGACTGCGGGTCGAATGCCCTGTAAGTAGTGATTATTTTGTGTACATATTCATTGTGTGTCTTTGCTAGTGATGATTTTCTTGATTGTTTGATTCTTCATTGTTGTCAGACCTCGCATTTTAGGAAGCCAGTTTTGGATAATGTGTTTCCGCTTTTTTATAATATGTTGCGATCCACATTGTAACTTTGGGGTGGTTTCTCTTTTGTTCACATTTGTAACGTCAGTGCTCGAAGTTGGAGAATGTAGCTTTGGCTCGATCATTATTACTGTCTTGTGGGAACGATCGAGAGTTTGTGTAGGTTATCTAGTCTTTGAAGAGCCTTTCGTTAGAAATAGTACCATGACCGGTCGTGGCGTGGCGATAGCGTCACCGCCATGATCGAGTGCGTTTAGATTTGAATTTTAAGTCATTACAGTGTGATTGTGGGGATCACCGCAGTTTGTAGCGCCGGTATTACTTGCGTCAGAACTTGAATCCAATTCCGATTTAAGGAGAACATAGTTATTCGAGGTTGACAATCTTGAGGTATCAGCATCGCTTTGTTAAATTCATGTTAGTTACTTTTGTATCCATTCTTAGGTTGTGCTCCCTTGCCATTTTGACTCTATGCTCTGTCTTCTCTCTCTCCTTTGTCTATCGCCTCGCTAGTACTCCCTACCTGTGCTACTCATTGACGTCACTACTATCCGCCATGTTTGTTTATGCATTGCCATGCATTTGTTACTTGCCATTTACCCATGCGATTACGTAGTTACTCATTGATTTTGTTTATTCCTATGTTGGTGTTGGTCATGCATCAGCGTGTGAACATGTTTTACCAAAGATGCAGGTGCGCGCCCCTATGATCCCCGATCATACGGGAACGCTTCTGCGGCAACCATAATCACACCGTACGCAGCCGCGAACCCCTAGGATCCTCGATCCTACGGGAACGTGGCTGATAACACGGGTAACAGTTACTAGTTGTAATTCATCGGTTATGATTTGGTGGTATTTCAATTTTGCTAACGCAGTTGCGCGCCCCTAGGATTCTGAATCCTACGGGAACGTGGCAGCATATTTGTTGCATGCAGGTGCCCACCTCTAGGATCTCTATGCCTATTGGAGTGCATCTGTCATGCTACCGCTAGTGCAGTCATTAGTTATATATTTGTTGGTGGCCGTATTTACGGTAGCGTACCTCTATGATTTCTAATCATAGTGGCTCGCTTCTGTAGGACTATATTGAGTTTATTGGCCTCCTAATTTGTGTATTTTAGTATTTAGTCTTTGTGTAGAAATTTAGTGGTTTTATTTGTACAGCTTTGGAGTTTGATTAATTATTGGTTTGCTATTGGTGCATGACATTTTCCGTTCCTTAGATTTTATATTCTTTAACATTGTTTGCTTATATCCTTTTATTTTTATTTTTCAGGTATTGCTTTTTGTTGGTCATAAAATAAAAGAATGAGAACCATGGACAAGAGTTAGCTCCCTTTTGTCAAATACACCCACACTACCTGCACATCATTACATCCCCTCGGCTCGGTCACACTTATTTTAAAAAAAGAAAATAAAATATTAAAAAAATTATTTATTTATTTTTTTAAAAACCTAAAGCAAGTTTCAAACCTAAGAAAATTTAATCATATGAGCGTTGTTTGTGATACAATAACAATAGCACCTTGAATTACCCATACAAAAACTCTAAAACATATCTTTTACACATGGTAACTCCCGACGTAAGCACATGTACTCATGGTCTCCAGTTGTAGTAAATTCCACCTGATTTACTTCCTCGCTGACCCCTGAAGTAAGCAGTACTTCCGCCCCATGCATTAGAAAATGAAGCGTTTACTTTCAAAAGAGCTCATAACTTCGAAAAGAAGGCCTTACGACACCTCTGTGCATACGGCCCCTGGAGGCTGCATGCACAAGGAGATTAACCCCCTCAGCTGCTGAGAAAATGTGATCCAATAAGAGACATAGATCCTCATGAGCCCCTGCAATTGCGGGGGCTCATGAGGCTCTATGACTCTTGCTGAGGTCAGTTTGTATCCATGTTCCCTGGATGGCAGGGACTCTTGGTCATTGAAAGAACAGAGAGTTAAGAAATGAGATATGCGTCCAGTGGCAGGGGCGCGGCTGACGACAGAAAAGCACAACCACAACACTTCAACAACAGAACAAAAATATATGAAAACATGTCACACTGACCGGCACTATGATAAACTCGGCGTGTAGAAGATCGGAGATCTGCCGAGCTGTGTTGAGAATGTCTTCTCTGCTGACATTGGGGATCTGGTCGATCTGCTGTTTGGGCATCCACGTGCTGGGCGTCAGGCCCGCTTCCAGCACTACTGCTGATGCTGAAAAAAAAAACACAGTCATCACAGAGTTTTGACACATTTAAAATCACAACTAATCCTCTTGCACATGCAGCCACTGGTACTGCAATACCACTGACTGCATGCGCAATGGGGTTAATTTTTCAAATGTGATCCTAGACTTCTTCACAACCCTCTCCCCAACACACACACCCCAAAAAATAACACCTTAATTGGAGGCACAGCTGGAGACAGTCTCAGTCAGCAAGGGACACTGCCCATGAACACCTGTGACTGCAGGGGCTCATGTGAATCTATGTCTCTTGCAAAGGAAAAGGTATGGATGAAGGACTGTACACTAACACACACAGCCTGCATCAAACGTTTGAAACACAAGATCATTTCCATGTTTCACGTGGTGTTAGCTAAACTCCGCATTTCATAAAACTCATGCTCTTTTCCCACCTAGATGCTAGGATAGGTACTAGCCCCCTGTGATACTAGGATAACTTAATCACATTATGATAAGGTCTGCGCTGTCTCTGATGTCACAATTCCCAGTTTCACTGCACTGTGACAAAATGATCAGCCAATATGATCAGTCTACGTAAGCAGCGACTCAATCACATCAAAGATCCTAAATAGTCTATGTAGGATCTTTGGTCACATGCAAGGAATGTGACCTCACACTGTTTAAAAAAAATCTGATTCAAGGTTAACCCATTTAGCCCCAACTCCCTGCAGCAGGAGATGGATTGCTCATGATAATTCAAGGGTAGTGTTAGATGAGCTTGGCCTTCAGGTGCCAAGCTCACCTGGCACTATCCTTGAGTTATCATGATAGATTCATCTCCTACAACTGGTAGATTGTCGTTTGATAATGTCTCCAAAATTTGGGAAATGCGGTCATGGAGTTATATGGGTTAAAACACTTTCAAAAAGTCATATAAATAATTACATTATGTCTAACCTCCCATTACAAAAAATCACTCTTACTCTTCAACCAATAAAATGCTCACCAAAGCTTGCATTTTACAGGTCAGAATGAGCACTCGTGATTTATTTGTGGTCACATATAACTTACAAAGATTTACAAGGGGCTCAGTTCTCTTGTGAAAGAAGAAGAAGGTACATATATAATCATAAAGTGGAACAAAGTCATACCCAAAATGCTCTCCAGTAAGAAAGTGGAGGTAATGCTGCTGGCATAGTAACCCAGTTCAAACACCGCCGGCATGGTCAAGTTTGGCGTCAGGAACAAATCCTGATCATCTGTCAGGCTGCACAAAAAACTTGAAATTATCTCAACAATGTAAATTAAAAAGCACATTTTCTTCTGTAGTGTATTCACTACAGAAAACAAGAACCGCAAAGCCCTCATGGCCCATGACTGATCCGCATCAATCACCTTGACCTTCTGTCAACCTTGACCTTTCTGACAGGTCATTCATAAAAGCAGGTGTTTAAATGTCAAATGGCAATAGTACGTGCAGTGTCAGTGTTATGACACAGTTTACTGTCCAAAGTTTGAACAAAGAAATTGTGGCCTATTAGTCTACAAGGTATTAACCCCAAACACCTAACTTGAACAAAGGAATGCACTGTGTGGTTCTGCCATAAAAGCATATAGAAATGGATGTAATGCAAAGAGGTGTAGAAACTCATGACCCCTTGCACCTGCAAGGGCTCATGAGGATCTACACCTTTGAACAGGGAGGACCAAAGCCACTCGCCCATTGCCAAACATGAGAAGATTTTTTTTAACCCTTTTAGCCACGGGACCCTGCAGTAGGAGACGGATTGATCATAATTCAAGGGTAGTGCCAGATGAGCTTGGCACCTGAAGGTGTCGAGCTCATCTGGCACTACCCTTGAATTATCATGATCAATCTACCTCCTACAACTGGTACATAGTCGTTAGGCAACACCTCCAAAATTTGACAAATGGGACCGTGTGGCTAAAAGTGTTAATTGCCACGCAAGGCAAAGTCAAGCTTCTGGGGGCCCATATGGAGAATGCAAACTTCAGTGCATGCACATAATACAGCACTGTTTAGGCCGGCAGAAAAATTAATTTTTCTTTAAAATATATTTTTTCGAAAAATACTTACCGATGACATTACTGTCTGGAAGTGTCAACTACTTACCCAATTTTAGCCTAAGAACTTGTTGTGTTCCTACACAACCCGGGAGGCACTCGGGGAACCCTAACTAGGGCTGAGAGTAGCCTCCCTTCCTTGCCCAAAAACGGGCATTCACCACGTGGCCCAATCACAATCAGTCAGTGATACTTAGCTTACCAGCGGCAAGCGGGGCAGGTGGGAGGGTCCTCCGAGTAATGTCATCGGTAAGTATTTTTCGAAAAAATATATTTTAAAGAAAAATTAATTTGTTTCTTCAAAAACATTACCGATGACATTACTGTCTGGAAGAATGGCGAAAAGGTGGAGGGTGCCGCGCCCAAGTTACCGCCATAAAGGGCATACGACAGAGCCACACACCCATTCGCCAAACTCCCGACAATTTTAGCTAAGTGCGTACCTACGGCGCTTCCGGCGCCGGGAGGGAGTGTTGCGCTGCGGCGATGTCCCCCACCAGTGCGAGGTTGTCTCGCTGGCCTGACAGATCCCTGAGGTAAAAACGGGCGAAGGTGGATTCTGCCCGCCAGCCCACTGCGGCCACGATGTCTCGAACAGCACAATTGCGATCGAATGCGACGCTCGCGGCCATGGCTCGTACCTCATGTGCGCGTATCTTGAGCCTCTTTGCAACTGCTGGGGAAAGGTCCTGATAGGCTGACCTGATGACCCAGCGAAGCCAAGAAGAAATCGTTTGCGCTGATATGTCTTCTCTGCTATGTGCTAAGGGTAGAAAGAGGCGTGATCGTCCTCGGCGGACGGGTTTGGTACGTCGTAAATATACACGAAGAGCGCGCACTGGATCCTGTTGCCTGGTCTCCCGAGTAAAACTTGCATCTTTCAGCGGCCTAATGGTAATCACTGGGGGCGCAGTCAAGGGAGACCTAGTCTTGGCGAGGAAGGCAGGGTCTGTGAGTAGCTGTACAGAACCGTCTGCCCGGAATTGGAGGCAGGCAGGACTTGCCGACATCGCATGTAGCTCGCTTACTCTAGCCGCGGTGGCCAGTGCCAACAGAAAACATGTTTTTCGTGTCACATCCGAGAACTTAGCGAGGGAAAGCGGTTCGAACCTGTCCGAGTTCAGCCATGTCAGGACCCAAGGGAGGTCCCATCTTGGAATCAGTGAGCGGGGAACCGGACGCTGCAGGCCGAAGTGTGCCATCAGGTCTGCAAGGTCTTTGTTTTCGCCAGGGTCTGGGTGGCCGAGGTGACGGTAAGTGTCTGCAATCATAGACAGATATCCTCGGATCGTGATGGGGGCTAGGCCTTGGTCTCCAAAGAGCCAGAGGAAGAAGTCAGCGAGCTGTGAAGGAGTCAACTCTGTGGGCATAAGGTGTCGGTCAGTGCACCAGGATTGGAATACTCGCCACTTTCCCTCATAAACACGTCTGGTCGAGGGTCTACGGGCTGAAGCGATAGCTGCCACTGCTGCACTCGAGAAGCCTCTAGCGGTGAGGGCTTGCCGCACAATCTCCAGGCGTGAAGGAGAAGTCGTTCTGGGCACGGGTGGAAAAGAGGCTGGCGGGGCTGCTTGAGCATTGTCCTCGAGGTGGGCAGGCAAAGCGGAGGGCCCGTGGCGAGACTGATTAGATCGGTAGTCCAAGACCTGTTCCAGGAGAATGGGGCTACCAGTAACATGACCGTGTTGCAACCTCTGAGCTTGAGGAGGACTTTGGGAACGAGGACCGTCGGGGGATAAGCGTAAGCGATGAGACCGTCCCACGGAATGGAGAGAGCGTCGACTGCCCAGGCTAGGGGGTCTGGAATCGGTGAGACGAAGAGGGGAAGCTGGCGATTCCACCTCGTGGCAAAGAGGTCTATCATGGGAGTTTCCCAGTGAGCGCAGATCATCTGAAAGATGTCTGGGTGAAGTGTCCATTCCGTGTGAAGTAATTGTCCGCGCCGAGATAGTGAGTCCGCCAACACGTTCAGGTGACCGGGGATGTGTCGAGCTCGGAGGGATAGTCCTCGGTCCTCGCACCAGCGCATCAATTGATAGAGTAGAATGCATAGCTCGGGAGAGTGAGTACCGCCCTGCTTCTGAATGTAAGAAACGACTGTGGTGTTGTCCGAAAGGACTAGGATCTCCTGGTGGCGAATGTGCGTTTCCCATTTGATGAGGGCTTGCCAAACCGCTTGTAGCTCTAGCCAGTTGATGTGTCTGTTTACTAGATCCGGAGACCAGAGGCCGGATGTTGAGAGGAAACTCGGTAGCAAATGTGCACCCCAGCCGGTGAGACTTGCGTCCACGCAGAGTGAGAGCTGAGGAGGCGGGGAGGCTAGAGGAACTCCGACAGCGAGCCATGAAGTGTCTGTCCAACGTTGCAGATGTGGGCGAAGGATCTGAGTCACAGGTACCGGCGCGTCTAAGTCGCCGGAGGACGGACGCCAATGAAGCAGCAGGTGTAATTGAAGCGGCCGGGAGTAAAGACGACCGAGGGAAAGGAGATCCGCCGCTGCATTCATCAAGCCGAGAAGCTGAAGCCAAACTCTGGCGGGGACTGATTCCGCCTGTGCTACCTGGGCGGCCAAGGAGGCTAACTTGTGGATCCGAGGCTCCGGCAAACTCACTCTGTTGAGGTCGGTCGCAAATTTCATGCCGAGATGAATAAATCGTTGAGATGGAGATAGGTCCGACTTGCCTGTGTTTACCAGGAACCCCAAACGCGACAGCAACAGGAGCAAAGAATCTCTGTCCGTCCGCAGGGTGCTTATCGATTGATTCCGCAGGAAGAGGTCGTCCAAATAGTTGGAGGTTGGACTGGACGACGACTGCCTGGTCTTGGCAACGACAGCATCCATAATGCGAGTAAAAGCCCATGGGCTGATGTTGAGACCAAACGGAAGGGCTCGAAACTGGTAGATCACCCCGTCGAACGCGAATCGGAGATACCGCCTGGAAGCCGGGTGTATGAGGACATGAAGATATGCATCGGATAGGTCCAGGCTGACAGCGAAGTCCCTCGGTTGTACAGCGGCCCGAAGGGTCCTGGAGGTTTCCATGCGAAAAGTGGGAGCTATGATAAACTTGTTTAGTGCTGATAGATCGATAATTGGGCGCCACTTGTTGCCCGGCTTGGGAACCACAAAAAGTCGGCTGTAAAATGCTGGTGAGTCGATATGATGCACTACCTCTGTGGCGGCCTTCTGTAGAAGCGATTCGACCTCTCCGCGTAGTGCGATGGCTTTCAGACTGTCCGAAGGAATCTCTGTCCATACGGGTGAGCGTCTCAGAGGCGGGGGAGAACGAAAAGAAATTGAGAGTCCGTCGGTGATGGTGGCGAGTACCCAGGGGTCGTCTGGAAGTAGCAACCTCCACATGTCGCTGAAAAGAGTGAGCCTCCCGCCGACAGGAGGTCCTGGAGCAGAAGGCGGGGGCTGGAACGGGGACGAGTCAGGGAGCCCGCCCGCGCCCACGGCGGCGGGCAGACCTGGGCCAAGCGGGGACAGAGGTCCTAACTGGTCTAGCACGGCCGAAGGCGGGGAACCGCCGGGACGTCTTGGCGGAAGCTGGAGTGAAGGATGAAGCGGGTCTGGAAGTCCGCAGGGCGCGACCCACGGCCTTGCGGGCGGAGTGAAAGCGTGAGGCTGTAACACGGCTGGGCCAGCGGTCCGGATTGCCGTCCTTCACCTTCTGCCAGGTGTCACCGAAGAGGAGTGGTCCACCAAGGGGAGCACGACGCAGCTGTGTCTTCAGATCGGGAGGCATACCGTGACAGGCGAGTAAGACTGCATCACGACGCATGAGGTCACAGTTGGATGCTGCCGCCATTGTGTTGACCGATGAGTGATACGCTGCCCGGTTTGCCGCAACCCCGAGGGCGAGAAGGTCACCAAGTAAGGGTGTAAGCGATGGTTGCCAAGCGTCCTCGATTCGACGGATTAAACCTTGAGTGAGAAGCTCTAGAAAACCAGCACAGGCCAAGGAGTTCCGCACTAGTGATGCCGTCTTATCCAACCCACGAGGGAGGGTGTGTCTCAGCTGATTGGTACCGCCAAGCTGGGATATCGATTGAGGGTCCAACGATGGAAGCTGACAGCTAAAGGACTGTGAATGTCCCGCATACCAGGATTGGCGGAAGGAGATGTCTAGGTCAGCCGGCCACTTGCGATCAGAGAAGAAAAGATACTCCTGGGAATCTGTCTGTAGGTAAGCGGAAAAGGAATCTCTCAAATCCTTAAAACCAGGGGGCTGCGGTAAAGACTTGAACCTCTTCTGTGGACGGCCAGAGTCGACAAAGGCAGACACCTTCCTCTTGAGTGGGGGCGACGAGGGACACGCGTCCTTGGGCAGTGCAGCCGTGATGAGTCGAGCTGCTTCATCAATGCCGAGAAGCGTTTCCGTGCGTGACGTAGAAGGGAGTCTAGGGGATGCAGTATCATCCGACACCGTATAGTGAGACGAGGAGCTGTCCATACCGAGTAGGCCCGAAACTGAATCCTCCGGGAGAAGACTAAGAGTCTCCTCATCCCGCGTAGGGAGCGAAGTCCGGTGAGGATTGACGTTGGTGGATATCGGTCGAGCCACGTCACGACGAGAGAAGGTAGCTGCCGGGGAGCATCGCATCCTCTGGTGTTGATGTGTAGCCGTCGGCGAGCATCGCGTCCGCTGGTGTGGGTGAGGCGGGGGTGGGGGCAAAACGCGAACAGGAGACGGGGACCTGGAGTGAGCCATGCGCCTGTCCCGGTTGGAGCGACTGCGAGAACAGGAGCGGCTGCGAAGATGGGAGTGGCGGCGACGACGGGAGTGACTGCGACGACGCGGACGACTGCGACGATGTAACTGGGAAGAGGTGAAGCTCGGGTCCGAAGCTCGCGAAGGAGACGAATACAACAAGGACGCTGGTTGGAAGTTGTGACGGCCGTTGCGTAGCATATCAGGTTGCTTCCTCTGATCATAAGTAGCTGCGCCAAAGCATCTAGAATTGCTGGCCGAATGAGAGATGTGAGGACTGTTGGAAGACCTACGCTGTTTAGACACGTGTCTCGGCTGACCTACCTCCATAAGGTAGGCACTCTGCCCTAGTGCTGTCTCTCCGTAAGAGTCAGCGGGCGTATCCTTGCGAGACCTCTCAGGACTGACGGACAAATGACGGCGTGGATCGCGTCTCTGTAGGCTTGCCTCCGTATGGCGAGCACTCTGCCCTCGTGCTGTCTCTCCATAAGAGTCAGTGGGCTTATCCTTGCGAGATCTCTTAGGACTGACGGACAAATGACGGCGTGGATCGCGTCTCTGTAGGCTTGCCTCCGTATGGCGAGCACTCTGCCCTCGTGCTGTCTCTCCGTAAGAGTCAGCGGGTGTATCCTTGCGAGACCTCTCAGGACTGATGGACAAATGACGGCGTGAATCGCGTCTCCGTAGGCTTGCCACCGTATGGCGAGCACACTGCCCTCGTGCTGTCTCTCCGTAAGAGTCAGCGGGCTTAGATCGAGTGTGAGTCACAGAAGATGCAGTCCTGTGTTTAGTTAAAACGCCGGGAATGGTCGGGGGTTCCAAAAAGGACTGCCGGTCCGTAACCGGAGTCGGGCGCTCGCGCCGGTAAAATTTCCACAACTGGGACCAAACTTGTTCAGGCCAGGTTACACAAATCTCGCAAGAATGGTCCGACGCGCATCCCATACAAGGAAGGCATAACTTGTGCTTATCGCTAGGCCATTGGAAATCTCCGCACTGCGGGCAAGTAAGGACTTGGTTACTGTAACATAAATCAGACATGACTATCGACCGGGCGCAGGCACGACGAAGCCCCGCCAACGAAACACAAGAGATCGGCGCGAATCTATACGATCGAAGCGTAGCCACAAATTGAAGCCACAAACCGAAGCAGGCACCCGGTCCGGGGCCAGCCAAGGGCTGGGGCCGATATGTTACCTCTCCTGAGATGCGGGGACGGGAAGAGATACATCCATGGCGTCCAAGGTACACGAAGAAGGTAAAAAATCCCAAGTAGATCCACGCTGAATAGAGCACAACACAACCACAGCAGGGAGCGTCGGGAAGAAAACACTGAGTTTCCGATGGAAGAACAGTTAGAATTCCGGTAGTGACGTACGAAGTCCAGAAGTAGAGTAAGACGACCGGCCCTTTAAGAACCGGTAAATTTCCTAGGCTAAAACACGTCTGCTCACAAGAGCTAAGTATCGATGACTGATTGTGATTGGGCCACGTGGTGAATGCCCGTTTTTGGGCAAGGAAGGGAGGCTACTCTCAGCCCTAGTTAGGGTTCCCCGAGTGCCTCCCGGGTTGTGTAGGAACACAACAAGTTCTTAGGCTAAAATTGGGTAAGTAGTTGACACTTCCAGACAGTAATGTCATCGGTAATGTTTTTGAAGAAACAAAAACTCTCGGCTCCTACATTTCACGTGGATGGTAGTGTGAATGGCTGCTAGGGTCCTAGAACATTTGGTCCTCCCTGTTTGCAGATGCTGCACGAGCTATTCAAACAATTCTGCAGTGGAGAGTGTACCTGCGAGCCACCAAGTTTTCCCCCAGCAGACTCTGAGCGTACAGGATGACCTCATCAGGTTTTCCACAGAATCCGACATCCTGTCCCCGTGCCTTCATCTGTTCTTTCAGCCATTCCACAGACATGGACATGTAGGGCAGGGTGGTTCCCTATACACACAGTACGGTGCATATGACATAAACAGTCATCACAAAATGGTGGCATTTTAACTCCCTTGTACATGCCTACAAATAGTAAGGGTGGCTGCATGCACAATGTAGTTAACCCGTTTAGCCCCAAGGTCCCATTTCTAAAATTTTGGAGGTGTTGCCTAACGGCTGTGTACCAGTTGCAGGAGATGGACTGACCATGATAATTCAAGGGTAGTGCCAGATTCGCTTGGCACCTTCAGGCACCAAGCGAATCTGGCACTACCCTTGAATTAGCATGGTCAAGCCATCTCCTGCTGTAGGGATCTGGGGCTAAAAGACTTAACACAATGATGTGACATCGTTGTACAAAGTGAAATGGTGAAATCAAAATTGCACTGCAAGGTGAAAAAGGCGAGTAAGCCACAGGTGTTGGAAGTAGCGGTAATCATCAAAGTGAACTAAATTATCGGGTTTTCTTCTTCTTCTTCTTTCCCAAGTTTCTGCCTCAGATATCAAGATTGGCTGTTGAGATGAAGTTCGTGGTCTGCAGTAGGTCTTGAATGGAACCCCAGAGTTTCTCTGACAGCATCGCTCCATGTGGCCAATGCTGTATCCTGGCGTCTTGGTATAGGGGACAGGACTGCAGTACATGCTCTAGGGTCTGTAAACCAGTTTCACACAAGCAGTCTGCAGTGTGTGACAGTCCAAGGCGGTACAAGTGTGCACGCAGTCGGCAGTGAATTATCGGGTTAAAACCTTTTTCCAAACAGAGTGACAGATATACAATGGACCTTTCTTAGGCAAGCAGTTCTCATCCAAGAGAGATAAGCAGCACACGGTATATATGTATTTGTGTCTAAAGGGATAAGACCTGAAATTGACCCCATTAAGCCCCAATGCACTACAGCCTGAGCTGCATCGGCCATAATTCAAGGGTAGTGCCAGAGTAGCTTGGTGCCTCATGGCACCAAGCTTATCTAGCACTACCCTTGAATTTTCATGACAGATCCATCTCCTGCAACTGGTATACAGTCATTAAGTGACACCTCCAAGATTTGGGAAATGCGGCCTTGGGCTTGGATTTTACATGCTTGGCTGTCACGTTTGGTCTGGGCTCCTGTAAGAGTACCTAACCGTATATCCCATCCCCAACACCCACTCAGACATACTTCCAGTGAAACAATAAATTACACGCACTGACCTGCCGATACTTTGTCAAAAGAAGGAAAGCCAAAATGTTTGTGCACATTGGTGCTTGAGACTTGGTGCATGCTGAAAAAAAAACCATCGCAAACTTGAATCTCTGGATAATCACCACACACACTTTTATGACATTACTATCACCCCTTTTATTTCTAAACTAAATGGCAATATCCAACTCATTTGGTGTAAACCCTCTCATGTCATTATAATCATCTCAGATATTATCTATAGACAACTTGTTGCTTAAGCCATTCAGCCCTGACAAACTACATCAGGGATTGGATCGACCATGATAATTCAAGAGTTGTGCCAGATTAGCTTGGCGCCACCAGGTGCCAAGCTAATCTGGCACTACCCTTGAATTATCACACTCGATCCATCTCTTGCAACTGGTACACAGTTGTTAGATGATACCTCTGTGTCCTTGGGGTTAAAGTTGCACACAGTTTTAACTGTGTGAATAGTTTTTCAAGAATCACTGAGAAGAAGAAGATAACAACTAACTGTAGACTGTGTGCTCAGCAAGTGAGGTAACCAGCATGCGGTTAGTGTCCTGTCCATCTCCACACATCCCCCCACTTGACATGGATACAGTCGACTGAGACAGGTTCAGGCCCGACATGAATGAGTCCGAGCCACTGTGCGTCGTTACATAGTTCAGGTCCGGGGTTGGGAACGTGTCAGCTGACTTGATAAACTCCTGAAACAATGCATGTCGCATCATTTGAAAGCTATGAAAGCAGTAACTGCAGTGCTGTAACAATAATGTGGATACAATTCAAGAGCAACATGTAAGGAACGATTTATCACAAACGCGCGTGTGCTAGCATATAACAATGTGTGGAAGTTTAATCTTTTCACTTCTACAGCTCAAGAGTAAAGACTGATCAGCTCGGTGCCTGTTGAAGCTCCAAGCACATAATTCAGTACCCTTGATCTATCATGGTTGAAAGTTAATTTACATGCAGGCAATCTACAAACCAAAAAGTGCTTTTCAGTGAAAAGTGGAGTTTGGACAAAATGAGGCCCTGATGCCCGAGAGGTACGGATTTTCATGAGCTCCTGCAACTGCAGTTAGTTATTTGGGTTTAACGCTGAGCAGGCAACTAAGGCCATCTCATGGCGGCTGCAACTGCAGGGGCTCATGAGAATCTATGCCTTTTGTAGATGAAAAACACTAGATGAGTCTCTTCGGAAGCAACTTTACTCACCTGTAAAGAAAACGGTTGTGCAAAATCAACACGCACACCACCATAGTCTCCAAAAATAACCTTGAGAATGGCTCGAACTGCCCCAGTAAAGGATTCTGCCTTCTTTCGCCCTCCCTGGAAAACATGACATGGCAAAACCTTTAGTTTCTAGAAGCAAAATGGCAAACCTACATTTAAGTGCAAGCGCACACACAGAATTGTTCAGACTGCCAGAAAATACTTGACTTGGATGGTAGTGTGAATATTTACTAGGATCCTGGAACATGTAGTTCTGCACCAAGTTATTCTAGCATCATACTTCAACTATTATGGCTGATCCCTTGAACTGCTTTGTAGTCTTTCAGAGCACAACTCCAAAATTTGGGAATGCCGTTCTCAGGATTCAATGTGTACATGATGTCTGCCTCCTCAAATGAATATCCATGTACAACAACAGAAATTAATGAAGACTTACCATTTGTTCAATACAGAAGTTTCCGTCAAGCACCTTGTCATAACTGATGTTCATTGGCACAATGTAGGCATCAGGGATAATACCTGGAAAATCACAATCTCTGCCCTTTAAAAATTTGTTTGTGTATTTGTTTGTTTTTTAAATCAATGGCTCAATGTGCTCTGGCAACAAGCAGACACTATAAATACATGTTACCTCACCTTTCCACACAAATACAAGAAAAATCCTGTTCTTCACAAAATGCAACACAATAAATAGAATTGAAATATTAATTTTTCTCTAAAATATATTTTTTCGAAAAATACTTACCGATGACATTACTGTCTGGAAGTGTCAACTACTTGCCCAATTTTAGCCTAAGAATTTGTTGTGTTCCTTCACAACCCGGGAGGCACTCGGGGAACCCTAACTAGGGCCGAGAGTAGCCTCCCATCCCAGTCCATCACAATTCAGTCGTGATACTTAGCTTACCAGCGGCAAGCGGGGCAGGTGGGAGGGTCCTTCGAGTAATGTCATCGCTAAGTATTTTTCGAAAAAAACATTACCGATGACATTACTGTCTGGAAGAATGGCGAAAAGGTGGAGGGTGCCGCGCCCAAATACCGCCATAAAGGGCAGACGACAGAGCCAGCCACCCATTCGCCAAACTCCCGACAATTTTAGCTAAGTGTGTACCTACGGCGCGTCCGGCGCCGGGAGGGAGTGTTGCGCTGCGGCGATGTCCCCCACCAGTGCGAGATTCTCTCGCTGGCCCGACAGATCCCTGAGGTAGAAGCGGGTGAATGTTGATTCTGCCCTCCAGCCCACTGCTGCCATGATGTCTCGAACAGCACAATTGCGATCGAAGGCAACACTCGCGGCCATGGCGCGAACCTCATGTGCGCGGATCTTAAGTCTCTTCGCCCCGTCCTGGGAAAGGTCCTGATAGGCGGACCGTATGACCCAACGCAGCCAGGAAGATATCATCTGAGCTGTTATGTCACTTTTGCTGGGGACCAAAGGGAGAAAGAGGCATGACCGTCCTCGGCGGACGGGTTTGGATCTGCGTAGGTAAACGCGTAAGGCGCGCACAGGATCTTGTTGTCGTGTCTCCCGAGTAAAATTCGGGTGTTTCAAAGGCCGAATAGTTATGACCTGGGGTGCAGTCAAGGGAGAGCGGGTCTTTGCGAGGAAGGCAGGGTCTGTGAGTAATTGAACAGAACCATCCGCCCGGAATTGGAGGCAGGGGGAACTCGTCGACAGAGCGTGTAGTTCGCTTACCCTGGACGCCGTGGCTAGGGCTAAAAGGAAGCATGTCTTCCGTGTCACATCAGCGAAGCGAGCCAGGGAAAGGGGTTCAAACCTGTCCGAATTAAGCCACGTCAGGACCCAAGGTAGGTCCCATCGAGGAATCAGAGAGCGGGGAACCGGGCGCTGCAGGCCAAAATGTGCCATCAGGTCTGCGAGATCTTTACATGCGCCTGGGTCCTGGCGGCAAAGATGACGGTAAGTGTCAGCAATCATGGAAGGTATTCTCGGATCGTGATGGGGACGAGGCCGAGGTCTCCAAAGAGCCAGAGGAAGTTCGCGAGCTGTGGAGTACTCAATTCGAGGGGAGAGAGATGCTGGTCAACACACCATGACTGGAGCACTCTCCACTTTCCCTCGTAAACGCGTCGAGTCGAAGGTCGACGGGCTGAAGCGATTGCTTCCACTGCAGCACCCGAGAAACCTCTGTCGGTGAGGGCTTGCCGGACAATCTCCAGGCGTGAAGAAGGAGCCGCTCTGGGCACGGGTGGAAAAGCGGCTGGCGGGGCTGCTTGAGCATAGTCCTCGATGTGGGGAGATGAAGCTGGGGACCCGTGGCGAGACTGAGGAGGTCGGTGGTCCAAGACCTGTTCCAGGAGAACGGGGCGACCAAGAACATTATCGTCTCGCAACCTCTGAGCTTGAGTAGGACTTTGGGAACTAGAACCGTCGGGGGATAGGCATACGCAATGAGCCCATCCCACGGAATGGAAAGCGCATCAACAGCCCATGCAAGAGGGTCTGGAATTGGGGAGACAAAGAGGGGAAGTTGGCGATTCCACCTCGTGGCAAATAGGTCGATCATGGGAGACTCCCAGTGATTGCAGACCATCTGAAAGATGTCTGGGTGAAGTGTCCATTCCATGTGGAGTAGTTGGTCATATCGAGAGAGGGAGTCGGCCAAGACGTTCAAATGTCTGGGGATATGTCGAGCTCGGAGGGAGATGGCGCGGTCCTCGCACCAGCGCATCAGGCGGTAGAGGAGAATGCACAGATCTGGTGAGTGTGTACCTCCCTGTTTCTGAAGGTAGGAGACGACCGTAGTGTTGTCCGACAGTACAAGAAGTGTCTGGTGGCGAAGGTGGACTTCCCACACAATGAGCGCTTGCCACACTGCTTGTAGCTCGAGCCAGTTGATGTGTCTGTCGGCCAGGTCCGACGTCCAGAGACCGGATGTCGAAAGGAAGCTCGGCAGCAGGTGTGCACCCCATCCGGAGAGACTTGCATCCACGCAGAGCGAGAGCTGAGGGGGCGGCGAGGCGAGAGGAACTCCCGAAGCTAGCCAAGATGTGTCCATCCAACACAGTAGGTGTGGTTGAAGGATTGGAATCACCGGCACCAGGGCATCAAGGTCGCCGGAGGACGGCCGCCAATGAAGCAGGAGATGTAACTGAAGCAGGCGGGAGTGAAGACGACCCAGGGGTAGGAGATCCGCCGCAGCATTCATCTGGCCGAGAAGTTGTAGCCAGACTCTGGCGGGAACGGATTCCGACTGGGCAACCTGAGCGGCGAGGGAGGCTAACTTCTGGATCCGATTTTCCGGCAAACACACACGGTTGATGTCGGTCGCAAATGCCATCCCAAGATGAATAAACCGGCGAGATGGCGATAGGTCCGACTTGCCCACATGGATCAGAAACCCCAAGCAGAACAATAACAGGAGTAGAGCGTCTCGGTCCATCCGCAGCGCAGACTCCGAGGGATTCCACAGGAGAAAGTCGTCTAAGTAGTTCGAGATCGGACTGGATGACGACTGCCGAGCCTTGGCTACGATGGCGTCCATGATGCAAGTGAAAACCCATGGGCTGAGGTTGAGACCGAATGGAAGGGCGCGAAACTGGTAGATCACGCATCTGAAAGGTCCAGGCTGACTGCGAAGTCCATGGGCTGTACTGCGGCCCGGAGGGTCCGGGTGGTCTCCATGCGAAAAGTCGGAGTCACTATAAACTTGTTCAGTGCCGAGAGATCGATGACAGGACGCCACTTTCCGTCCGGTTTCAGAACCACAAAGATGCGGCTGTAAAATGCCAGGGAGTCGAGACGAGTCACTATCTCCGTGGCGGCCTTCTGTAGAAGATAGGCGACCTCTCCGTGTAAGGCGACGGCTTTGAACTCGTCGGATGGAACGTCTGTCCACAACGGAGATCGTCTCAACGGGGGAGGTGAACGGAACGAAATCGAGAGACCCTCGGAGATGGTGGTCAGAATCCAAGGGTCGTCCGGTAGCAGCAACCTCCATACGTCGCTGCAAAGAGCCAGTCTCCCGCCGACCGGAGACCCCGAGGGGCCGGCGGAAGCTGGAGCGGCAGGTAGTCATGGAAAGCGTCCGCGCCCCCGACCAGGGCAGCAGGCAGGCTTGGGCCAGGAGGGGTCCTATCGGGTTTTGCACGGCCGAACGCGGGAGCCCTCCGCGGCGCGTTGGATTGAGCGGGATTGAAGGTCGAAAAGGGTCTGGAGGTCCGCAGGGTGCGACCCACGGCCTTGCAGGCGGCGTGAAAGCGAGAAGCGGTAACGCGGGTGGGCCAGCGGTCCAAATTTCCGTCCTTCACCTTCTGCCAAGTCTCACCAAAGAGAAGGGGGCCACCAAGAGGAGCACGACGTAGCTGTGACTTCAGATCAGGGGGTAATCCATGACAGGCTTGCAGAACGGCATCCCGACGCATAAGGTCACAGTTAGCAGCAGCCGCCATCGCGTTGACGGAAGAGTGATAAGCTGCCCGGTTAGCTGCGACCGCGAGGGCGAGGAGATCACCAAGGAGGGGTGAAGCATCTCGTGAATCTTCAATGCGACGTATAAAAGCTTGCAAAAGCAGTTCCAGGAAACCCCCACAGGCTAAGGAGTTCTGTATGAGGGACGCCGTCTTATCCAGACCACGCGGGAAAGTGTATCTTAATTTAGTGTTGCTGCCAAGCTGTGACACAGCCTGAGGGTCCAACGTGGGAAGAGTACAATGAAAAGACTGAGAATGGCCCGCATACCAAGATTGGCGAAATGCGATGTCGAGGTCAGCCGGCCACTTGCGATCCGCGAAAAAGGAGTATTCCTGGGAATCCGTGTGGAGATGAGCGGAGAAGAAATCTTGCAGATCTTGAAATCCAGGCGGTTTAGGCAGTGACTTGAATCTCTTCCGTTGACGGCCCGAATCAACAAAGGTGGACACCTTCCGTTTGAGCGGGGGTGACGGGGGGCATGCGTCCGATGGGTGGGCGGCCGCGATAATACGAGCTGCTTTGTCAATGCCAAGAAGTGTTTCCGTGCGCGCCGACGAAGGGTTCTGAGTCGACGCAGGAGCATCAGACACCTCAGAGCGCGGCGAGAGGGAGCGGTCGCCAAAGTCAAGAAGTGCAGAAACTGAATCCTCCGGAAGGAGACTAAGTGTGTCCTCATCCCATGTAGGAAGCGAAACCTGGTGGAGGGTCCGTGTGGGAGAAAAGGTGCGGAGTCCGTCTTGACGAGAAACTGTAGCCAACGGCAATCGTCGTGTCGCCGGAAGAGGGCGAAGCGGTGGCAGGGATAAGGTATGAGCGGGAGGGGGGGCCCTGGAGGGAACCGTGCGCCGTGCACGGGGAGAACGACTGCGACGACGGGAGCGGCTGTGATGACGGGAGTGGCTGCGACGACGGGACATTCGGTATCGGTGAACGTTATCAGCGGAGGTCCAAAGACGGGGTCGCGGAGGGGAAGGGGACGAGCGACGGAACAGAAGGGGGGGGGTATATCGAGACAAGCCGGAAGCCGAACAGGGAGCCGAAGCGGGGGAAGAAGATGAATGGGACGATGACGGTGGATGCCAAGGGCTGCGGCGGCCGGAACGGAGAGGAGGACGATGTTCCGTACGGGCGGTACGAGACGCGCGAGAGTGTGTATGAATGGAGGCCGCGGGAGAAAGCGCAAAACGGTCATGAAACCGATGACGGTTGGACATGGGTCTCTCGCCCACCTCCGTAAGGCAGGCACGTTTCCCTGTAAGCGACTCTCCGTAAGAGTATGTGGGTTCTTTTAAATGAGACCTCTGAAGACTAGTTACAGACAACTCACTGCGCGAAGTATGTCGCTGCATACGCGCCCCCGGAAGGCAAACGCTGCGCCCTAAGGCGGACTCCCTGTAAGAGTCAGCAGGCGGCGTCCGGTTAAAAGTCTTGGGGGATGAGCGAAGCTCAACCGGTCAACGGCTCAGCGGATCCCCACGGTCCGCGCAAACTCAACTAGTGTTGGACAACTTACTGTGCGAAGTATGTCGCTGCATGCGTGCCCCTGTAAGGCAAACGCTGCGCCCTAAGGCGGACTCCCCGTAAGAGTCAGCAGGCGGTGTCCGGTTAGAAGGTTTGGGGGAAGAGCAACGCTCAAGCGGCCGACGGTTCAGTTGATCCCCACGGTCCGTGCACACTCGACTGGGAACAGCGCTAGGTACTGATGGGGGCTCCAGGAAGGAAGTATTGTCACAAGGCGGAGGCGGACGCTCGCGCCTGTAGAAACCCCAAAGCTGCGACCATTGCTGCTCGGGCCAGGGGGCGCAGACTGTGCAAGTGTGGTCCGAGTTACAGCCCGTACATGGGAGACAGAAATCGTGATCATCACCCGGCCACTGGAAAGCACCACACCGTTGGCAGGTACGCACGGGGTGACTGCAACAGAAAACAGACATAGTAGGAGACCTGGCGCAAGCACTGTGAGGTCGCGAGAACGAAAACGATAGATCTGCGCGGGCCAACCAAAAACCAAGACTGCCAACCAAAGCAGGCACCCGGGCCGGGGCCAGTTGAGGGAGGGGCCGAGACCTTACCTCTCCTATGACGTGGCGACATGTGGAGGAAGCTCCATAGTAGTAACGGTACACACCAAGGAGAAGAAATTTTTTTTTTTTTTTCGTATTCACAAAAACGAAGAAAAACACAGGTCTCCCGAAGCACAATCTCAGAAATCCACACCAAGGCACATAAATCCAACCACAGATGTAATCCGAAGGAACACAGAATCCACAAAAGATAATCCTTTGAAAAGACCGTTAACAACGGTCCGGGAGCGATAGGCTAACACGTCCGAAGCGTACAGCTAAGTAGAAATGACTGAATTGTGATTGGGCCACGTAGTGGGTACCCGGATGGACTGGGACGGGAGGCTACTCTCGGCCCTGGTTAGGGTTCCCCCGAGTGCCTCCCGGGTTGTGAAGGAACACAACAAATTCTTAGGCTAAAATTGGGTAAGTAGTTGACACTTCCAGACAGTAATGTCATCGGTAATGTTTTTGAGGAAACAAATGGAGACAAAGCATCCAACACTGTGCTGCTGATAGCTAATACATTGGCTTTACCAGCTGTCATAATCTAATGTTCAAAACACTGGACGACTATGATGGCCAGCAAAGCTGACGTATATCAGTACCATGGTGTTGGACGTTTATCTTGTTTGTAGTACATCAGATTTAGTAGCCCTCGAGTGACGATTGTTGTTTTCACTATGGAAATAATATTGCTGTAGAACCGGTTTAGAAAGTGTCTTAACCCATTCAGCCCCAATGCGTGACAGCAGATGGATCGACCATGATAATTCAAGGGTAGTGCCAGATTAGCTTGGCGCCTGAAGGTGCCAAGCTAATCTGGCACTACCCTTGAATTATCATGGTCAATCCATCAGGCACTACCCTTGAATTATCATGGTCAATCCATCACCTGCAACTGCTACATGGTTGTTCGGTAACACTTCCACAGTTTTGGAAATGCAGCCGTGGGGTTTAATGGGTTAAACGACAGGTGTTTCTCAAACTAAATCTTTAACCCACATAATTCTTTGCCTACTGAGTAACTTTTCTCTATTATGTACTCTGCCACTAAGTAATATTGCTAAGAGTTCAATTCTGGATCCAGTGCGCATGCAAAGTAACTGCTTGTAATGACACATTCAGCACTAAAAATAGCCCAGCACACGCACTTTGCTGGGTGGATCTCGCCGGCCACATTGTGCTCGGGAAGTTGCCTTGGGCGGTTAGAGCCGCCAGCCATAGGCAGCAAGCTACCCCCGACCCCCCCCCCCCCTTCCCCAAGGCCAATGCTCTGATGGTCACAAACGCTGGAGGTGTCACATAATGACAATGTACCAACTGCAGGAGATGGATTGACCATGATAATTTAAGGGTAGTGCCAGATAAGCTTGGTGTAATTTAGGTGCCAGGCTAATCTGGCACTACCTTGACTTATCATGGTCGATCCATCTCCTGCTGTAGTGCATCAGAGCTAAATGGGTTAGTGACAAATAGTTTCACCTGTCATTAAAGACCATCATTCAGGTGGCTACAATCACCTAAATGATCACTCTTTAGCTCTTGAACTCCCAAGCTACAGAATGAAAGTCATTTTAGTTCTGGGGGTTTTATATTTAGTGACAGGTCATCTCTCATGACTGTGGTCCCTCAAAGCAGGTTCTGCTACACATGTACCTGTACAGCAAACCATCCCAGATCAGCAGCATCCCCATAAAACTACTACCATTACAGTTACAAGGGCAGAAAGATTCACCCATCATTAAAGACCATCATTTTGGCGACTAGTCACCTCAATGATGGTCTTCAACACATTCCACCCTAGGACTGAAATCCCCAAATTTTGAAGTTGCCCTCTGAAGGACTGTATAACAATTCTAGAGACTGATGGAGCATGATAGTTCAAGGGTGGTGCCAGAATAGCTCTGGCACCACCCTTGAACTATCATGATCCATCCATGTCTTGCTGTGGTGTGTCGGGGCTGAATGAGTTAACGGCACTATCTCTCATAATGGTGGCTGATTAAAAAAACAGGTTGTGCTACACCTGTACAACAAAACATCCCAAGTATGCCATACCCTCTGCACAAGCCTCCACAATGATCGACAGCAGGCCACCTTTGGGGATGATGGCACGACCAGTGCGAGTACGGCCGCCCTCGATAAAACACTCCAGACTCTCTCCCTTCTTTAGTAACTCCAGTAGATACTGCAATCAACACAATGCACATATACAAAACACTGTAGATGTGCCACCTGAGGAAGACTCTAGGATAAGGTCAAAAGCTTTTGACAACCCTACAACAGATTGTGTAAGGTACCTTTCATTCCAGTTTACCAACAGATTGCAGAACATCAGCGCAGGAAAGATTTACCTAGTACATTTAACCCTTTACATCCCAGAACGCTCTCATGTGAGATAAATTTGACCATGATAGTTCAAGGGTGGTGCTAGAACAGTTGGCACCCAGGGGTACCAAGCTGTCCTGGCACCACCCTTGAACTATCATGGTCAGTCTATCGCAGGAACTGAAATCTAGCTTTCATAGGTCAACTCACTAATCTGAAGAAAAAAAAAAAAAAAAAAAAAACTCAGGATGTAATGGATTAAATACATACAGTTTGGAGAATAGCTCTGTACAGGATATCTTTCTGGTGGCCTCCATTGTCCAGTCTGCGTCGGATAAAGAAGCCGCCCAGGCTTCGCATCAACAGACTGAAATAAAAAACAACAAATGTACAAAAATAAATGATGCATAGCAAGGTGTAGGTTCACCATAAATATATATCAAAGACCGGAGCAGAAAAAAGTGAGGTATGTTTATTTGTTGATAAAGCCAATGTCATCACTGAAGTGAATACAGATATTAGCTCATTAGAGACGAACGGCATCCGGATACGCGTATGCAGATGCCGTTCGTCTTAAATGAATTCAAATTTAAGCTGTATATCTGGATGCCGTTCATCTTGATTGAGTTAAAATATTTTCTTAGAGTGCAATGAAAGAAACTGAAGAAACTGTAAAACATGGCTGACGGAGGACTCTGGGGAAGTGACATTGCCTGGTTTTACAACTGTACGGGCTGACAGGAACAGGGTTAAGATTCAGAAGAATGTGGGCGGTGGTGTGTGTATGCTCGTCAGCGAAAAGTGGGCTACACAGCTGACTGTCCGTGAGCGGGTGTGTACACGCAACCTTGAACTGCTAACCGTGTCGCTGCGACCACACTACTTGCCACGTGAATTCGGCCAGCTGACTATAATTACCGTTTATGTTCCGGGTCCCGACTTCAAAGCTGCAGCTGAGACGATCGCTGACTGTTATTCTAGAGTGGTATCAAACTATCCTGACCAGCCAGTATTTATTCTTGGCGACTTCAATCAGTGCGATCTAACACCACACCTCTCTCTACAACAGTACATTACATGTCCTACAAGACTTAATCGAACCATTGATCTCTGCTTTGGCAACATTGACGATGCGTTTAAGCCGTTGTGTAGGCCCCCACTGGGGCGCTCAGACCACAACGTCATACACTTGTTGCCAAAGTATAGACAAAAAATAAAGACGTCCAAGACTGTAACGAAAACCACACAGCTGTGGACACCGGACAGCATGGAGGAGCTCCGTGGGTGCTTTGAGGCGACAGATTGGGATATGTTTACTCATAACTGTGATGACCCTAATGAACTTGTTGAGACAGTCACTTCTTACGTAAGATTTTGTGAGAACACTGTAATTAAAACCAAGACAGTGAAGATGTTTGCCAACAATAAGCCATGGGTCAGCAAGGAGCTAAAGGTGTATTTGAACCAGAAGAAACTTGCTTTCTTACAGGGTAACACTGATGAATTTCGGGAAAAGGAGAGGGATTTTAGAAGGGCTGCTAGGACTGCCAGACTGAACTATAAAAGCAAGATCGAAACAAAATTTTCTTCTGGCAACGCTAGAGATGCATGGAATGGTCTGAACGGCATGATGGGCAGGCAGCAAAAGAAACAAGCCAGGCTCTGCACTGGGAATCCAGTTGAGATGGCCAATGATCTAAATCGTTTTTACTCACGGTTCGATGGCAGAAACCTTAGTGGTAACTGTGATGAATTGTGCCAGTCCATTGTGCCGGAACCTTTGTCAATTACTGAAGAGGAGGTAGTAAACATCTTTTCTAAGCTGAATGCACACAAAGCACCTGGACCAGATGGGTTAGGTGGAAGAGTATTGAAAACCTGTGCAGGTCAATTGGGGAAGATCTTCACTACTATCTTTCAGTTCCTGCTTGATCATCATACTGTCCCTACGGCTTGGAAATCATCAATCATTGTCCCGATTCCTAAAAATTAATTTTTCTCTAAAATATATTTTTTCGAAAAATACTTACCGATGACATTACTGTCTGGAAGTGTCTACTACTTACTCAATTTTAGCCTAAGAACTTGTTGTGTTCCTTCACCACCCGGGAGGCACTCGGGGAACCCTCATTAGGGCTGAGAGTAGCCTCCCGTCCCAGTCCAATCAGGCGTCCACTACGTGGCCCAATCACAAATCAGTCGTGATACTTAGCTTACCAGCGGCAAGCGGGGCAGGTGGGAGGGTCCTTCGAGTAATGTCATCGGTAAGTATTTTTCGAAAAAATATATTTTAGAGAAAAATTAATTTGTTTCCTCAAAAACATTACCGATGACATTACTGTCTGGAAGAATGGCGAAAAGGTGGAGGGTGCCGCGCCCAAATACCATCCGAAAGGGCAGACGACAGAGCCCCACACCCATTCGCCAAACTCCCGACAATTTTAGCTAAGTGCATTACGGCGCTTCCGGCGCCGGGAGGGAGTGTTGCGCTGCGGCGATGTCCCCCCACCAGTGCGAGATTCTCTCGCTGGCCCGACAGATCCCTGAGGTAGAAGCGGGCGAATGTTGACTCTGCCCGCCAGCCCACTGCTGCCACAAGACCTGGATCTCTCGCCTGCCTCCGTAAGGCGGGCACGTTGCCGCATAAGCGTCTCTCCGTAAGAGTATGCAGGCTTTTGCAAATGAGATCTCTTATGATGATGTTCGGACAATTTACTGCGCGAAGTATGTCGCGGTATGCGTGCCTCCGTAAGGCAAACGCTACGCCCTAAGGTGGACTCCCAGTAAGAGTCAGCAGGCGGTGTCCGTTTAGAAATCGAACTGCACAATTGCGATCGAAGGTGGCACTCGTGGCCATGGCCCGAACCTCGTGTGCGCGGATCCCGAGCCGCCTCGCCCCGTCAGGGGAAAGATCCTGATAGGCGGACCGAATGACCCAACGTAGCCAGGAAGATATTGTCTGAGCTGTTATGTCATTTCTTTTGGGGTTCAAAGGTAGAAGAGGCGTGATCGTCCTCGGCGGACGGGCTTGGATCTGCGTATGGAAATGCATAAGGCGCGCACGGGATCCTGTTGGCGCGTCTCCTTAGAAAAGGTCGCGTGTTTCAAAGGTCGAATATTTATGACCTGGGGGGCAGTCAAAGGAGACCGGGTCTTGGCGAGGAAGGGCTGGTCTGTGAGTAATTGTACAGAACCATTCGCTCGGAATTGGAGGCAGGTAGAACTCGCTGACAGAGCGTGTAGTTCGCTTACCCTAGCCGCCGAGGCTAAGGCCAAAAGGAAGCATGTCTTCCGTGTCACATCCGCGAAGCTAGCCAGGGAAAGGGGTTCAAATCTGTCCGAATTAAGCCACGTCAAGACCCAGGGTAGGTCCCAGCGAGGAATCAGAGAGCGGGGAACCGGACGCTGCAGTCCAAAATGTGCCATCAGGTCTGCGAGATCTTTACATGCGCCAGGGTAGGACTTTGGGGACGAGAACCGTCGGTGGAAAGGCATACGCAATCAGTCCATCCCACGGAATGGATAGCGCATCGACCGCCCAGGCGAGAGGGTCTGGAATGGGGGAGACGAAGAGGGGAAGTTGATGATTCCACCTTGTGGCAAATAAGTCGATCATGGGAGTCTCCCAGTGAGCGCAGATCATCTGAAAGATGTCCGGGTGAAGAGTCCATTCCGTGTGGAGAAGTTGGCCGCTTCGAGAGAGGGAGTCGGCCAAGACGTTCAAGCGTCCGGGGATATGTCGAGCTCGGAGAGAGATGCCGCGGTCCTCGCACCAGCACATCAGGCGGTAGAGGAGAATGCAAAGATCCGGAGAGTGTGTACCTCCCTGCTTCTGAATGTATGAGACGACCGTAGTGTTGTCCGACAGGACAAGAAGCGTCTGGTTGCAAAGGTGGACTTCCCACACCATGAGCGCCTGCCACGCTGCTTGTAGCTCGAGCCAGTTGATGTGTCTGTCTGTCAGGTCCGGTGTCCAGAGGCCGGACGTCGAAAGGAAACTCGGAAGCAGGTGTGCACCCCACCCAGCGAGACTCGCATCCACACAGAGCGAGAGCTGAGGGGGCGGTGAGGCAAGAGGGACTCCCGAAGCTAGCCAAGGAGTGTCCATCCAACGCCGTAGGTGAGAGTGAAGGATTGGAGACACCGGCACCAGGGCATCGAGGTCGCCGGAGGATGGCCTCCAATGAAGCAGGAGGTGTAACGGAAGGGGGCGGGAGTGAAGACGAACTAGGGGGAGGAGATCCGCCGCGGCATTCATCAAGCCGAGGAGTTGCAGCCAGACTCTGGCGGGAACGGATTTCGACCGGGCAACCCGAGAAGTGAGGGAGGGTAACTTCGTGATCCGAGGTTCCGGTAAACACACACGGTTGAGGTCGGTCGCAAATTCCATCCCAAGATGAATAAACCGGCGAGATGGAGAGAGGTCCGACTTGCGGGCATGGAGGAGAAATCCCAAGCGGGACAAGAGCAGGAGTAGAGCGTCCCTGTCCATCCGCAGCACCGACTCCGACGCATTCCTCAAGAGAAGGTCGTCGAAGTAGTTGGAGATCGGACTGGAGGAGGACTGTCGAGCCTTGGCGACGACTGCATCCATGATGCGAGTGAAAACCGACGGGCTGAGGTCGAGACCGAAGGGAAGGGCGCGAAACTGGTAGATCACGCCTTCGAAAGTGAAGCGGAGATACCGTCTGGATGCCGGATGTATGGGAACATGGAGATACGCATCTGAAAGATCGAGGCGGACTGCAAAATACATAGGTTGCACAGCGGCCCGGAGCGTCCGGGTGGTCTCCATGCGAAAAGTCGGAGCCAGTATAAACTTGTTCAGCGCCGAGAGATCGATGACAGGACGCCACTGTCCGTCTGGCTTCGGAACTACGAATATGCGGCTGTAAAATGCCGGGGAGTGGAGACGAGACACTACCTCCGTGGCAGCCTTCTGTAGAAGGGAGGCTACCTCTCCGCGCAAGGCGATAGCTCTTAACTCGTCGGATGGAACGTCTGTCCATACCGGAGATCGTCTCAACGGCGGAGGGGAACGGAACGAAATCGAGAGACCCTCGGAGATGGTCCTCGCGCTGGGACCATACGGCGTTGAGGCGCGTCCCCTGGGTGGTGGATAGGGGGTCCCTCGTGAGAGGGGTGCACCGAATGAAATAAGGTGCCGTGAACCAACATGGTCTAAGGGAAGGTGACCCCGACAGAAAACCCCTGGTCCTCCTATTAAGGGGGTTGGGCGTGGGGGTAGCTTCCCCACCCTGCAAAAAAGGAAATAGCTACAAAAACGCCGACAAAAAGATTAACAGTAATTCCTTTCCTGGAGGAGGAAGGTTCTTCTACTAGAAGACTTATGACGTCCTGTGGTGAAAGCCGGAAGTCTTCGGAAGCCACAGGACCGAGCCGCCTCTCTCTATCCAGGGATACAACCATGGGCACATGGAACGTCAAGACCATGTACCAGAGCGGCAAGGCCGCCCAGATAGCAGCGGAAATGCAAAAGTACAACCTTTCCCTGCTAGGCATCAGTGAAGCCAGATGGACGCAGTCTGGCCAGAAAAGGCTGTTAAGTGGGGAGATGATTCTGTATTCAGGTCATGAAGAGGAGAATGCCCCCCATACAGAAGGAGTAGCACTCATGCTGTCACCAGTGGCACAGAGAGCGCTGATGGGCTGGGAACCTCTTGGGCCAAGAATTATAACAGCAGCCTTTAGAACTAAGAAAAAGCTCAAGCTGAACGTCATCCAGTGTTATGCGCCCACCAATGACAGTGACGAGGAAGAGAAACAAGAGTTCTACGACCGACTCCAGAGTGCCGTGGACAAATGTGCGGAGCGAGGCATCACCATCGTCATGGGCGATTTTAATGCCAAAATAGGGGAGGACAACACCGGATACGAAGAGGTGATGGGGAGACAGGGACTAGGCTCGGAGATGAGTGAGAACGGGGAGAGGTTTGTAGACTTTTGTGCTCTAAACCGACTTGTCATTGGAGGCAGCATCTTCCCACACAGAAGAATACACAAAGCAACTTGGGTCTCACCTGACCATACAACAGAGAACCAAATAGACCATATCTGCATTAGCAAGAAATTTAGAAGATCCCTTCAAGATGTTCGAGTGAAGAGGGGAGCAGATGTCGCCTCAGACCACCATCTGCTTACCTTAAGAATGAAGCTCAAGCTAAAGAAAATCCGCACAGAGACAACAAGAAGACAGCGCTATAATGTAGGCCTCCTGAGAGAAACTGGAGTTAGAGAAGAGTTCAAACTGGTGCTGTCCAACCGGTTTCAAGCGCTACAGGAGCTAGTAAATGAAGAGGAGGCGGTCACCACAGAGCAGCAGTGGAAGGCAGTTAGAGAGGCGCTGAACTCAACCTGCAAAGACACTGTAGGGTTCAGGAAACACCACCACAAGGACTGGCTGTCGGCACAGACCTTGAAGAAGATAGAAGCAAGGAAGCGGAAGAAAGCAGCGGTCAACAACAGTCGCACGAGAGCAGCCAAAGTAAGGGCACAGGGGGAATACTCGGAAGCCAACCGCGAGGTGAAGAGGAGTATCAGGGCAGACAAGAGGGCCTACACAGACAGCCTGGCAGCAGAGGCAGAAAAGGCAGCAGGCAGCGGCAACATGAAACAGCTCTACGACATTACCAGAAGATTGTCGGGTAAGTATGGCCATACAGACAGGCCAGTAAAAGACAAAGAAGGCAAGCCTATTGCAGACAGAGCAGACCAACTCGACAGATGGGCCGAGTATTTTGAAGAGTTACTGAACAGACCTAGCCAACCCGACCCCCCCGACATCCAGCCGGCAGAGACCGACCTACCCATCAGCTGTGACAGACCCAGCCGGGAAGAGATCAGAAAAGCAGTGGCATTTTTGAAGAATGGCAAAGCAGCAGGGCCAGATGGCATCCCAGCGGAGTCTCTGAAAGCAGACCTAGAGACAACAGTTGAGATGCTGTACCCACTGTTTGGAAAGATCTGGGAAGAGGAGGTGATGCCAGCTGACTGGAAGGAGGGGTACCTAATCAAGCTTCCCAAGAAAGGCGACCTCAGCAAGTGTTCCAACTACAGAGGAATCACCTTGCTGTCAGTACCAGGAAAGGTCTTCAACAGGATCATCCTAGAGAGAATGAAGAGCTCCGTTGACCCCCAGCTGAGAGACCAGCAAGCAGGATTCAGGAAGAACCGATCATGTACAGACCAGATCGCCACTCTCCGCATCATTGTGGAACAGTCTCTGGAGTGGAGCTCCCCGCTGTACGTCAACTTTGTGGATTATGAGAAAGCATTTGACAGCGTGGACCGAGAGACTCTGTGGAAACTCCTACGACACTACGGTGTACCCACAAAGCTCGTCCGCCTGATCAAGAGCAGCTATGATGGCATGACATGTCGCGTGATCCACGAAGGGCAGTTCACCAGAGAGCTCCAGGTCAGAACTGGTGTCAGGCAGGGGTGTCTGCTGTCTCCGTTCCTCTTCCTACTGGCCATAGACTGGGTCATGAAGATGACCACAGAGCACAGACGAAGTGGAATACAGAGGACACTGTGGACACAGCTTGACGACCTCGATTTTGCAGACGACTTGGCATTACTGTCCCACACTCATCAACAAATGCAGGACAAGACCACGAGGCTTGCTGACATCTCGTCCCAAGTGGGCCTCATCATTCACAAACAGAAAACAAAGACAATGAGGCTGAACGCAACCAGGGAAGAACCAGTCTTGCTTGCTGGCACCCCGTTGGAGGAGGTGGAGTCCTTCACCTATCTCGGGAGCATCATAGACAAAAAAGGCGGCACTGATGCAGATGTCAGAGCACGAATCGGTAAAGCCAGAGCAGCCTTTCTCCAGTTGAAAAAAGTGTGGAGTTCCAGAGAGCTGTCACAACACACCAAAGTCCGGATTTTCAACTCCAATGTAAAAGCAGTTCTCCTATATGGAGCAGAGACATGGAGATTGACAAAAACCACAGTCAACAGAGTACAGACCTTCATGAACAGTTGCCTTAGAAGAATTTTGAAAATCCACTGGCCAGAGAAGATCAGCAACGTCAGACTCTGGGAGAGAACAGAGCAGATAACAGCAGAGAATGAAATTGGGCGAAAAAGATGGGGATGGATCGGTCACAGTCTGAGAAAGCCAGCTTCCAGTATCACTAGGCAGGCATTGTCATGGAACCCCCAGGGAAAGAGGAAAAGAGGTAGGCCGAGAAACTCCTGGCGTCGAGACCTCCAAGCAGACATCAAGAGACTGGGAACCACCTGGAGTAGAATCGAAGGAGACGCACAGGACAGGAGTTGCTGGAGGTCTCTCGTCGACGGCCTATACCCGGGTAGGGGTGACAGGCGTAAGTAAGTAAGTAAGTAAGTCGGAGATGGTAGTAAGGACCCAAGGGTCGTCCGGTAGCAGCGCCGGCCATACGTCGCTGCAAAGGGCCAGTCTCCCGCCGACCGGAGACTCCCGAGGGGTCGGCGGGAACTGGAACGGAAGGTAGTCATTGAAACCTGCCGCGGCCTCGACCAGGGCGGCGGGCAGGCTTGGGCCAGGAGGGGATAGAGGTCTGAACGGGTTTACCGCGGCCGAAAGTGGGAGCCCTCCGGGGCGCGTTGGAATGACGGGGAATGAAGGTCGAAGAGGGTCTGGAGTTCCACAGGGCGCGACTCACGGCCTTGCGGGCGGCGTGAAAGCGAGAAGTGGAAAAGCCTTTGGGCCAGCGGTCTAAATTTCCGTCCTTTACTTTCTGCCAAGTTTCCCCAAAGAGGAGACGTCCAGCAAGAGGAGCCCGACGCAGTTGAGACTTCAAATCAGGGGGCAATCCATGACAGGCGTGTAGAACGGCATCCCGACGCATGAGATCACAGTTAGCAGCAGCCGCCATCGCGTTGACGGAAGAGTGATAAGCTGCCCGGTTAGCCGCGACCGCTAAAGTGAGGAGAGCACCAAGAAGGGGTGAAGATTCTCGTGAGTCTTCAATGCGACGAATAAAAGCTTGCGTGATAAGCTCCAGAAAACCCCCACAGGCCAAGGTGTTCCGCACTAGGGACGCCGTCTTATCCAAACCACGCGGGAAAGTGTAACGTAGCTTAGAGTTGCCGCCAAGTTGCGCCACAACTGGAGGGTTTAACGTGGGAAGTGTGCACTGAAAAGACTGTGAATGGCCCGCGTACCAAGATTGGCGGAACGCGATGTCAAGGTCAGTCGGCCACTTGCGATCCGTAAAAAAGGAGGAGTCTTGTGAATCCGAGTGTAGATGAGCGGAGAATGAATCCCGCATATCTTGAAATCCAGGCGGTTGAGGCAGCGACTTGAATCTCTTCTGTTGCCGGTCCGAATCAACAAAGGCGGACACCTTCCGTTTGAGTGGGGGGGAACGGAGGACACTCGTCTTTCGGTAGGGCGGCCACGACAATACAAACCGCTTCATTAATGCAAAGAAGCGTTTCCGTGCGCGACGACGAAGGGAGTGTAGTCGACACAGGCGCATCCGATACATCAGAGCGCGGCGAAAGGGAGCGGCCGCCAAAGTCGAGGAGATTAGAGACCGAATCCTCAGGAAGTAGACTAAGGGTGTCCTCCTCGCGTGTAGGGAGGGAGATCCGATGGAGGGTCTGTGAGGGAGAAACGGCGCGGAGTCCGTCCGGATGAGAAATTGTAGCCACCGGCGAACGTCGTACCGCGGGAAGATGGCGAAGCGGGTGCAGGGGAAAGGTATAAACGGGAGGGGGGGACCTAGAGGGAACCGTGTGACGTGAACGGGGAGAACGACTGCGATGACGGGAGCGGCTGCGATGACGGGAGTGGTGGTCACGGTGAACTTTACCAGTGGAGGTCCGACTACGGGGCCGAGGAGGGGAAGGGGACGGGTGACGGGACGGGAGGGGAGGGGCAGACCGAGACAAGCTGGAAGCCGAACGGGGAACCGAAGCGGGAGAAGGAGATGAAAGGGAAGATGATGATGAATGCCGAGGACGGCGGCGATCGGAACGGACAGTAGAACGATGCTCCTGACGGTAGGCACCCGACGCGTGAGTGTGTGGAGTATTGGAGGTCACGTGAGAAAGAGAAACACGGTCATCAAACCGATGACGCCGGGACCGGGATCTCTCGCCAGTCTCTGTACGGCGGGTACGTTGTCGCATAGGCGGCTCTCCATAAGAGCACGCAGACTTGTGTAAATGAGATCGCATACGACGATTTTCGGACAATGGACTGCGCGAAGCATGTCGTGTAATGCGTGCCCCCGGAAGGCAAACGCTACGCCCTAAGGCGGACTCCCCGTAAGAGCCAGCAGGCGTTGTCCGTTTAGAAATCTTTGTGGATGAGCCAATGTGCAGCGGCCGATAGCGCAGGTGATCGTCACGGTCCATTAGAACGCGACTAGTTGCGGACAACGTACGACGCGAATTATGTCGCGGTATGTGCGCCCCCGTAAGGCAAACGCTAAGCCCTAAGGCGGACTCCCCGTAAGAGTCAGCAGGCTGTGTCCGGTTAGAGAGTTTGGAGGATGAGGAAATCGCAAGCGGAGAACGATTCAGCTGATCCTCACGGTCTCCAGAAATTCGATTAATTTTGGAAAACGTACTACGCGAGGGTAGTCACGGTATGCGTGCCCCCGTAAGGCAAACGCTGCGCCCTAAGGCGGACTCCCCGTAAGAGTCAGCAGGCGGTGTCCGATGAGAAGTGAGGGAAGATGAGCGAAGCTCAAGCGGCCGACGGCTCCGTGGATCCTCACGGTCCGCGCCCACGCGTTTGGAAACAGCGCCAAGCACTGATGTGGGCTCTAGGAAAGAAGCCCTGTCATTAGGCGAATGCGGACGCTCGCGCCTGTAAAAAACTCCAACGCTGCGACCATTGCTGCTCGGGCCAGGCGGCGCAGACGGTGCAAGTATGGTCCGAATTGCATCCCGTACAAGGAAGGCAAAAATCATGATCGTCACACGGCCACCGGAAAGATCCACACTTGTCGCAGGTACGCACGGGGTTACTGCAACATACAAACAGAAAGAGCAGGCGACGGGGCGCAAGCACTCGGAATGCGCGAAAACGAGAATGAAAGCGATGTGCGATCCGACGAAACCAACGGAAACAGGCACCCGGGCCAGGGCCTTGAGGGAGGGGCCAAGACCTTACCTCTCCTGCGACGTGGCGACGGGTGGAGGAATCTCCATATCCGGAGCAGTAAACACCACAGGGAGTACCTTCCTTTATTTGTTTGTTTTTTTTTTTTTTTTTTTTTTTTTGTTTTTTTTCCGTGATCACCAGAACGAAGAAAAACACAGTTCACTCGAAGCACAATCCTTGAAAAAACACACACAGGCACATAAATCCAAGCACACAAATCTGAAGGAACACAGTAATCCACAAAAAGAAGAGCAGGGAAAAACCGTTAGCAACGGTCGGTGGAGCGATAGGCTAACACGTCTAAACTTCAGAGCTAAGTAGAAACGACTGATTTGTGATTGGGCCACGTAGTGGACGCCTGATTGGACTGGGACGGGAGGCTACTCTCAGCCCTAATGAGGGTTCCCCGAGTGCCTCCCGGGTGGTGAAGGAACACAACAAGTTCTTAGGCTAAAATTGAGTAAGTAGTAGACACTTCCAGACAGTAATGTCATCGGTAATGTTTTTGAGGAAACAAAAACCAACGCTCATGAATTCAACGATTTCCGTCCAGTTGCATTGACTTCTATTCTGTCAAAATGTATGGAAAAAGTGGTGAGGAGGCATCTATTAAATGATGTTGCCGAACTACTGGATCCATTCCAATTTGCTTACAAAAACCATAGGGGTGTGGAGGATGCATGCCTTACTCTGTACAATCTTGTATTTCAACATCTTGAGAAATCAAAAGCACATGTGAGAATTCTTTTTATTGACTTTTCTAATGCTTTTAATACTGTTGAACCACTGATGCTTTTGTAGCGTATGATGGACTTTAATGTGAACACAAACATTATTCTGTGGGTGCGAGACTTTTTGAAGGACAGGCCACAACGTGTAAATGTACACGGCAGTCTGTCTGACCAAGTGGTGCTAAATTCAGGCTGCCCTCAAGGTTGTGTCCTCTCTCCGACATTGTTTTCTGTATACACAGACCATATGCGTTGTCACACTGCCGTTTATAGAAGCCTGATCGAAAGCATACTGACGTTTAACATCACTGCTTGGTATGGCAATCTCAGTATGAAAAACAGGGGCAGACTGTCACGTATCGTCAGAACAGCTGAGAAGATCATTGGCCTAGGACAGTACCCAGTAGATGATCTGTACCATAGAGCTGTCCGAAGGATAGCTGCTAGCATTGTCAATGATCCTAGTCACCCACTCTCTGATCAGTTTCAAATGCTACCATCAGGCAGACGTTTCAACATGCCACTTGCCAAAAGGAATGTTTTTAAGAAGTCTTTTATTCCAACTGCTGTCTCGATTTTGAACTCTCATTTATAACGCCGCGATAAGTATGATCTACTTAACATTACCTCCCATCTTGTGACAGATTGCTTGTGATAGATTGCTGCAATGATAATTTTTCATGATATGCTTTTGCAGCGTTTGTTAATGTCTTATATTGTTGTTTCATGACGAGCCGAAAGGCAAATTTCTGTCGTGCCTGGACTCGAACAGACAATAAAGTTGTATTGTATTGTATTGTAAAACAGCTGATGCAGAGTTTTTGTACCTTGCAGAATCTGTATGACTGACTGATGTAGGGCTTTTGATCGTTATACTGTACAGCAGTCACAGGTTCAGGAGGGACAAAACAGATACGTGTTTTTTAGCATGTATACCTGGCATACCTTTTGACAACACCTACACAAACGTGTTTTCAGATGGCATTTATCGTGTATCATACAGCTTCTTGCTGATAGGAAAGAGTAATAGGCAGTGAGCCCCCTGACCTAAAGAATGGGATGTTCATGTTCTCCCCGGCAGCCACGTGAGGAGCACGGATGTCAAAATTCCACAGCACAAAGGTAATGAGCACATAGTCCAGGTGACTGCGATGTAGAGGCAGGTAAATCATAGGCATGTCACGCTGAAAGACATTACAGGTGAGAGTGAATATGAGAGAATACTGCATACATGTAGTTCAAGTGAAACATCTGTCATATTCTCATTAAAGCACATATCTTAGAACAGAAAAGCATCATCAAAGAGATTTCTCCTCATGTAATCCTGTAAAGTACCATAATTTACCATGAAGTTCACCACATAGATGATGTGTTGCTCAGCTTCACCTGCACTGCTTTAGACACTGTCGAAGTGGTAAAATCACACTGCCAACTTAAATTCGACAACACAGCTACACAATCTTATGGCATATTTATTTCCTCAAAAACATTACCGATGACATGACTATGTGGAAGTGTCTACTACTTACTCAATATTAGCCTAAGAACCTGTTGTGTTACCACACAACCTGGGAGGCACTCGGGGAACCCCCAGAGGGGCCGAGTTGTCTCCCGTTCCTGCCCATCTGGTTCCGAGTCACGTGGTGACCAACCAGTCATGCTACTTAGCTCACGCTGTGCAGATGTGTTTCTCTTAGCCTACGGACTTGACTTTGCTTGGTGCGACCGGTTCGCTACGCCGGTCTTCTTGGCTTGTTGGTTGGACTTCTGCTTGCGCCGACCCTGCCTGTGCCCTGTGTGAGTTTGCTTCGTGTTCCCTGAGTGTTCGGCTGCTGCCCTCTCCTGCACCTTGGGTTGCTTGGATTTCTCGGTGCTGTTTGCTGGGACGCTGCCCGCTTTCGCGCGCCGAGGGTAATGTGGAGATTCCTTCCCCCGTCCCCGCAAGAGAAGTAAGGTAGCTGTGTTAGCCTCGGCCGGCTCCAGTGCCAGTTCGAGCAGAGGCACATCCTTCTTCTTCTTCACTGTTTCTTTCGCGCCAAACACTCAACTTAGCTTAGCGGGGCCCCACGTGCCCGTGCCCGCTCACCTTTCAGGCTGATTGGTGGTGCAGGATCTGGCGCTTACCTGCTTGCTTGTACCTTTGTTGTTCCTATGTGGTACAATTATGCGTCGATGGCTCGCTTAGCTTGGCGGGGCCCCACGTGCCCGCGCCCTCTCGCATTTCTTGTTGACAGCTGTTGCAGTGCCAGGCGCTTACCTGCATGCTTGTGTCTTGTCGTGCGGTGATGCGTTGTATGCTCGCCTTAGCTTGGCGGGGCCCCACGTGCCAGCGCCCACTAACTTGCACATTGATTCGTGTTGCCGTACCAGACGCTTACTTGCAAGCGTGTACTTTTTGTGCCATTATGTTCGAAGGCTCGCCTTAGCTGAGCGGGGTCCTACAGGCCCTCGCCTGCGTGCCTCCATGTGTGATATGTGTTGCAGTTGCCAGGTGCTGACCTGCACGCAGTGTGGCGGGTTTCAGTGGCTGTTGGACAACCACAAGGTCTGTCTCCCCTGCGCCGGATGTGCCTCCGATCGCGCTTGCGATACCTGATTCACCTGGCCTGAGCTGTGCTGGTCGCAGTTATGGAGCTTTTATAGACGCGAGCGCCTGGCACCAGTCTGTGATCCTTCCCCAGTTGAGGCGCCATCCTCCATGCCCGGAGCAGTGACCACACGAGACCACTCCTAACTTGTGGAACGGACACCACACCGGATGTGGGAGCCTAGCGCTCCTCGCAGGACTGCTATCAACGCAATCGCTTCCAGGAGGGAGCCTGCCCGGACAAAGCCCGCTGGTTCCTACAGGGAGCCTACTCAGCGGCAGAGAGCCCGCCTCACTAAGCCCGGCTCGGAGTGACGCGCCATGCACCGTCCCATGTCTGCTGTCAGTCCTCGCTCGTCTCCAAGAAAGCCCGCTGACTCTTACGGGGAGTCGCTTCGCCGGCAGAGAGCCCGCCTCATTGAGCCCGGCTCGGAGAGACCTTTACCCACGTGTCCCGAGGACTTCGGGCAGTTCAGAGCCCTCACGCTACTCCAACTCTACCCGACGCTCACGATCTCCTGTTGTCGAGGAAGGACTGCAACCCCCTCCGCTCTTCGGCCTCGTCGAGCTCGGCCCCCCTCGGATGTCCTTCCCTCGACCGGCCTCCGTCGATTCCTTTGTTGTTTTTCTCAAATATTATGCACTACTTCAACCCAATTGGTATAGAGATACCTTATGGTAAGTCCCATAAATGCATACTAAGGGGATGAGCCCTCGGAAGGCCTATGGTCACAAGAGGCCGGCAAATGTGTGTAAAATGCTTATTGGTGATAAAATTGTACACGGGCTGATCGCCTTATGGATTACTGTTTTGGATTACTGAATTGTTCCTACGGGAAACCTACTTGCCGGCAGAGAGCCCGCCTCACTGAGCCTGGCTCGGAGAGACGCGCGATGCGCCGTCCCATGTCCTCGCTCGTCTCCAAGTAGAAAGCCTGCTGACTCTGTCAGGGAGTTGTTAACCCCTAAGGCGGACTCTCCGTAAGAGTCAGCAGGCGTAACCCGGGTAGAAGACCTGGGGGAAGAGCGAGGCCCAAGTGTCCGACGTGTCTGTTGATCACCACGGTCAGTGCAAGTGCAACTGGGTACAGCGCCGGGCACGGAGGGGGGCTCCATGAGGGACGCCGGTAGAATCCCCAAAGCTGCGACCAGAGTTGCTCCGGCCAGGCGACACAGACTGCGCAAGTGTGGTCAGAGGCGCAGCCCGCACAAGGGACGCAGAATTCGCGAGTATCACACGGCCACTGAAAAGCTCCACACAGCTGGCAGGTACGCATGGGGCTACTGCAACAGAAAGCAGAGAGAGCAGGCGACCGGGCGCAAGCACTGCGAGGCCGCGACAACGAGAACGATAGATCTGCGATAGAACAAAGACCTCCAACCAAAGCAGGCACCCGGTCCGGGGCCGGCTGAGGGTGGGGACCGATACCTTACCTCTCCTGCGTTGCGGTGATGGGGTTAGGAACCTCGATAGTACCAACAGCAAACGTCGGCGGAAGAAGTCCCATGAGGGCCCACGACGCGAAGACTGCACTCCGCCACTGAAAAACACCACGGAGAGGAGAGCACGAAAAACACAGTCCCCCAGAAGCACAATCACCGAAATCCAAGCACAGTCACCAAAATCCAAGCGCACAAGTGGGCAAAAGTCCAAAGGAACACAGTAATCCAAAAGGCGATCGGCCCGTGAAGAACCGTTAAAAACGGTCCGGGTCCTATAGGCTACACACGTCTGAACAGTACAGCTAAGTAGAAACGACTGATTGTGATTGGGCCACGTGGTGAGTGCCCGGATGGGCTGGGACGGGAGGCTACTCTCGGCCCTAGTTAGGGTTCCCCGAGTGCCTCCCGGGTTGTGTAGGAACACAACAGGTTCTTAGGCTAAAATTGAGTAAGTAGTAGACACTTCCAGACAGAAATGTCATCGGTAATGTTTTTGAGGAAACAAATCTAAGTACTTAATTCACATACTTCTGCAGCTTTTTTCAGCATGGCCACCTGCCCTTTATGCACCACCACACTCCGCAGCATCAGAGACAGAAACTTGAGCAAGAACCAGCCTGTAAACCTGACAATAAAAGACAGTTTTAGGTGGGTCTATATGAGGAATCACCTCAACCGAACATGCTGCTGACAGCCAAAGGGTTAACAGAATGAACAGCTAAACAAGAAACACAAGCATATCTATCAAGGTACGGGCAGGCAGACTATTCTTCTGACAAGTCCTGAATCAGAAGAGTTGATCTCTTCCAAAAGAGCAAGGGCACAGAACTAAATGAATTCTAAACTGAAGAGTGAAAGAATGCATGGTATAAATGCAACAACTAGAGTTGTTGTTTCTGACATACTTGATAAAAACTGTTGATATGGACGCCTTCATTCTGCTGATGATCCTGGAAGCCCTTTTCTCTACCAAAGCCAGATTGTCTGCAGCAAGAATAGGAATCAGTCAAAACTTAAATTTATATCAACCATAAAAGGAACAAACAATGCTGCTGTATAATAAATCAGAACATCTGTGGGCTGGTCTGTGTTTCTGAAGTTTATGACATAGCCATGACTTTAATAGGTACAAATCACATATCAGCACATGAGTGTTAAGGAATAACAAGATGGGATGAACCATAAACCCATAAAGTCCCTTCTATATGAGAGCTGTCTTCACTGTCAAGGGTCTCTACCTTTTATCTTTGACTTGATTCTGATGTTGAAATATTTTCTTTTGAAAATGCCTCGCAGATGTGCCAATGCGTCATAGTGAACTCTATAAGGGGCGCACGCAGTGCATACACGTCATTGGTTTGTCAAACGTCATTTGTCATGATGTATTTTTGTGTTTTTACATAATTTTATATTTGCGAAAATGGTGACAAAACTAGAATTTCACGGTACAATTTCAGTCTTGCTATAATTTGTGTGAAATCAGGTCGACTTTACCTAGCTACATGCTATACTAAGTACACCTACATGCTCTTCTGAAAGCGTGTCAATGTGTGTGTATGCGAGTGCATGCATGCACGCGCTCCAAACATCCTTAAGAGGCATAGATGTTCATGCACCCTATGGGCACATGAGGATCTATGCCTCTTGGAGATGAGCGATGTGTGAGAGAGAGCGAGCTAGAGAGAGAATTACATCATATTTAGAGTCTGTCTGCGTGGTGATGGAGTTGCTTCTTTTACATCACTGGCACTGTCTGACTTTCTCCAGATGTCAAGGTTTTTTACCGTTTTAATTTTTTTTCAGAAAAGAATTAGTTTTTGCTGAAGAATTTGAAAGGGTACAAAGCTGGCTAACAAACTCATCCAATGTCTTTCTCAAAACTAGCTATATCGGGTCACCTGCATGCTATTCTGAAAGCGCGGCGATGTGTGTGTGTGTGCACGTGTTTGTGTGTGCGTGTTAGTGCGTGCATGCGCGCGCACTCCAAACATCTCCAAGAGACATAGAACCTCTGCACTGTCCAGGCGCATGAAGATCTATGCCTCTTGGAGATGTGTACGTCTGTGAGAGAGAGAGAGAGAGAGAGAGAGAGAGAGAGAGAGAGAGAGAGAGAGAGAGAGAGAGACTTTGGTGCGCACTTGATTACGTCATATTTAGTTAATGTCTACTTGGTGACGGATTTGCCTCTTTTATGTCACCGCCACTGTCTGACTTTCCCTAGAAGTCAAGTTTTTTTTAAACTGTTTTAATTATTTTCTGAAAAGAATTAATTTTTACTAAAGAACTTTAAAGGACACAAAGCTGGCTAACGAACTCATCCAATGTCTTTATCTAAATTAGCTATATCCAAAATTTCAAGTAAATGTAACAAAAATGTATTTTCTCTAAAATGTATTTTTTTGAAAAATACTTAACGATGGCATTACTATGTGGAATATACCTTTTAGCTCACGATTTCAGCCTAAGAGCCCTCTGTGTGTACCCTCATGACAAGGGCTGCAACTCTAGGGAGCTGTAACCAAGTACTGGATAGTCTCCCTTCCCTGGGTAGTCTCCCCTCCATCCAGGTACGTGAGCAGTGTCTTTCCGTCAGTCTTACTCTTAGAATAAATAAACGGTTGTTTATGTCTTAAATGAGACATTCAATTACAATATGCTCAGAGGCTCTCTTAGCCACCCTGTTAAGAAAGTATTTCACCAAGTTTCAAGCTTGTGTACACAAATATCGAGATTCTCTTGTTTACATACATATGCACACACATACATACATACATATGCACATATGGTGCGTTGCACCAAATGTACGTTCAGTAGCGAGGTTAGCGTAACTAGACATGACGTAATTTTTATCTTGTTACTTCAACTGTGAGAGGTTTAGCCCTGCCAGCCTTTGACATAATGGACATGCTATTTAATTTGTCCCACTGCGACCCGTCCTAATAAGTCCCGTCTATAAATAGAAGGGACTTAAAAAGACAAAAACATGAAATAAATCTTTTTAAAAACCCGTAACATCTGCCCAAGGTTTATTTTTCACACGTGCCCCGTGCTGTTAGTGCATCATTTTCCAAAATGACCCAAAACCATTTTGAGCTGAGGGGTCAATGAACCATTAGTTTCTCTAGGCAACGGACCCTTCCTTTTGTGTGTTCCTAAAGGCCTATCCAGCTTTTCACTTTTGTCCTGCACCCCTACTCCCCCAACCCACCCCGCTTTTCGCTATTTCAGTGGCTGACGAGAAGGTGCTCATACACATGCTTGTCGCAGCCCCCGCCCCCCCCCCCCCCCCTCCCTTTTCGACATTTTGGGGGCTGATGAGAGGATGCTCATACACATGCTTGGCTGTCATTTGGCCCATCCAGTTTCAGAAATGACCCATTGGATTTGTATTCTGCAATTCAATGACCCATATGAGTACATTTTTATAATGAACCCTGCATACCTGTACCAGGATCCTGAGCATCCAGATCTCGTCCTGTTCTCTGTATTGCCTCAGTAACACTGCAAATATTATCAACAGCCACATAGAATACAGGTCAGACTTTGTATTGCATGCTCCAATACCGGTATACTGCGGTATCCAACACGCACAGGTCTCTGGCTCCCCATGGGTATGACCAGTGAGAAAAAGGTCTATGATCAAACATCAACCTTCGCTGGCCCACAGATGGCTGTGCGCAGGCCAGCTATGGCTGATGTCAGTCCGATTTTCCTCACCAAGTTCTTCACAAGTCTATGAAATTCAACACTACAATAATGTGATCAAGAAAAATTAATTTTTCTCTAAAATATATTTTTTCGAAAAATACTTACCGATGACATTACTGTCTGGAAGTGTCTACTACTTACTCAATTTTAGCCTAAGAACTTGTTGTGTTCCTTCACCACCCGGGAGGCACTCGGGGAACCCTCATTAGGGCTGAGAGTAGCCTCCCGTCCCAGTCCAATCAGGCGCCCACTACGTGGCCCAATCACAAATCAGTCGTGATACTTAGCTTACCAGCGGCAAGCGGGGCAGGTGGGAGGGTCCTTCAAGTAATGTCATCGGTAAGTATTTTTCGAAAAAATATATTTTAGAGAAAAATTAATTTGTTTCCTCAAAAACATTACCGATGACATTACTGTCTGGAAGAATGGCGAAAAGGTGGAGGGTGTCGCGCCCAAATACCATCCGAAAGGGCAGACGACAGAGCCCCACACCCATTCGCCAAACTCCCGACAATTTTAGCTAAGTGCATACCTACGGCGCTTCCGGCGCCGGGAGGGAGTGTTGCGCTGCGGCGATGTCCACCACCAGTGCGAGATTCTCTCGCTGGCCCGACAGATCCCTGAGGTAGAAGCGGGCGAATGTTGACTCTGCCCGCCAGCCCACTGCTGCCACGATGTCTCAAACTGCACAATTGCGATCGAAGGCGACACTCGTGGCCATGGCCCGAACCTCGTGTGCACGGATCCTGAGCCGCCTCGCCCCGTCAGGGGAAAGATCCTGATAGGCGGACCGAATGACCCAACGTAGCCAGGAAGATATTGTCTGAGCTGTTATGTCATTTCTTTTGGGGTTCAAAGGTAGAAAGAGGCGTGATCGTCCTCGGCGGACGGGCTTGGATCTGCGTATGTAAATGCGTAAGGCGCGCACGGGATCCTGTTGGCGCGTCTCCTTAGAAAAGGTCGCGTGTTTCAAAGGTCGAATATTTATGACCTGGGGGGCAGTCAAAGGAGACCGGGTCTTGGCGAGGAAGGCCTGGTCTGTGAGTAATTGTACAGAACCATTCGCATGGAATTGGAGGCAGGTAGAACTCGCTGACAGAGCGTGTAGTTCGCTTACCCTGGCCGCCGTGGCTAAGGCCAAAAGGAAGCATGTCTTCCGTGTCACATCCGCGAAGCTAGCCAGGGAAAGGGGTTCAAATCTGTCCGAATTAAGCCATGTCAAGACCCAGGGTAGGTCCCAGCGAGGAATCAGAGAGCGGGGAACCGGACGCTGCAGTCCAAAATGTGCCATCAGGTCTGCGAGATCTTTACATGCACCAGGGTCCGAGTGGCCTAGATGACGGTAAGTGTCCGCAATCATGGACAGGTAACCCCGTATCGTGATGGGAACGAGGCCGAGGTCTCCAAAGAGCCAGATGAAGAAGTTTGCGAGTTGTGGAGTAGTTAATTCGAGGGGAGAGAGATGTTGGTCCGAGCACCATGACTGGAACACTCGCCACTTGCCCTCGTAAACACGTCGAGTCGAGGGTCGACGGGCTGAAGCGATCGCCTCCACTGCAGCACCCGAGAAGCCTCTTGCGGTGAGGGCTTGCCGGACAATTTCCAGGCGTGAAGAAGGAGTCTCTCCGGGCACGGGTGGAACAGCGGCTGGCGAGGCTGCTTGAGCATAGTTCTCGATGTGGGGAGACGAAGAGGCGGACCCGTGGCGAGATAGAGAAGGTCGTTGGTCCAAGACCTGGTCCAAGACCTGGTCCAAGAGAACGGGGCGATCAAGAACAGGATCGCGTTGCAACCTCTGAGCTTGATTAGGACTTTGGGGATGAGAATCGTCGGTGGAAAGGCATACGCAATCAGTCCGTCCCACGGAATGGATAGCGCATCGACCGCCCAGGCGAGAGGGTCTGGAATGGGGGAGACGAAGAGGGGAAGTTGATGATTCCACCTTGTGGCAAATAAGTCGATCATGGGAGTCTCCCAGTGAGCGCAGATCATCTGAAAGATGTCCGGGTGAAGAGTCCATTCCGTGTGGAGAAGTTGGCCACGTCGAGAGAGGGAGTCGGCCAAGACGTTGAAGCGTCCGGGGATATGTCGAGCTCGGAGAGAGATGCCGCGGTCCTCGCACCAGCACATCAGGCGGTAGAGGAGAATGCAGAGATCCGGAGAGTGTGTACCTCCCTGCTTCTGAATGTATGAGACGACCGTAGTGTTGTCTGACAGGACAAGAAGCGTCTGGTTGCAAAGGTGGACTTCCCACACCATGAGCGCCTGCCACACTGCTTGTAGCTCGAGCCAGTTGATGTGTCTGTCTGTCAGGTCCGGTGTCCAGAGGCCGGACGTCGAAAGGAAACTCGGAAGCAGGTGTGCACCCCACCCAGCGAGACTCGCATCCACAATGAGCGAGAGCTGAGGGGGCGGTGAGGCAAGAGGGACTCCCGAAGCTAGCCAAGAAGTGTCCATCCAACGCCGTAGGTGAGAGTGAAGGATTGGAGAAACCGGCACCAGGGCATCGAGGTCGCCGGAGGACGGCCTCCAATGAAGCAGGAGGTGTAACTGAAGTGGGCGGGAGTGAAGACGACCCAGGGGGAGGAGATCCGCCGCTGCATTCATCAAGCCGAGGAGTTGCAGCCAGATTCTGGCGGGAACGGATTCCGACCAGGCAACCCGAGAAGTGAGGGAGGTTAACTTCGTGATCCGAGGTTCCGGTAAACACACACGGTTGAGGTCGGTCGCAAATTCCATCCCAAGATGAATAAACCGGCGAGATGGAGAGAGGTCCGACTTGCGGGCATGGAGTAGAAATCCCAAACGGGACAAGAGCAGGAGTAGAGCGTCCCTGTCCATCCGCAGCACCGACTCCGACGCATTCCTCATGAGAAGGTCGTCTAAGTAGTTGGAGATCGGACTGGAGGAGGACTGTCGAGCCTTGGCGACGACTGCATCCATGATGCGAGTGAAAACCCACGGGCTGAGGTTGAGACCGAAGGGAAGGGCGCGAAACTGGTAGATCACGCCTTCGAAAGCGAAGCGGAGATACCGTCTGGATGCCGGATGTATGGGAACATGGAGATACGCATCTGAAAGATCGAGGCTGACTGCAAAATCCATAGGTTGCACAGCGGCCCGGAGCGTCCGGGTGGTCTCCATGTGAAAAGTCGGAGCCAGTATAAACTTGTTCAGCGCCGAGAGATCGATGACAGGACGCCACTTTCCGTCTGGCTTCGGAACTACGAATATGCGGCTGTAAAATGCCGGGGAGTGGAGACGAGACACTACCTCCGTGGCAGCCTTCTGTAGAAGGGAGGCCACCTCTCCGCGCAAGGCGATAGCTCTTAACTCGTCGGATGGAACGTCTGTCCATACCGGAGATCGTCTCAACGGCGGAGGGGAACGGAACGAAATCGAGAGACCCTCGGAGATGGTAGTAAGGACCCAAGGGTCGTCTGGTAGCAGCGCCCGCCATACGTCGCTGCAAAGGGCCAGTCTCCCGCCGACCAGAGACTCCCGAGGGGTCGGCGGGAACTGGAACGGAAGGTAGTCACTGAAACCTGCCGTGCCCTCGACCAGGGCAGCGGGCAGGCTTGGGCCAGGAGGGGATAGAGGTCTGAACGGGTTTACCGCGGCCGAAAGCGGGAGCCCTCCGGGACGCGTTGGAATGACGGGGAATGAAGGTCGAAGAGGGTCTGGAGTTTCGCAGGGCGCGACCCACGGCCTTGCGGGCGGCGTGAAAGCGAGAAGTGGTAAAGCCTTTGGGCCAGCGGTCTAAATTTCCGTCCTTCACTTTCTGCCAAGTCTCACCAAAGAGGAGACGTCCACCAAGAGGAGCCCGACGCAGTTGAGACTTCAAATCAGGGGGCAATCCACGACAGGCTTGTAGAACGGCATCCCGACGCATGAGATCACAGTTAGCAGCAGCCGCCATCGCGTTGACGGAAGAGTGATAAGCTGCCCGGTTAGCCGCGACCGCTAAAGTGAGGAGATCACCAAGAAGGGGTGAAGATTCTCGGGAGTCTTCAATGCGACGAATAAAAGCTTGTGTGATAAGCTCCAGAAAACCCCCACAGGCCAAGGTGTTCCGCACTAGGGACGCCGTCTTATCCAAACCACGCGGGAAAGTGTAACGTAGCTTAGAGTTGCCGCCAAGTTGCGCCACAACTGGAGGGTCCAACGTGGGAAGTGTGCACTGAAAAGACTGTGAATGGCCCGCGTACCAAAATTGGCGGAACGCGATGTCAAGGTCAGCCGGCCACTTGCGATCCGCAAAAAAGGAGGAGTTTTGTGAATCCGTGTGTAGATGAGCGGAAAATGAATCCTGCATATCTTGAAATCCAGGCGGTTGAGGCAGCGACTTGAATCTCTTCTGTTGCCGGTCCGAATCAACAAAGGCGGACACCTTCCGTTTGAGCAGGGGGGACGGAGGGCACTCGTCTTTCGGTAGGGCGGCCACGACAATACGAGCCGCTTCATTAATGCAAAGAAGCGTTTCCGTGCGCGACGACGAAGGGAGTGTAGTCGACACAGGCGCATCCGATACATCAGAGCGCGGCGAAAGGGAGCGGCCGCCAAAGTCGAGGAGATTAGAGACCGAATCCTCAGGAAGTAGACAAAGGGTGTCCTCCTCGCGTGTAGGGAGGGAGATCCGATGGAGGGTCCGTGAGGGAGAAACGGCGCGGAGCCCGTCAGGATGAGAAATTGTAGCCACTGGCGAACGTCGTACCGCGGGAAGATGGCGAAGCGGGTGCAGGGGAAAGGTATAAACGGGAGGGGGGGACCTAGAGGGAACCGTGTGACGTGAACGGGGAGAACGACTGCGATGACGGGAGCAGCTGCGATGACGGGAGTGGTGGTCACGGTGAACTTTACCAGCGGAGGTCCGAATATGGGGCCGAGGAGGAGAAGGGGACGGGTGACGGGACGGAAGGGGAGGGGCAGACCGAGACAAGCTGGAAGCCGAACGGAGAACCGAAGCGGGAGAAGGAGATGAAAGGGAAGATGATGATGAATGCCGAGGATGGCGGCGATCGGAATGGACAGTAGAACGATGCTCCTGACGGTAGTCACCCGACGCGTGAGTGTGTGGAGTATTGGAGGTCACGTGAGAAAGAGGAACACGGTCATCAAACCGATGACGCCTGGACCGGGATCTCTCGCCAGTCTCTGTACGGCGGGTACGTTGCCGCATAGGCGGCTCTCCGTAAGAGCACGCAGACTTGTGCAAATGAGATCGCATACGACGATTTTCGGACAATGGACTGCGCGAAGCATGTCGTGTAATGCGTGCCCCCGGAAGGCAAACGCTACGCCCTAAGGCAGACTCCCCGTAAGAGCCAGCAGGCGTTGTCCGTTTAGAAATCTTTGTGGATGAGCCAATGTGCAGCGGCCGACAGCGCAGTTGATCGCCACGGTCCATTAGAACGCGACTAGTTGCGGACAACGTACTACGCGAATTATGTCGCGGTATGCGCGCCCCCTTAAGGCAAACGCTAAGCCCTAAGGCGGACTCCCCGTAAGAGTCAGCAGGCTGTGTCCGGTTAGAGAGTTTGGAGGATGAGGAAATCGCAAGCGGAGGACGATTCAGCTGATCCTCACGGTCTCCAGAAATTCGATTAATTTTGGACAACGTACTACGCGAGGGTAGTCGCGGTATGCGTGCCCCCGTAAGGCAAACGCTGCGCCCTAAGGCGGACTCCCCGTAAGAGTCAGCAGGCGGTGTCCGATTAGAAGTGAGGGAAGATGAGCGAAGCTCAAGCGGCCGACGGCTCAGTGGATCCTCACGGTCCACGTCCACGCGTTTGGAAACAGCGCCAAGCACTGATGTGGGCTCTAGGAAAGAAGCCCTGTCACTAGGCGAATGCGGACGCTCGCGCCTGTAAAAACTCCAAAGCTGCGACCATTGCTGCTCGGGCCAGGCGGCGCAGACGGTGCAAGTATGGTCCGAATTGCATCCCGTACAAGGAAGGCAAAAATCATGATCGTCACACGGCCACCGGAAAGATCCACACTTGTCGCAGGTACGCACGGGGTTACTGCAACATACAAACAGAAATAGCAGGCGACTGGGAGCAAGCACTCTGAATGCGCGAAAACGAGAACGAAAGCGATGCGCGATCCGACGAAACAAACGGAAACAGGCACCCGGGCCGGGGCCTTGTGAGGGAGGGGCCAAGACCTTACCTCTCCTGCGACGTGGCGACGGGTGGAGGAATCTCTATATCCAGAGCAGTAAACACCACAGGGAGTACCTTCCTTTGTTTTTTTTTTTTTTTTTTTTTTTTTCTGTTATCACCAGAACGAAGAAAAACACAGTTCACTCGAAGCACAATCCTTGAAAAACACACACAGGCACATAAATCCAAGCACACAAGTCGGAAGGAACACAGTAATCCACAAAAAGAAGAGAGGGAAAAAACCGTTAGCAACGGTCGGTGGAGCGATAGGCTAACACGTCTAAACTTCAGAGCTAAGTAGAAACGACTGATTTGTGATTGGGCCACGTAGTGGGCGCCTGATTGGACTGGGATGGGAGACTACTCTCAGCCGTAATGAGGGTTCCCCGAGTGCCTCCCGGGTGGTGAAGGAACACAACAAGTTCTTAGGCTAAAATTGAGTAAGTAGTAGACACTTCCAGACAGTAATGTCATCGGTAATGTTTTTGAGGAAACAAACGCAATTTGACTTATAGCTCCCAGGTACCGCAATATACTGAGGCTGACCGTTATCATGATTATGAATGAATACTTTTCTGACTGTGTTAAAACAAACAGTCCATATAACATGTATAAAGGCATACTGCATACATCAGTCGAAGCACGGCATTACATCCTGAGGATGAAACTACTAATTATTTTCAGATATCCTTTGACCTCTATGACACTGTTCTTGAGACAGTTTGACCATGATAGTTCAAGGGTGGTGTCAGAATAGCTTGGCGCCTGTAGGTGCCAAGCTATTCTGACACCACCCTTGAACTATCACGGTTGATCCTGTCATAGCATGTCAGGGCTTTATGGGTTAAATAATGCTGTAAGTAACTGCAACATTTAAAATTACACATCTTATAGCAGAAATAAACAAAAAAGACTTTTGCAGAATATATCAAATATATACACACGTACATTCAAGTCGTGAGCTTAGCCAGGCTGTTTAGAAGAAAAGAAAGAATGTAAACAAATCAAATTTCTTGTTTTAAAATCAAAAGTGAGTGTTACACATACTGTCTGTTGGTGAGTACGGCCATGCTGAGATCAGGGTAGGGCCCAAACAGTGGCCTGCGCATCGTGTACACCAGCTCACTGAATGAGGACACAAGTGGGCTATTTGTTCTAAAAAGAAAGAAAAAAAATGCAAAAAGATGAATCTTGAGGCTGTAGAACTTTTACACTATGTTTGTGTTATGTGTTTTTTTCCATTGCAAACAGCCCACATATCAAAAGAGTTTAAAACAGCAGCAAGAGTAAAAAATCCCTTATCATACCTAAACTCATCTGAGACATGCATCATCCTGACATGATGTAAGATGATGAATACATGTACGGGGCATGTCCAGAACATTACCTTATTATTATTAGTTGCGTATTCACACACCACACATCTTCAAAACGTGAAACCTTACAATGCCAAGCTATTCTGGCACCTCACTTGAACTATCCCTGCTGATTTATCTCCCCAACTCCTGAAATTTTCACAAAAACTCTCAAATTTTGGATTATATCTTGATCTAAACGGTTCACAGTGTCAAGGGGGGCACTGTCAACAAGAGGACAGTACAAACTCAAGTGCATGACTGAACTGCATCATTTATTTGACCTTCTGTGAAAATGACCTTTCTAACTGTCACTCAAAAGGGCAATTCTTCATATATCAAATGGCAGTAGTACCTGCAAAATCCTAATTCTTGTGCATTTTTCACGCACTTGTTGACCCTCAACCTTTATGAGTGATCAGCCAAATTATAGGCATGCATTGACAACAAACCAAGAGGAATCACTCAGCGCCGGACAGACATACAGTTAGATCCCCTGTAACCCGCCTATCAGGCACCCAATCGCCAGCCCACAGAGAAATACGCAGGTATAGAATAAGACGATCATTTGCATCTTCAAAAAAGATGCATCAGGTCTCTTATATAACCCATGTCTTTCTCCGGAACTTAGGAAGTAGGCAGGGGAAACATACATACACAAACACGAAGGTGCACTACCATATGTGGTCAGGTAAATACCCTAATTTCCCACAGTAGATGCACAGAACATTACACAACAATGTAACGATATAGCGATACAAATTTGCCTTGAGTTATAAATACTCCCAAACGCCAACACCACACTCCTCCCGCACAGCGATATAAATCGCACATGTAAGCCATGAACAGCCCCAGAATTTGAATCAGCAACCAGCTCCAGATAAGAAAACGACACAGCGAAAGACAGCAGACGCCAAACCCCCACATCAGGAGCGCTATACTCGGAAAAAAGAGCAAGCACGGTGCCCAACAGAAGAAAGCTACGCCGAGTGATATACTACTGGACGGAACATACACCTGACTGACCACGCCGATGTACTTCTCTCCACCCTGAGTCACCATCGGGCTGGCCAATGCGGCAGGGCGGGCACACAGCCACACAGAGTAATGCGGGGACCAATGAGAATGATTGGAACAACAACACTGGACGCGAGCCTCCCAGTCTCACTACAAGCCGAGCCAGCATCGAGCGCAGTTGCCGACTCTACAGCGCACGCAATGAACGTGTGACTAAACAGACCACCAGCCTGCCGGACATCAAGTGAAGCCAACAAGACTACAAAATGATAGCCGAAATGGCGACCAGCACTCTAACAGAGTGAAGATCATCAACTTTCAACGCAATGAAACAAAAATCCACATAAAAGTGGTCAGGCTGGGTCCGCTGAAGAGAGTAGTGCCTGGAAAATAAAGCAAAAACTGACTCGAAATACACAAACGCAAATAAATGACAAAATCAAGGCCAAACGCCAAGTAGTTTTGTGTATTAAAAATAAAAAATAAATAAAAAAAATACGGCCGGCCGAAAAAACAGGCCCATTTCATCGGATAGTGTGCGATGTGATACACTTATCTAGGAGACAGGCTAATCTCCCCAAAACTTAGATAATGAGGAATCAAGAATTGAGCAAAACCACAGGAGACAACCCCAGTACAAGGCATACAAGCGCACTGCCACAATTACCTCCCTCATTGTGTCGACCCGAGGTGGATAACTTCACCCAACAAAGCAAACTAAGCTTCTCACCCTTGGTCAAATAAGACGAGGAAAAAGAAAAACCTTGGTAAAACGCAAAAAAACAATTAAGAAACATGCCCCAAAACCAGGGGCAAACACATCTGACCCGATAAGTAAATCGGGGTTAAATGTAGGAGACTGAAACAACAACAGCCAAAAACTGCTGTGAAAGTAGATGTCTCAAACGGTTTGGTCCGCTGACGAGAGGAGTACCGGCTACGAAAGCAAAACGTCCTCGAAACACACCTCATTCTTAAACACAAAAAACTGACTGACTTGTTGTGAGAAAAGAGTGTGTCCGGCCGGCCGAAACAAACAGGCCATTTCATCGGATAGTGTGCGATGTGATACACTTTATTACAAACGAAAGCAAAACGTCCTCGAAACACACCTCATTCTTAAACACAAAAAAATGACTGACTTGTTGTGAGAAAAGATTGTGTCCGGCTGGCCGAAACAAACAAACAGGCCATTTCAACGGATAGTGTGCGATGTGATACACTTTATTACAAACTGATTGTTGGTGTCTAACACCGAACGTGTTGTTCCGCAAGGTCAGACCCCGCTCTGATCCGCTATTTCGTATGCAATGGACTGTGATGAAAGAGCCGGCCGAAACACTCTCACACAAGTCAGTCGCATAAAATAAACGCTTTGATGCCAGCGTAAACAAAAAAGCATTAAAATTAAACACGTCTTATGGCTGTCTAAACAACAGCACTACATAAGAACATCAACAAAAAACTACTCTAAAATGAGTCACAGGCAACAGCCGGACGCACATTGAAACACAAATGGGGAGGACCAAAGCAAGTGAGCCAACCCTTAAAATAAATCGCCTCAAAACTTTAAAGACAGCACTAACGTAAACAGGCGCCGCTTGATTGTGAACCCAGGATCACACAAGAAACCTGGCCGATGTAAAAGGAAAAAAAGAAGCATGTTGGTACAGCATGAAGCACCTCGCACAGGCAAAGATCTAAACTACATCTATGCCGACAGATGCGAAGCTCACGCACCACTACCAAGCAGGAGAAAGTTGAACGGACCATGACCACCAGCGAAACTTGAGAATTTCAGCTCTGGGCACATGCATAAATGCATAAGGAGCCTCACTAACAGAAGATGTGAATGTGCGACCCAACGAGTTGAGAGATTGAATCTACCCCAAGGGACACGTCGGAGAGCACGGGCCTCTGAACAGAACTTCCCCAAGCACTAAGGAATTGTCAAACGTGAAGTCCAAAACGAAGCCGAATCGCCCTAAAACCCAACACCCAAAATAGGGACCCGCCATACCACCCGGCATGACGCTCAATACACAACACATGACGAGCCGACGCAACACAAAAATGCTAGAAGCACATGTACCATAGAGATACAAAGCTCTAATGTCCTAGAAGCTGAAAAAGACAATTAAGCTGCCAGGACTAACGAAAACAGTCGCCACCGGACCGGGAACCCAGAATTATATAAGAGATCTTGTGGGTGTAACAGGAACCAACCTCAAAAAAAGCCAAGGTGATGTGAAACACATCAGTACACCGCAGAGCAAAATTCAACCATAAACACGCTGAAATATCAGCTAAAAGAGAAAGAAACGAGGCGGGGAAGCATTAATTATCTCGCTCAGGCAAGTAGCAAAGCTACATCTATGCCCTCACTTGTGCAGTCTTTGCACTACTACGGGTTTGGAACGAAGTAGAAGAGTGGAAAGTGGATTGGTCCTTGAATTCATAACTGCCGGGCCCGGCGCATGATCGGACTACAATACCCAAGACCACCAGCGAAACCTGGGATCCTCTGCTCGGGGCACATACATAAATGTATGACAAGCCTCACAAACAGAAGTCCTAAACCTGCAACGTAACAAGGTGAAAGAGTGAAACTACCCCTATGGACACGCCATTAAAATTACGAGGTATGTACAAAACCTCCCCAAATACCCAGACTCAGCACCAAGAAAATAGCAAACGTGGAGACCAAAACGAAGCCGCTGAATCGCTCGAAAACCCAACACCCAACACGGGAACGTGACACACCACCCAGCAGAACACTCAATACACTTTCAACACGTGGAGAGCCAACGCAAAGCAAAACTTCTAGACACAACCCACACCAGAGAGGTATAAATCCCCAGCGAGACCTGCACGAGATAAAGACGGAATGGAAAGCGCCAGAAATCTGAATCGAGGACCAGACCTGAAACGTTGCTACAGAAACAATGCCAGCTCATCTCAGCGACAGCGACAGCCAACACCACACTCCTCCCGCACAGCGATATAAATCGCATACGTAAGCCATGGACGGCCCCAGAATTTGAATCAGCAACCAGCTCCAGATAAGAAAACGACACAGCGAAAGACAGCAGACGCCAAACCCCCACATCAGGAGCGCTATACTCGGAAGAAAGAGTAAGCGCGGTGCCCTACAGAAGAAAGCTACGCCGAGCGATATACTACTGGACGGAACATACACCTGACTACCCACCCAACTGACCACGCCGATGTACTTCTCTCCACCCTGAGTCACCATCGGGCCGGCCACGCGGCAGGGCGGGCACACAGCCACACAGAGTAATGCGGGGACCAATGAGAATGATTGGAACAACAACACTGGACGCGAGCCTCCCAGTCTCACTACAAGCCGAGCCAGCATCGTGCGCAGTCGCCGACTCTACAGTGCACACAATGAACGTGTGACTAAACAGACCACCAGCCTGCCGGACATCAAGTGAAGCCAACAAGACTACAAAATGATAGCTGAAATGGCGACCAGCACTCTAATAGAGTGAATAAGATCATCAACTTTCAACGCAATGAAACAAAAATCCACATAAAAGTGGTCAGGCTTGGTCCACTGAAGAGAGTAGTGCCTGGAAAATAAAGCAAAAACTTACTCGAAATACACAAACGCAAATAAATGACAAAATCAAGACCAAACGTCAAGTAGTTTTGTGTATAAAAAATAAAAAAAATAAAAAAAATTCATCGGATAGTGTGCGATGTGATACACTTTATTACCAAAAAAATAAAAAAACCAAACAAACCTAGGAGACAGGCTAATCTCCCCAAAACTTAGATAATGAGGAATCAAGAATTGAGCAAAACCACGGGAGACAACCCCAGTACAAGGTATACAAGCGCACTGCCACAATTACCTCCCTCATTGTTTTGACCCGAGTTGGATAACTTCACCCAACAAAGCAAACTAAGCTTCTCACCCTCGGTCAAATAAGACGAGGAAAATGAAAAACCTTGGTAAAACGCAAAAAAGCAATTAAGAAACAAGCCCCAAAACCAGGGGCAAACACATCTGACCCGATAAGTAAATCGGGGTTAAATGTAGGAGACTGAAACAACAACAGCCAAAAACTGCTGAGAAAGTAGATGTCTCAAACGGTTTGGTCCGCTGACGAGAGGAGTACCGGCTACGAAAGCAAAACGTCCTCGAAACACACCTCATTCTTAAACACAAAAAACTGACTGACTTGTTGTGAGAAAAGAGTGTGTCCGGCCGGCCGAAACAAACAGGCCATTTCATCGGATAGTATGCGATGTGATACACTTTATTACAAACCAATGAGCATCCTTGGCTCTAGAAGGCTCCAGTACTTAAATTCCAAACCCTCTTGAAAAAAATGAAGTCTGTTTCCCCAATTTTTCTGCTGATTAGAGGGCAACATTTTGGTGCACACGCTTCATTAGCAGACACATTTCTAACAGGTAGTGACATCAGTGTACCAGTACAGTGCTAAGCCTCTAGCTGTATTAATTTACAAGGTGAAGGTCACAAGAAGAAGAGCTTTCATTTTCCTAATCTGTGAAAGTCTGAAGATCAGAAATGTTGCCAGGATGGCTGAAGGACTTGACGAATGGAAAAAGTGGATGATTCAAATGGGAAAAAAGTCATTTCGTGTGTGAAAATCACATCACACCTGACTGCTTCGAATGCACATTCTGCAGCAATATAGCTGCTTTGCTCAACTTTCACGATAAAAAGTATCTTTACAGTCCTGAAAATAATTGGCACTAGCTGTGCTGACAAGAAAAATGGTTATACGGCTGCAAATAGGGAGGACGCAAGCAAATGCCATGCAGCATGTGTATAGCCTGTGTGCTGCTTTGTGGTGTTAAAGATGTCATCAGGCACACAAACACGAAGCACCGCATCGTCTGCTCTGGCTGCATTATGCATTCTTATAGCTAAATGAAAACGAGGATAGAGAAGTTTTCCTTGATTTACGTTTCTTCTTGATAAGACATGACTTAGCTCAATTGTTAGACAGACTGGCTCTTTCCTTAGTCTGTGGCTTTCATGGTCTCTTTCTGAGAAAATGCCAACATCAAACTAAATGTGGACACTAATGACAGACAAAAGATGGACAAATGGCCCAGTGCATACAGCAGAGTCCACTTAACACGAAATTCTGGGGACAGAAAAAAGTAGTTCATGTAAAACGTATTTCGTGTTAAACGATTTAGACTAAAAATTGTTCACAGTCTGAAAGAAGAGAGTGTGTGGGAAATCTGTAACCAAGTGTGCCCTGCCCTGGAGGTTAAAAGTGCATAGTATCATGCTATACCTGCCTCTGAAATTGGATTGGTTGTATTGGTTGTACATTGCTTAACGTCCCGACAGCAACAAGGCTTTCTCAGGACGTGCCTGCACTGCTTGTGAAAAAAAAAATAAACAGAAAATTGAATGTATGTCACCAGCCGGTCAAATACGTTAAATAAACCTACAACATGGGGCCTAAATAAAGCTAAGACCATTTAGCAACACACATCCAATATCAAGAGCTACAGGCAGTGCGGACAGTAGGGAGAGTTTTAAAAGGGCAAATACAGGTGAATGGACAAAGGGTAGATAGAAACACATGCCCCAGAATAGAGAGAAAAACCCACCCTGTGGGGCTGACCAGGGTGACCCTGGGAACTAAAAAATACCTAACCCCACCCAAGTCCCCCAGGGCAGACCCGGGTGGGGTATCTGAAATTGGAGAACAATAGACCACATGTGTACAGTATGTGAATTTAATGTACAATCCATCGGGAAAATGTTTTTTTTTTTCTAAAAGATATTTTTTGGAAAAATACTTACCGATTGCATTACTATATGGAATATACCCCTTTAGCTTACCGATTTCAGCCTAAGAGCCCTTTGTGTGTACCCACACAAGGGCCGCAACTCTATGGAGTTGTAACCAGATACCTGGGTAGTCTCCCCTCCCTCCATCTGGTCACGTGAGCCGTGAGTTACCGCCAGTCTTACTCTTAGCATAGTGGCGGCAAGCGGGGTAGGTGGGAAGGCCCTATGAGTAATGCCATTGGCAATGTTTTTCGAAAAAATATCTTTTAGAGAAAAACACATTTATTTCCTCAAAATCCATACCAATGGCATTACTATATGGAAGGATAGCGAAAAGGAGGAGGGTGCCACCCAAAAACCCTGCCACCGCAAAAAGCTTAGCCTCGTGGGGCAACCTCCCGACGATTTCAGCTGTGACCTATGGAGCCTGAGGCGCCCGGAGGGAGTGTTGCGCTACCAAGAGGCCTCCGACGAGGACTGGAGAGGTCTCGGTGAAAGAAGCAGCGAAGGTGGAGTCTCCTCGCCACCCGATAGCCGCTACAAGCCTCTGCCTGCGCAGGTGCGGTCGAATGCGACGCCCGCGGCGACCGTTCTGACCTCGTGTGCCCATCTCCGCATTCTCATAGTCCCCTCTGGGGAGATACACTCTTTCCTGGTATGCACAGCGGAAGATCCATCGCAGCCAGGACGATAGCGTCTGGGCGGAAGTCAGCTTGGCCTGGGGCCAAGGGCAGGAAGCGGCGAGCGCGGCTGTTCCTGAAGGGCTTGACTGCACAGGTAGACTCTCCACGTTTGGTCCGGGTCCTGCAGGAGGTACATCTGGGACCGGTCAGCCTGTGAGCAGGCGGAGACTCACCACTTGGCTTAGGCCGAGGGGAGTCTATCTTTGGCCAAGATGTTGGGTTGGAACGAAGTTTCCTGAGCAGTCGGCCCCAAACTGTAGCCGGGTCCACTGACCACGCGTTCTGCTCGCTAGCACTGGCCGCTGTGGCTCGAGTCCAGAGGTAGCAGGTCATCCTGGCCTCGTCCGGTAGGCGGCCAAGGGAAGAGGTTCGCGCCGATTGGAGACAACCAGGGTAACCCCCCAAGGGAGAACCTGGCGTGGGAGGGGAGAGCGTGTGGCAGGCCACTGGAGTTTGAAGTGGGACATCAGGTCTGAGAGGTCCATCACACTCCCGGGTCCAGTAGGCCCCGCTGCCGGAAGTGTCGGCAACCATGGAGAGGAAGCCTCTGATGGAGATCGGGACCCGGGTCTGCTCTCTGAACAGCTGAGACCTGGTCAGCGTCCTGGGGGACATGCGCTCCAAGGCGCGCCCAGAGCCTAGGATTCTACATTTCTCCATCCATCCGGTGGGCGGAAGGTCTACAGGCTGTAGCAGTCCTTCCACTGCTGCATGGGAGAACCTCGTGCCGTGAGAGCTGGCCGCACCACCTCCAGGTGTGAAACAGTAGTCTCTCCTGGCAAGGGAGGAAGAGAGTCCATCTGGTCTGCTTCAGCATCGTGCGAGACGTGGGGAGCCTGAGTGGAGGGTCCGAGGCGAGGCGAGGCTCAAGCGGTCTGTCGTTCAGTGCCTGTTCCCACTGACCGGGCCACGCGAAGTAGGACCGTGTCGCATCCCAGGAGCTTGAGTTGGACCTTGGGAGGATAAGCCTAGGCCACGAGGCCCTCCCCGGAGATGACAGAGAGAGCACGGCCCCAGTGAGATGGGCGAGGGAAGGCTACTTCCCTCTGGTCGCCGACAAGTCGAGCATGCACGTCCCCCAGTGCACACAGAACAATCTGAAGAAATCCAGACAGAGGGACTACCAGGCATGGAGGAGCTGACCCTGTTGAGAGCGGGAGCTCGTGAGGATTGACAGGAGGCCGATATGCGCCGCTGCCGAGATCAATACCACGATCTCCGCCCCACAGGAGAATCCGGTACAAAGCATGCAGTTAGATGGTGAGCAAGCGCTGCCCTGCTGGTGGATACAGGCCACCACCGTCATGTTGGTGGACAGGATCAGGACTTCCTGGCCGTGGACCGCGACTCCGTGTTGATAAGCGCAATCTCGACGGCATTCAACTCCAGCCCGAGCATACTAGTTTCGGAGCCCCAACGGCCATCGACTCGAGAAGGCGCGGAGCTCTGACCGTACAAGTGTTCTGAAGAGGCTTGCGTCCGAGTAGAGCAAGAACTGCGGCGGAGGGGGTGGGTGGGGGGGGGGGGAGTGGCACTCCCGTCCCCACTGACGAGTGTGAATAGAGCCGTCCGAAAGGTAACAGGCCGCCGCTACGTTCATACACCCAGGAGCAGGAGCCAAGTCCTGGCCGGAACCGCGTCGGCAAGAGACACCTGACAGGTAAGGACGCTCACTTCATGATCCGCGCCCCCAGTAGACGCCCCCTGTTGAGGTCAGTCAAGAAGTCCCAGCTGACATGAACGAACCGGTGGGACGGACGAAGTCCGACTTCCCCAAGCTGACCAGGACCCCGAGCCGGTGACAGGACGCCTCCGGGATCTTGAGGAGCAGGATGTCAAATAGCAGGAGGTGGGCTGGAGGGATCTGCCTGACATAAGCCAATACAGTATCCAAGATCGTCATAAGGACCCCTGGCTGAGGTAAGGCCCAAGGGGGAGGGCTCGGAACTGGTGGACCATTCTGTAGAATGAAGTGCAGGTAACGGCGAGAAGCAGGGCGACTAGGGACGTGCGTACGCGTCCAAGAAGTTGAGACTGACTGCAAGATTTATAGGCTGCAGGGAGGCTCGTAAGCTCTTGCCGTTCATGCGGAAGGGGCGACAATGGACTTGCTCCAGGCAGAAAGGTCTAGGACCTGTCATCCTTTACCGCTGGGCTTCGGAACCCCAAAGCGGCGACTGTAGAAGGCCGGAGAGTCGTGGCAGCGCTACTACGATGTGGCAGCTATCCGGAGCAGAATGGCGATCTCTCCCTGAAGCGCGTCTGCCTCACACTGGTCAATGGTATGTGCATTTCGAGTGGAGGCCCTCTGGGATTGTAGCGAGAATCCACGGGACTTCCGGCCGCAGCAACCGTCGCCCATAGCCAAGATTGTCGCACCTCCTAGGTAGCGACCGGCTGTCGCCTGCACTCTGTGTCCGAGAGGATGGCTGGAGACCGTCCGGGTGGTGTGTCTGAAGTTCCGCAAGAGATGACCCTCATCCTTGCATGCCACTGGAATCAGGAGAAGTCCACTCTGGGAGCGCCAGTCTGCCGGTCCTTAGCTGAATCCGATACCTCCTGCTCGGTGGATCCGAAAGCCGAGAATTACCCTGGAGCCCGGCAGCGTGGCGAGAGGAAGGTCGTGGGGATGTGGGGCGACTCCTCAGAATGGTGCCAGGCCTCAAAGTCACAGTCTGCTGCAGCCGCCAGAGAATAGGAAACCCACTTGCCATAAGGTCGAGCCGTGGGGGATGAACCTTCTAACCGGCACGTTGCCCGCACCTACGTGCTGGGACCACAGCCGGAAGGGCAGAGAAGGCTAGGGAGTTATCTGCATACCACCCTAGTCAGAAGATAAAGACGTCCGCCGTCCACCGAGCGCCCGCCAGCAGCCCTTACTGTCGCTTGCCCTGACGCAGATGCTCATGCAGGCGGCAAAGGACCCGAAATCCTGGAGGCTGAGGAAGGGACTTGCATCGCTTATCCGGGAACGGGACGCCCACCGCTCGAGGGACAGCTGAAGGCAGGCCTATCCTCTTCTCTCTACTCTCTTCCTTGATCCCCTTCCGGCAACCGCATCCAGAGGCTAGAATAGCGGTGAAACACGCGCCGCCTTGTCCAAGGCACGAGGTCTCGAGCCCGAAGGTGCATCTCTTGCCGAGTCGGGTGCAGGAGGGGTGTGGGGGTGGGACAAGGGAACTGTTCTGAAAGCCGGGGCTGAAGCTGAGTCCTCCGGGAGAAACTGAGGGCGCCTGTCGCATGTCGACGCCACCGCCGAAGCCGGAAGAACCGGCGCCAAGAGTAGCTACCCTGCCAGGCGGGGTCCAGCAGCGCCCTATCTTCTTTTATCCAACTGCACTTGGTATTTCCAGGCAGCCACCCATCCATGTGCTAACCGAGCTCGGCATAGCTTCACTTCGGTGAACAGAGGAGAACCAGAGTGTTCGACGTGGTATGGCCGATGTCTGATCTGGCCGTTGGCCGGAAGCGAAGTGCCGGAAAACCCACGAGGAGCGCAGAATACTGCCGCGCACACCTGCACGCTTGCTGGCTGGATATAAGAGGGAAGTCTTCTCCCCTTGGAGGCCATACATCCCCGACGAATGAAGGCCGGTAGCTGTGTCATCCCGAGCTAACCTCAGCGCTAGGAGGGCTCCGCCGAGCGCTGGCCACGCCTGAAGGCCAGCAACGACTTCGGACTTCTGCCTGAGCTTGTCTCCTAGTGTACACTGTCTCGGCCATCCCTTGTCGAGGGCCAAGGGAGACCGCATGGAGGCTATGTGCCTTGACATACTTCCTCGCGCGCTCGTTTCCTCGAAGTGCTCTGTCTCTCGGTCATCCTGCCTGGAGGACCATGCGAGAGTGGCTGTGTCTCGTCATCCAACTGGAGGCCCATGCGAGAGTGTATGGAGACTGTATGCCTTGACACTTACTTCCTCATGTGCTCGTCTCCTCGGTGTGCCCTGTCTCTCGGTCACCCCTTGCGAAGTACCATGCGAGACTGGTTGTGTCTCTCGGCCACCGACTGTATGGACTCTTCTGGCCATCGCTATGAGAGGGCTAACGGGGGTGTCATGTATTTTTTCAAAAATACTTACCGATGGCATTACTACTAGGAAGGTTCGCTTAGCATACCAATTTTAGCCCCAAAAACTCATTGTGTACACCACAACCGGGGAGGCAACTCTAGGGAGTCGTTACCAGACACCCTGAGTAGCCTCCCCTGCCTCCCTATCCGGTGGCGCGATCACCGTTTCCCACTAGTCTCTGAGCCTTAGCACCACTGTGGCAAGCGGGGTATGAGGATCGGGCCTCTGAGTAATGCCATCGATAAGTATTTTTCGAAAAAATACATTTTAGAGAAAAATCCATTTATTTTCTCAAAATCGTTACCGATGGCATTACTACTAGAAAGAATGGCGAAAGGAGGAGGGTGCCGCCCCCTATGCATCCCCCGGTACACCTTGGCCCGGGCGCCTCCGTGCGTTAACTATCAAGGCCCCCCCTACGCGCCCACTCCCAACAATTTTACCTAGGCATTACCTATGGCGCCTGTGGCGCCGTGAGGGAGTGCTGCGCCGCCGAGATGTCCCCCACTAGGGCCAGGTTGTCGCGCTGGCCGGATAGGTCTCGCAGGTAGAAGCGGGCAAAGGTAGAAGCGGGCAAAGGTAGATTCGGCCCGCCAACCCACAGCAGCCACAATGTCTCTCACTGCGCAGTTGCGGTCAAAGGCGATGCTCGCAGCCACTGCTCTGACCTCATGTGCCCGGATGCGCATCGTTCTGGCCTGCTCTGGGGAGAGCTCTTTGTACGCCGACCGGATGAGCCAGCGTAGCCAGGAAGAGATCATCTGTGCGGAGATGTCTCGTCTGCCCGGAGCCAAGGGCAGGAATAGGTGTGTTGTCTTAGTGGCTTAGTTCTACGCAGGTATACTTTAAGCGCCCTGAAAGGGTCCTGTTGATGGGACTCCCGGGACTGGTCTGCCGCCCTGAGTGGGCAGACGCTCACTGAGGCACAGCTGCTGGAAGGCGGTTCTTGGCCAGAAACGTAGGGTCGATGAGGAGCTGCACCGAGCCATCGGCCCTGAGTTGGAGACAGGAGGGTCGCACCGAGAAGGTGTGTATCTTGCTAACCTGGGAGGCTGTGGCAAGGGCCAGCAGGAAGCAGGTCTTCCTGGTTAGGTCTCCAAGCCGCGTGAGTGGTAGAGGCTCGAAACTGTTCCGAGTTGAGCCAGGTGAGCACCCAGGACAAGTCCCAGCGAGGGATCAATGAGCGGGAAGCTGGCCGTTGAAGGCCGAAGTGCGCCATCAGATCCGAGAGGTCTTAGCAGGCGTCCAGCTGTCCCAGGTCTATAAGTGTCTGCCACCATTGCCAGGTAACCTCGGATGGTGATGGGGGCCAGGTTCTGCTTGGAGAATAACCACAGAAAGAACGTGGCCAAATGAGCGTTAGTCAGGTCCGTGGGGGAGAGCCGCTCCGCTGCGCACCAGGCCTGGAGTACTCGCCACTTTCCCTCATAGACATTATGGGTAGAGGCCCTGCGAGCCGCTTCCACTGCTGTACCCGAGAAGCCTCTTGCTGCGAGGACCTGCCTGACAATCTCCAAGCGTGTAGCAGCAGTCGCTCTGGGCAAGGATGAAAAAGCTGCTGCCGGGGCTGCCTGAGCATCGTCTGTGGCATGGAGAGCTTCAGCGGAGGGTCCGTGGTGAGGCTCAGGAGGTCTGTGGTCCAGCTCCTGGTCCAGCTGAAAGAGGCCACGAGGATCAGGATCATATTGCTGCCCCTGAGGTTCTGGAGCACCTTTGGCACCAGCACTGTGGGAGTGAACGCATACGTTAGAAGTCTGTCCCACGGGATGGAGAGCACGTCTGCAGCCCAGGCTTGTGGATCCGGTATGGGGGAGACAAAGAGTGGCAGCTTCTTGTTCCACCTCGTGGCGAAGAGGTCAATCATCGGCGTCTCCCAGCACACGCAGAATAGCTGGAAGATATCCAGGTGCAGTGACCACTCTGTGTGAAGAAGCTGGACGCGGCGCGAGAGGGAGTCCGCGAGAACGTTGAGATGGCCTGGGATGTGCCACGCCTGCAGGGTGATGCCCCGATCTCTGCACCACAGGAGGACTTGGTACACGAGGATGCAAAGGGAGGGTGCGTGCGTTCCAAACTGGTTCTGTATGTGGTTCGAGTTGTCGGAAAGCACCAGTATCTCCTGTTGCGCGAGTCGTTCTTCCCGTCCAATGAGCGCCAGCCACACCGCCTTCATCTCCAGCCAGTTGATATGTCTGCCTGTGTGGTCCCCCGTCCAACTGCCCAAGGTTGCGATGAACTCCGGCAACAGATGCGTTCCCCAGCCTGAGAGGCTTGCGTCCGTGCATATGGAGAGCTGTGGCGGAGGGGAGAAGAGTGGCACCCCCGACGCTAGCCAGGATCTAGTCCACCGCAGGAGATGAGACTTGACCAACGTCGACACCCAAACCAGGGTTGCCAGGTCGCCCGAGGAGGGGCGCCAGTGCAGGAGCAGATGCAACTGTATCGGCAGAGAGTAGAGTCTGCATAGAGGTAGGAGATCCACTGCCGCGCTTAGTAGGCCCAACAGCTGGAGCAAGACCCTGGCCGGGAGAGCTTCCGCACAATACACTCGGCGTGCCACCTCCGCTATCTTCTGTATCCGCCCTTCGGGGAGTCATATCCAGTTGATGTCGGTCAGGAACTCCATGCATAGGTGGATAAACCTGCGTGACGGTACAAGGTCGGACTTGCCTCCGTTGACCAGGAATCGAAGTCGGCAGAGCTGAGTCAGCAAGGAATCCTTGTCCTCCTCCAACGCTTTCGCCGTCTGGTACCGGAGGTGCAGGTCGTCTAGGTAGTTGGAAGTTGGACTGGAGGCCGCGTGTCGGAACATTGAGACGACTCCATCAATAATCCTGGTGAAGACCCACGGGCTGAGGTTTAGTCCGAAAGGTAGAGCCTGAAACTGATACACCACTCTGCAGAAGGCGAAGAGTAGGTAATGCCGCGACACCGGATGGACGGGTACATGAAGATATGTGTCCGCTAGGTTGAGGCTCATGGCAAAATCCTGGGGCTGCACCGTCGCCCTCAGTGCTCTGGCTGTCTCCATTCTGAAGCAAGGGGTCGAAATGTACTTGTTTAGAGCTGACAGGTCGATTACTGGCCGCCACTTGCCTCCGGGTTTGGGGACAAGGAAAAGCCAACTGTAGAAGGGCAGGGAGTCGGGACACGAGACCACCTCCTTGGCCTCCTTCTGGAGTAGGGCTCTCACCTCGACGTGCAGTGCTGTTGCCTTGTCCTGATTCCCCAGTACCCGCGTCCACAGGGGGGAGTGTCGCAACGGAGGGGGAGACTGGAAGGAGATCCTCAGGCCCTCTGTGACGGTCGATAGAATCCATGGGTCATCCTGAAATAGCTGATGCCATGCGCTGCTGTGGAGGGGATAGCCTCCAACTGACCGGAGACCCTACAGAAATCGGCGGGAGGACGGGAGTCAAGTCAGCGGGCCCAGCCATGCCCTCGCTTCCGGGCGCCTCTGGACCAGGCAGTGGAGGGTGCTGGGAAAGCGCGCGAGCGTGCGGGTAGGAGGAGGGTTCTCTCACAGCCTCTGGGAGGACGGGAGGAGGAGGGTCTGATGAACTGCAGGGCGTGACCCACGGCTCTGCGGGCTGACTGAAAGCGGGCAGCGACGGATCCTGCAGTGGCGGGCCAGAGCTCTTTCGCTGTCTCTTTCACCGTCTGCCAAGTCGGTCCGAACAGTAGAGTTCCCCCGAGTGGGGCCTGGCGCAGCTGTGTCTTCACCCAAGCTGGGAGTGAGCGGCAGCGTCCCAGCAGATCATCCCACCACATCAGGTCGCAGTTGGCGGCCGCCGCCATGGAGTTGGCCGAGGTGTGGTACACCGCCCTATTCGCCGCCACTAGCACCGTGTGTATCCCTTGTAGTGGGGCTGAAGCCGAGAGGTCCCAGGTGTTCTCCAGAAACTTGACCATGGACTGCGTCACCATCTCGAGGAACCCCGTGCAAGCCATGGAGTTGCGGACCAAGGCCGCCATCTTGTCCAAACCTCGTGTCAAGTGTCCGTTGGCTGCAGGGTGCCCCTGCCTGCAACAACGCCTCCTTGTCCACAACCAGTAAGAATAAGAATAAGAATAAGAGTACTTTATTATCTCGAAAAGAGAAATTCAGTTGTGGTACATTTATAACAAATAGTACAACCAAGACATAAAAAACATTATAGCATAATTATGAACATTTTCTCCCTGCACTTGCACAGCTACAAATTCCCAATGGATATAAGGTAAACACTACAAAATCTTTACACATAACTCTTACACATCTCACACAAACATCTTTTATGGACTGAACTGAGCGGCACTTATACATTCACACCCAACTCTACACATGCATACATAATACGTGTGTTTCAACCTAGTCCTAACCCTCACTACTTATTATACAAACGTCTCAGTACATTATTACACAAGCTGCATAATTAAAGTCTACCGTAGTAAAATAATTAGTGGGTAAACACTCAGTAACAACAATCCCAGGCACAGGAGAACACCTGGGAGTGACCTCCATACCTCTGCTGGCAGAAGATGATAGTCATCTCCTTCGGCCAGCGTGAGTCTGAGAAAAAGCCCTGGTCTCCGAAGCCGTCTTGTCGCAGGTGAGCCGAGAACGCCACCGCTAGGTCCCAGAAGCCTGCCGGTTGAGGGAGCGACTTGAAGCGCTTGGGCCACCTCGGTGCATCGACCATCACCGAGGCCTTCTTCTTCAGGGGCGGAGACGGAGGACAGTACTCCGGAGGGAGGAATGACGCGATAAGCCGGGACGCCTCGTCCAAGGAGTGGCGAGTATGCGATACCGGAGTTGCGTCGACCGAGGTGGTGGAGAGCGACGACTGCCCGCCAGGTGATGCCGGTTGTCCGTCTACGCCCAATGCTGACACTGAGTCCTCCAGGTGTAGACTGAGTGCCTGACCGAAGAGTCGCCCCTGGGGAGAGTCTGTTCCCTTGAACCATCGCAAACTGCCGGCGGAGGCTGGGCCTGTGCCGAAGGAAGGCTGAGTCCATCCTGCGACTGCTATCCGAGTGGTCCCGGTGCTGATGTTGAGGCCGCCGCGTCCTCGAGGTAGATCGATCCTTGAAGGTCCAGCCGGACGATCGGCTGCTCCTGGAGGGTGCCTCTGAGGTCCGGTGTCGTGAAGAGGTCCGCCGCTGCGACGCGCTTGAGCTTGTCCGCCGGTCCGGCGAGGAGGAGCGGGAAGTGGAGATATCCTCTCGCGTGCGGTATCTGTAGCATGATGGTGTAGTTTCCGTCCCCGAGTGCCACGGGGACTGGGGCCGCTGGGTGTCCCTCTCTATGCTCTTAGGGCTGGGGGGTGCTGCTCCGGGGGCCCGAACTCGACGAGGAACCACGTCTCGGCTGTAATGACTGACCTAGCTTCCTACCTCTCCGTGGTGGGCTTCGGTCTCGGTTGAATTGCCCTGACTGAGAACCTCATCCCGTCGGTGGCTCCGTTCTCTGTCTCGGGGCCCTCAAGTCCGTGTCCATCGCCTATCCAGTTCGGCGGCTTACATTCCTGTCCTGCTCTGAGAGGCGCACACTGGGTGCGACCCGATATAGGTGCTGGTCTAGCCCAAGGCTGGCGGGCACTAACGTCTCAGAGGGGTGGTCCCCCGCTTCTGCTGCCTGGACTCTCCATTTTCCTGGTGGGCGTGCAAGAGGCCCAACTTTCTCTTTGTGGGGGTGACCGAGCTCCTGATGCCAGCATATCCTTAGGGGACGAAACTCGTCGTGGCATATCCCAGGCCTGGGCTTGACGGGGGGGGGGGAGAGAGAGGAAGTCGGGCCCACTGCCTACTGAAACCTATGGGTCACTGACCCCTCATCTCAAAATGTTCTGGGTCTTTTAGGGAAATTAGCGAACCTTCCTAGGAGTAATGCCATCGGTAAAGATTTTGAAAAAATAAAGGTCCGACAATCTCCACAGTCGCTCGTCGGCGCGGAGCTGTGGGGTTTGATGGAGCGTGGGTTGACACAGGTTCTCTCTCCGACGGTTACTTCCAACGGCCTGGTAGAGTCCTTAGACTTAGCTGAAGGCTGCTCCCACCGATAGAACCCCCACAGTTGGGACCACTTCTGCTCCTTCCATGTAGCGCCCTTTCACCGGGACGGGCAGAGGAGCAGCCAAAACAGGGAAGACACAGCGCATGCAAGTCCGTAGGCCACTGCAGGCCCGTACACTTCCTACAGGTGTAAAATGTGCACTGCAACACAAAGCAGAATCCATGAATGCAACCGCACGGGGCCAGTAATGAACGGCCCCATGAAAGACTCACAATACTGTCCGATGGCTAAGCCCGGTCTAATCCCGAAAGTCGTCAATTTCCACGGGATATGCCCACGCCACCACAATCAAGCCGGTCTCCCCATAGGCATAACCTGAGGCCTTACCTCACCATCTTCTTAACCATCAGCAGAACCTGCGGAGAGAGCATAGCCATAGAACGTAATCCAATCCAACTGGGAGGCCGACGCCGGTGAACCGTTCTCACGGAAGCTAAGGGTAAGACTGGCGGTAACTCATGGCTTACGTGACCGGATGGATAGAGGGGAGACTACCCAGGTACCTGGTTACAACTCCCTAGAGTTGCAGCCCTTGTCATGTGGGTACACACAAAGGGCTCTTAGACTGAAATCGGTAAGCTAAAGGGGTATATTCCATATAGTAATGCCATCGGTATGGATTTTGAGGAAATCAACAATAATTCACCTGATAAAACAGCTACGTTACCACGTGCAGTGTAGGAGCTAGTGTGCTATTTTTTTGCCATGTACCAACATGTACGGGCAATACTATGAACGCTTTGCGCTGATCAGTGTCACGATTCTTGGATGCTATTTTCACTCTGTCGCACTTGCGTCTATTGCTTACAAATCAGATCTGTATGTGTTTATCACAGATGTATTGAGGAATGAAAAATCAGATGCTCAAAATGACTGACTGTTCATGAATGAATGTATAAGATTGGCAGAATACAGAAACACTATCAGTTGAGATGGCAGCTCCCCCATCTCGCTCACCCCTGCCGCACATCACATGGTCAGTCTCTGGTTGAATAAACAATGGGAAAAGAAGAATCTCATCTAGACTAACTTGCTGTGCTTACCACCGAATCATTTTCAGAAACAGGGCTCCATGTCAAAAAACGTGCAGCCTCCCTCATCCACCACTGCTAATCTTGCAAGTCAGTGTGTGCACAGAACCTGTGGCGGGCGTGTGTCCGTCACCTTCCTCCGTCACAAGTGGAGAGGTATGTACCGACACACATGAGCGCGCCTGTTGAGCACTATAGGTTGAAAATGATGGATAGCCTCGGACTAAGGTGTGAAAGCTAATATGCGGTCGTTCAGGCGTTATAGCTGTTGCATAACTGAGTTCGTAGGTACTTAGACTAAACAAAGCTTTCGCATGCACTGTTACACGGAGGACGGCATCGTCTCAGTTCTTGGTATGGTTGTTCGTGCTAAACAGGTGAAAATACTAAAAACTGTTCTGTTGGGGAAACAAAATCATCTGCATGTTAAGCAGTAATTTCGTGTTAAGAATTATGATTTATTCACGAAATTTTAAGAGAGAACAAGAGGGCTGTCTGCCTGGAATTCAAAAATTGTTTTGTGTTAGCCAGATATTTGTGTAAAGCGTGTTCATGTTAACTGGACCCCATTGTACTCACTTTTGCTATCGCACATAAGCCCCCAATTTTTTTTTTAACTAAAGGAGGAATAAATGACTATGTAACACATGCAAATAAAAAAAGAAAGGAATAAATAAATAAATGGCACACCTCAATTCTTGTGACACATCCAAAATGTTGCGCATGCCAGACTCAGCCAGGGCAGGGTTGCTTAAATCTTCCTGCAAACAAAAGGACACATCACATTTTAGTTTGTTTCCTTGCACATTTGTTAGTTTGATGCTTCAGTAGAGTGTGCTTATATATATGTGTGTGTGTGTTTGTGCATGGAGCTTGTTCTCTGTTAACCCATTTAGCCCCAACTCACTACAGCACGAGATAGAACGACCATAATTCAAGGGTTTAATTAAAGCCTTTTCCATCACATCAGACAGTTCTCACCCGCTGCACTGCCAGTTTGAGAAACTGCCTTCTGGAAGGCATTATAGAAGGCCCCTGGCCTGCAGGAATCTTTTCAAAAATGTATTTTTCTCTAAAAAAAATTCATTTATTTCTTCAAAAACGTTACCAGTGGCATTACTGAAAAAAAGAATTGCAAAGAGGAGGGTGCCATCCAAAGCTCTATCCCTGTGTAACTGCTTAGCTAGGCCCCCTGTAGGTGCACACTCCTGACAATTTCAGCTAAGTGTTACTGACGGCGCATCCAGCGCCGGGAGAGAGTGTTGCGCTGCAGCAATGTCCCCCACTAGGGCCAGGTTTTGTCGCTGGCCTGAGAGGTCTCTAAAGTAGAAGCGGGCGAAAGTAGATTCGGCCGGCCCGCCAGCTCACAGCCGCCACAATGTCCCTCATGGCGCAGTTGCGGTCGAACGCGACGCTCGTGAAGACCGCCCGGACCTCATGCGCTCGAATCCGCAGCCTCTTCGCTCCCTCTATCGAGAGGTCTTCGTATGCGGATCGTATGACTCCGCGCAGCCAAGCGGAGATCGTCTGGGCGGATATGTCGTTTCTGCCCGGAGCCAAGGGCAGGAAGAGGTGGGAACGTCCCCGCCGTAGGGGCTTTGACCAGCGGAGGTAGATTTTTAACGCCCTGTCGCACTTCCCGGGACTGGTCACGGCCCCACAGTGGACAAAGAGTGATCGGTTAAGAGGCGGCTGAGGGGACCCTGTTTTTTACAGGACGGGTGCACTGGGAGTGCGTGGAGCTCACTCAATCGAGAAGCTGTGGCAAGAGCCAGCAGGAAGCACGTCTTCCTCGTCAAGTTGGAGAACCGCACCAAGGGCAGAGGTTCAAAACGAGCAGTGTTGAGCCAGGTTCCACCGTGGTAGCAGAGAGCGGGTCACTGGCCGCTGGAGGTCGAAGTGAGACATGAGGTCGGCGAGGTCCGTGCAAGCCCCTGGATCTGACCGGCCCAAATGGCGGTAAGTGTCAGCCACCATAGACAGATATCCCTTAATGGTGATAGGCGCCAGGTTCTGATCCACGAACAGCCACAGGAAGAACTCAGCGAGCTAGGGCATAGTCAAAGCTGTGGAGGAGAGGTGTTGAGTCCCGCACCACGACTGCAATACCCGCCATTTGCCCTCGCAGACTTTCTGGGTTGAAGGTCTTCGTCCTGTAGCGATAGCCGCCAATGCCGCATTCGAGAAACCTCGAGCGGTGAGGGCACGCCGCAGAATCTCCAGGCGTGTAATAGGAGACTCTCCGGGCAAGGGTGAAAGAGATCCTGCCATGGCTGCTTCATTATCATGCGTGGCGTGGGAAGCCGCAGAGGGGGATCCGTGGTGAGACTCATGAGAACTGTGGTCCAGCTCTTGGCCCAAGAGAACATGGCTACCAGGAACAGCACCGTGTTGCAGCCCCGGAGCTTCAGGAGTATCTTGGGCACCAGCATGGAGGGAGGGTACGCGTATGCTAGTAGACCCTCCCAGGGAATGGAGAGAGCATCTACCGCCCACGTGAGGGGTCTGGAATGGGTGAGACGAAGAGGGGCAGTTTTGTGTTCCACCTCGTCGCGAACAGGTCGATCATGGGCATCTCCCAGTGTGCGCAAATCAGCCGAAAGAGGTCGGGGCGAAGAGCCCACTCAGTATGGAGGAGCTGGCCCCGACGGGACAGAGAATCCGCTAGCACATTCAGCCGTCTCGAGATGTGACCTGCCCACAGCGAGATGCCCCAATCCCGGCACCACACTAGTAGCTGGAACAGAAGGATGCACAGCGAAGGAGAACGCGTCCCGCCCTGTTTTTTAATATATGCCACAACCGTCGTGTTGTCGGAGAGGACCAAGACCTCCTGGTGTGTCACGCGCGCCTCCCAGGCGATGAGGGCGAGCCAAACTGCCTTCAACTTCAACCAGTTGATGTGCTTGCCCACTAGATCCGGCGGCCAAAGGCCCACTGTCTCACTAAAGTCTGGGAGCAGGTGCGCCCCCCAACTGGAGAGACTGGCATCCATGCAGATCGACAGGTAGGGTAGCGAGGAGGCATGGGGAACTCCCAACGTGAACCAAGAGGAGGAGATGTGGCCGAACCAGCGGAGACACAGGAACGCGGGCTTCCAAATCCCTCGAAGACGGCCGCCAGAGAAGGAGGAGATGTAGTTGAATCGGCCGCGAGTAGAGTCGGCCGAGCGGAAGCAAGTCCGCCGTTGCACACATGAGTCCTAACAACTGCAACCACATCCTTGCCGGAGCCGCCGTGGCTTGATACACTTGCAGGGCCAAAGACGCTAACTTCTCGATCCGGGCCTGGGGGAGTCACACCAAGTTCAAGTTGGTCGGAAAATCCATACCAAGATGGATAAATCTGCGGGACGGCAAGAGGTCCGACTATCCAAAGTTGACCAAGAAGCTGAGCTGTTGAAGTAGGGAGAGTAGCGCGTCCCTGTCGGCGGACAAGCAGGTCTTGTCCGGATTCCGGAGGAGCAAGTCGTCGAGGTAGTTGGAGGTCGTACTGAGAGACGACCGCCGAGCGCGTGCGACCACCACGTCCATTATCCTGGTGAAGACCCAGGGACTGAGGTTGAGACCGAAGGGCATGGCTCAGAACTGATAAACCACCCCACGGAAGGCGAAGCGTAGGTAACGGCGAGCCGACGTGTGCATGGGCACATGGAGGTATGTTTCGGCCAGATCTAGACTGACTGCGAAATCCATGGGCTGGACCGCGGCATGAAGGGCTCTGGCTGTTTCCATACAGAATGAAGGGGCAGCAATGAACTTGTTTAAAGCCGAGAGATCGATAACTGGGCGCCAACTGCCATCCGACTTGGGTACAACGAAGAGACGACTGTAGAAGGCCAGAGAGTCGTGTCGTAGTACGACCTTCGTGGCGGATTTCTGAAGCAACGTGTCCACCTCTCCCTGCAACGCCTCTGCCGTAACCTGATCGCTCGGCACCCGAGTCCAAAGCGGGGAATGCCAAAGAGGTGGAGGAGGTTGAAAAGTGAGTTGGAGACCCACCGAGACGGTAGAGAGGATCCAAGGGTCGTCTGGCAACAGCGATCGCCAAGCGTCGCTGTGCTGGGAGAGCTGCCCGCTGCCCGGTGACCCGAGAGATGTCGGGGGCAGTCCGGTAGGGGAGTCATTGGACCCTCCCCCGCCCGGGCCGCCGGCCCCTACCAGGCCAGGCGGAGGCCGGGACCGGGAGGGCGCGGGAGTGGCCGAAATGGGGGGGGGGGGGGGGGGGGGGGGGGAAAGGGCAGGGCCAAGGGGCACACTGGAAGTTGGGCGTGAGGCAGGTCTGAAGGACTGCAGGGAGCGACCCACAGCCTTGTGGGCCACACGAAAGCGAGAAAAGGTCGGTCGAGATGTAGGCTAGATGTCCTTGTTGGTTGCCGTAACTGTCTGCCAGGTGGAGCCAAAGAGCAAGGGACCGCCGATGGGAGCCTGGCGGAGCTGGGACTTGACCAACGAAGGCAACCCCGAACAAGCATCTAGCACCGCATCCCGCCAGATCAAATCACAGTTGATTGCGGCAGCCATCGCGTTGGTAGAGGCGTGGTAAAACGCCCAGTTCACCACAAACCGCCAGAAAATGCACCTCACATAGCGAAGCGGTAGACTGCGGGTCCCAAGTGTCCTCGAGAGCTCTGACAATCGACTGGGTCGCGAGGTCCAGGAAACCCAAGCAGGACAGGGTGGTGCGGATCAGGCTAGCCGTCTTGTCTAATCCCTGAGGAACCCAGGAAAAGGCGGCTCGGCGACCACCCGCCTGAAAACCGCGGAGGTGTCCAGCGAAGGCACAGGGCACGAAAACGCCTGAGAGTGACCCATGTACCAGCTCTGGCGAAATCGGATGTCGATGCCCTCTGGCCACCTGGCATCGGAAAAGAAGACAGGGGCCTTTGAGTTCCCGAGAGGCTACTACGCCGAGAAGGCATCCGCGAGATCCCGGAAGTGGGGTGGTTGCGGTAGGGATTTCAGTCACTTAGGCTGTAGTGTAGCACCTACGGAAGTTGAAGCCTTGCTCTTAAGAAAAGGGGCGGGCGGACAAGCCTCCGGCGGAAGAAAACGCAGAATGAGCCCCATGGCCTCCTCTAGCGACCGCCACATCTCGGTGCCCGGAGTGAAGCGGGAAGACGACGCAGAACAGCTGTGCTGGGAGTCTGCAGGCAGGGAACTCAAGGACGCGAAAGGGTGCTCCGAAATCCTGAAGGCGGCGGCGGGATCCTCTGGATGTAGGCTGAGAACTTCTTCGTCGACAGCCGCTGCCAAGATCGGAGGTAGGCAACCGTCGCGCGGCGCATGACTGTCCGATCCGCGGGGAAGGGCCAGAGAAACAAGAATGAAATGGGAGCGAAGGGAACTTCACCGAAGGATGGGAGAAGAGCGCTGGCGCCAATGCCCCCGAGTGCTCCGACTTCCAACAGAAGAAGAAGAAAATGGAGACACCTCGTGCCAGTCAAGTGCGTGAGAGGGTGCCGGAGAGAGGGTCTCTCTCACATGAAGGGGGGAAGACGCACGGGGAAGGGACTGTGCCGTCTGCTCTTGCGAAGAAGCGTTCAGCGGCGAGAACCATGGCGGGAAGAAACCCGCGAAAGGGACCGCTCTCGGCCCGGTATGTGATAATGTAGTCTGCGACGCGGAGGGGAAGGTTGCACGGGGTGACGCAGAGCCACCCGTCCAGAAGAGGAGTGCCGCGAAACGACAAAAGACAGAAGAAGCGCAGTGATCATGGTGGCTATGCTCCATCCGTGTCCACTTACAACCCCAATGCTGTATGTCCCGGGGGGAGAGGGTTCAAGGTGAACCACTCTGACCGGAGTGGCGAGATCGTCGCCTAAAGGGCTTACCTTCCAATAGACGGGTGCGCGGAGACCGACTCCTAGCTGGGGCGCGAGAAGACACCGGAAGCCCCGAGGCGCCGCGCAAAGAGTCATGAGGTGATGACTGATGGCGTCGTGCAGGCTCGAAAGAGCATGGGGGCAAGGCCATGCCTGGCTGGTCAGGAACCGCGCCAGTGACAGTCGGGGGCTGGTGTCTCCTCCCCCGAGGGAGAGGGGGGTACCGCCGCGAGAGACCCGTCTCCGTAGAGCGGGTGCGCGGGCTGACTGCAAACTGCGCTTGAGGGAGCGGGAGTGCAGGGTCTCGGAAGGCACATCACATCCCGCGGCAGAAGGGACAGCGTCCGTCACCTTGGCCGGGGGGAGGGGTAAATCGCCGCAGGCGTCCCGTCTCCGTGGACCGGGAGTGCGGGGTTAGTAGGCGACTGGGGTCCGGGAGTGCCAAGAAGACGCGCCAACTGTGTCCGAGTTGGGAGGGGCCGGGTGGACTGTCGCCACGGTGGAAGGCATGGGGCGCTTGTGTCGATAGAAATGCCAAAGTTCCGACCAACGGTCCTCCTCCCAGGTGGCGCAGGTCACGCAAGTGTGATCGGATGCACAGCCCGAACAGGGGAGGCAGCAAATGTGCGTATCGCTGTGCCACTGGAAGTCCCCATAGACGGTGCAAGTCTTAAGCTGAGCACTGCAACAGGGAACGGAAAAAATAAGTGTGGCCCGGAGGCCACGTCACCCAGCACACGACCGGTGTAACCGACAGTCGAAGTCGAAACGAACGGCAAAGCACCGGAATTCCATGGAAATTGCCCCAGTCAGCCACAATCGCCGGGCGAGGCAATGTCCGAGGTCTTACCTCGCTATGTCTAGCAGAGCTAAACCAAAGGAAGAAGGAAACAGATGAAGAAAATGCGGAGACTGAAAACCAGTAAACCGAACAAAATGGAAGCTAAGCATAGAACTGGTACTAATGGACTCTCGCGAGATTAGGAAGGGAGGCTACTCGGAAGATAGGGAGGCCACTCAGGGGACTAGGTAACTGCTTGCTAGAGTTACGTCCCTGGTTGTGTAATTTATACTTTGTATAATACCGCTGACAATAATTAACAATAATTTTGAGGCCGAAATTGATAAGCTAAGTATATTTTCCTATCAGTAATGCCATCGGTAACGTTTTGGAGAAATAAAGTCAATTGTGCCTAATGCAATAACCTTGCTGAACTCCCTCATGTTGGGTCATATGACCTGTAATATTTTGAGCATAGTAACTTAGTAACTTTACATCACAGTGAAATATGTGACATAATTGTCCTTGGATGACAGAAAAGAAGTACCCACCGGAGAAAGAAACACGCTTAGAAAAGACGGGTACAACACAATTTATTAATATTTCGGGTAAATACCCTTTGTCAAAATAGACAGAGAGATGACAAACATGGATGACAGTGTTTGCGTGTGTGTGTCTGTATGTGCGTTTGAGCATGTGCACGTGTGAGCATGTACATGGTTATCATATTTGTACATATGTTTATTATTTTCATATGTTCTTATGCGTGTTTTAATGTCAAAGCCGAAGGAAAAATGCATTTTTCTCTAAAAGGTATTTTTTCGAAAAATACTTACCGATGACATGACTGATAGGGAAGTGTCTACTTACTCTCAATTTTAGCCTAGGAACCCGTTGTGCCCCTGCACCAACCGGGAGGCACTCGGGGAACCCACAGAGGGGCCGAGAGTGATCTCCCGTGACTGCCCATCCGGTTCCGAGTCATGTGATGCTTACTCAGTTTAGGCTACTTAGCTTCCCAGCGGCAAGCGGGGCAGGAGGGAGGGTCCTCCGAGTCATGTCATCGGTAAGTATTTTTCGAAAAAATACCTTTTAGAGAAAAATGCATTTATTTCCTCAAAAACATTACCGATGACATGACTGATAGGGAGAATTACGAGCAGGAGGAGGGTGCCGCTGTCCGCAAAATAACCCAGGGGGCCTGCAGAGCCATCCTCCCAGTCGCAAACTCCCGACAATTTTAGCTAAGTAGCGTACCTACGGCGCCTGTGGCGCCGGGAGGGAGTGTTGCGCTGCCGTGATGTCCCCCACCAGAGCGAGGTTGTCTCGCTGGCCTGCCAGATCCCGGAGGTAGAAGCGGGCGAAGGTAGATTCCGCTCGCCAGCCTACTGCCGCCACAATGTCTTTAACAGCACAGTTCCGGTCAAAGGCAAGACTCGTGGCCATGGCACGTACCTCGTGCGCGCGTATCTTAAGCCTCTTTGCTCCCTGTGGGGAGAGGTCCTGGTAGGCGGACCGAATGACCCAGCGTAGCCAGAAAGAGATCGTCTGGGCCGAAATGTCATGTCTGCCGGGCCTAAGAGGCAGGAAGAGGCGTGAGCGTCCTCGACGGACGGCTTTGGTTCTGCGTAGATAGACGCGTAAGGCGCGCACAGGGTCTTGTTGCCTGGTCTCTCGAGGGAAGTCCATTCCCCGCAGCGGTCGCAGTGTGATCATTTGTGGCGCCGTCAGTGGAGACCTGGTCTTGGCAAGGAAGGAGGGATCTGGGAGAAGGTGCACGGAGCCATCCGCACGAAATTGCAGGCAGGTAGGGCGCACCGAGAGCGCGTGCAGCTCGCTGACTCGGGCCGCTGTGGCAAGGGCCAAAAGGAAGCAGGTCTTACGAGTCACGTCCTGAAGGCGGGCCAAGGGCAGTGGTTCAAATTTGGATGAGTTCAGCCACGTCAGGACCCAGGGAAGGTCCCAGCGCGGGACGAGAGAGCGGAGTACCGGACGTCGCAAGCCGAAGTGCGACATAAGGTCGGCGATGTCCTTACAGGCGCCGGGGTCCGGACGTCCAAGGTGTCGATAAGTGTCGGCAATCATGGAAAGGTATCCTCTGATGGTGATAGGGGCGAGACCCTGGTCTCCAAAGAGCCAGAGGAAGAAGTCCGCGAGCTGGGGGTGAGTCAAACCAGTGGGGTCGAGACGGAGGTCCTCACACCAGGCGCACAGCACTCGCCACTTTCCCTCGTAGACGCATCGCGTTGAGGGTCTGCGGGCCGAAGAGATCGCCTCCACTGCTGCACTCGAGAAGCCTCTAGCGGTGAGGGCACGCCGCACAACCTCCAGGCGTGAAGGAGGAGACGCTCCGGGCACGGGTGGAAAAGGGCCTGTCGAGGCTGTTTGAGCATCGTCCGGGGCGTCGGTAAGCGCAAAGGAGGGCCCGTGGCGAGGCTGAGGAGGTCTGTGGTCCAAGAGCGGTTCCAGGAAAACGGGGCGACCAGGAGAACAACGGCGTTGGATCCCCGGAGTGTGAGGAGGACTTTGGGGACAAGGACCGTCGGGGGAAAGGCGTAGGCGATCAAACCGTCCCAGGGGATGGAGAGAGCGTCGACAGCCCAGGCCAGGGGATCCGGGACCTGGGAGACAAAGAGGGGAAGCTGATGGTTCCACCTCGTGGCAAACAGATCGATCTGAGGAGTCTCCCAGTGGGCGCAGATCATCTGGAAAATGTCCTGGCGAAGAGTCCATTCCGTGTGTAACATCTGACCACGACGCGAGAGCGAGTCGGCGAGGACGTTCAGGTGGCCCGGAATGTGTCTCGCTCGAAGGAAGATGCCGCGGGTCTGGCACCAAAGCATCAGCCGGTAGGTGAGCATGCACAAGTCGGGAAAGTGTGTGCCGCCTTGCTTCTGAAGGTACGCCACCACCGTCGCGTTGTCGGAAAGGACCAAGAGCTCCTGGTGCAGCAGACTCGATTCCCAAGTGATGAGGGCTTGCCAAACAGCCTGAAGCTCCAACCAGTTGATGTGATGGGCAGACATCTCTGGCGGCCAGGCTCCCGACGTCGTTCGGAAGTCCGGAAACAGGTGGGCACCCCACCCTGAGAGGCTCGCGTCGACACACAGGAATAGGCGAGGAGGGGGAGACGCGAGGGGAACTCCCGAAGCCAGCCACGCCGGATCCATCCAGCGCAGCAGATGGGGACGAAGAAGCGCAGTGACCGGTACCAAGGCTGCCAAGTCGGCGGAGGACGGGCGCCAGTGAAGGAGGAGGTGCAGCTGTATGGGCCGATAGTAGAGACGCCCCAGGGGCAGGAGATCTGCAGCGGCGTTCATCGTTCCTAGAAGCTGTAGCCAAGTCCTGGCAGGTGCTGCGTCTAGCCGGCAAAGATCGGCGGTCAAGGAGGCTAACCTCTGAATCCGCTGTTCCGAAAGACGAACCAAGTTCAGATCGGTAGCGAAGTCCATGCCTAGGTGGACGAATCGGCGACTGGGCAAGAGATCCGATTTCCCTCTGTTGAGGAGAAAACCGAGTCGCGCTAACAGCCGGATCAAGGCGTCTCTGTCCGCTGAAAGAACGGTCGCCGATTGGTTGCGTAGGAGGAGGTCGTCGAGGTAATTGGAAGTAGGGCTGGACGATGACTGACGAGCCTTGGCCACTACCGCGTCCATCAGGCGAGAGAATACCCAAGGGCTGAGGTTGAGACCAAACGGAAGGGCCCGGAACTGGTAGACTGCTTCGTCGAAGGCGAAGCGCAGGTACTTCCTGGAGGCAGGGTGAATGGGAACATGTAAATACGCATCTGACAGATCCAAGCTTTCGGCGAAGTCCCTTGGCTGCACCGAGGCCCTGAGGGACCGAGCGGTTTCCATGCGGAAGTGAGGAGCCGAAATGAAGGAGTTCAGCTTGGAAAGATCGATGATCGGGCGCCACCTGCCGCCCGGCTTGGGCACCAGGAAGAGGCGACTGTAGAAGGCCGGGGAGCCGTGACGCACAACCACCTCCGTGGCACACTTCTGCAGAAGAGCGGAGACCTCGGAACGCAGAGCGCTGGACTTTAACGGGTCGGAGGGCATGGCGGTCCACAGAGGGGCCCGTCGCAGCGGAGGAGGAGAGCGAAACGAAATCCGAAGGCCGTCGGAGACGGTGGTCCTGATCCAGGGGTCGTCTGGGAACAGCGAAAACCACTCTTCGCTGAACCGGGCAAGCCTCCCGCCGACTGGAGGACCCAAGACGGTCGGCGGGGGCGGAGCTAGGGAGTCAGTGAGCCCGCCCGCGCCCAGGGCGACGGGCAGGTCGGGACCGGGCGGGGGCAAAGGAGCTAACCTGACCGGGTCGACCAAAGGCAGGGCGGCGGCGGGGGTTACGAGAAGGGAGGGGGTCTGAGGACGCAGGAAGTCCGGAGCCCCGCAGGGCGCGACCCGCGGCCTTGCGGGAGGAGCGAAAGCGAGAAGGCGCAGATTTGGAAGGCCACCGATCCGAGTTCGCGATCTTAACCGAAGACCAGGTATCGCCAAACATAAGTGATCCACCTAGGGGGGCACGACGCAACTGGTTCTGCAGGTCCGAAGGCAAACCCCGGCAAGCCCGCAGGACAGCATCTCGACGCATGAGGTCACAATTGGAGGAAGCCGCCATGGCGTTGACAGATGAGTGATACGCCGCACGATTAGCTACCTCCGCGAGGGCGAGAAGATCTCCTAACAGGGGAGTGATGGAAGGATGCCAAGCTTCCTCTATCCGCTGTACCGCCGCTCGGGTGACAAGCTCGAGGAAGCCCGAACAAGCAAGGGTGTTACGAACCAGGGCCGCTGTAGCATCCAAACCTCGAGGAATGGCGCGTTTCAGAAGCGAAGAGCCGCCAGCCTGAAGAACAGCCGCCGGATCCACTGGAGGAAGAGCGCAGACAAAGGACTGGGAATGTCCAGAGTACCACTCCTGCCGGAAGGCGATGTCGAGGCCAGGGGGCCATCTGCGGTCGCCGAAAAACTGATGTTCCCTAGGGGCAGCGAGGAGGTGCGCGGAGAAGGCGTCCCGCATGTCGCTGAAACCAGGAGGCTGAGGAAGAGACAAACTTCTTCGTCTGCCGACCAGCATCGACGAAGGCCGATACCTTGCGCTTGAGGGGGGGAGACGGAGGGCAAGCGTCGACTGGGAGGGAGGCGGAAACGATGCGGGCGGCCTCATCCAAGGCGAGCAACGTAGCCGCGCGAGAAGAAGAAGGCAGCGGAGAAGAGTCCGAGATGTCCGAAAGGGACGAGCGGGAGGCGGGGGAACGGCTACCTGGGCCTAGCAGGGCAGAAGCAGAATCCTCAGCCAGCAAACTCAAGGCGTCCTCGTCCCGGGGAGGAGGGGGAGCGGCAAGCGGATTGCCGCGGCGAGAACAGAGAGGTCCCCGAGAGGCGTCCAGCCGGGAGGAGAAGGGAGAGCGACTATGAGGACGGGAATGAAGGGGACCCTCCCGGCGAGGGCTCCACGCGGAGCGACGCCTAGGGGAAAAAGACGGCTGACGCGAAGAGCGATGGGGCGAAGACCGCCGGTAGCGCGAAGAAGACCGCGGCAAAGCCGCAACCAGGCGAGGGGGGCTGGAGGGCGTCCGACGAGAATGATGATGCCGACGACGAGAGTCCCACGGCGAGCGAGATCACGGCGAATAGGGAGAAGCCCTAGAGTCGTGAGTCCTTGGTCGCGTAGCACTTCGTCTCTGAGAGCCGGGCGCTAAAAGGCGGGCTCCCTGCTGGTAACTTGACTCCTCGTAGGAGTGCGCGGGCGTGAGAGACGAGCGAGAACTGACCGCAGACAAGGGGCGGCGAGGGTGGTGTCCCCTTGGGCCGAGCTCAGGGAGGACGGCACTTGGGGTTTGCAAGGTAGGGTCAGTTGTCCGAACAGTGCTGGGTGTACGCGTTCTAAGCGGCGTCCTATCCATGGGGTCCGAACGGACAAGCTTGGTCCCTGCTCCTGACACACTGGGGGACGCTCGGACGGGAGGGTTACTCACAGGTAACGGCCGGTCCCGCCTGTAAAATCTCCAAAGCTGCGACCACTTCAGTTCTGGCCACGTGGAGCAGAGGTCACAAGAGCGGCCCGAGGCACAGCCAGAGCAAGGGAGGCATACAGCGTGGTTGTCCGTTGGCCACTGGAAGTCGCCGCAGAGGGTGCAGGTTCGCACTTGGCAACTGCAACACACAAACAAACAAGCGTACAAGCGAGAGCACGTGGCGGCGCCCAACAAGGGGAAAGGGGAAACTAAGGTGACAAAGTCAACATACCCAAAGTGAACACACAATTCACCCCCCCCCCCCCCCCCCCCCCCCCAAGGTGCGAGCGTCGAGGCACGAGGCCGGCAAGCTAAGAGTCCGGAGCGCAGCAATGCTCCGCCAGCACCCGACGTAACCGCAACAAAAGACGGAAAGCCGTCTTGCACAACACATGTTTCATTGGTCAATCTCTGCACGAAAAACAAAGACAGTTTATGCGCCCGCGCTCGGTATTAAGCGACACGGCGTAGGCCCCAAGGGCCATGCCGAGAAACAAAGCACGGCGCCAGGTTAAACAAACAAAGGCTGAGAAGAGCTCACGACCGGCGACCCGCTTGGAGGCCGGCCGAAGGCCAATCAACTACCTTACCTCTCCGCAGCAACAGGGGCGGGGGACGACACCTCCATACCACAACAGCGCCGAAGGCGGGAAAGGAGGCCAACCGAAGAGGCGAGAAGGCAGCAGAGGCAGAAGAAGAAGCAGCTGAAGGTAGCAGCACACGGCAAGAGTCCGCAAGCGAAGCAAGTCCCAACACAGGACAAAGACGGGTTCCAAACCGGTCGAAAGTAAGCGAGGCCGGAGGCTAGCAAAACACGTCTGCACTAGACGAGCTAAGTAGACTAAACTGAGTAAGCATCACATGACTCGGAACCGGATGGGCAGTCACGGGAGATCACTCTCGGCCCCTATGTGGGTTCCCCGAGTGCCTCCCGGTTGGTGCAGGGGCACAACGGGTTCCTAGGCTAAAATTGAGAGTAAGTAGACACTTCCCTATCAGTCATATCATCGGTAATGTTTTTGAGGAAATAATTTCCATCTCATGGACAATAAAGTGAATTGTATTGTATTGTGTCAGATTTGCTTGGCCTATCGTACATATTATTATAGAATCTTTCAAGACCATTTTTCCAAAGGAAACACCCCCACACGATATGTCATAGTCTTACCGCACAAAGCTTTCTGGTATATCCTAGTAGTACTGCTCCAATTTGGGGAGATTTGTTCTTCGTCAGTCATGAACACAGATTCCAAACCAGCTACTTTTCACTCACTGTAGAAACATTTTACTTCAAACATTTTCTGATTTTCAAACACCAAGTGTTATGGACTGTTCAGTTGTCAAGAAGGTTTACCTTTACATCGTTGCTCCCTGAAATGTTGGAAACAAAAACCAAAGTGTGTAAACTTTAACACTGGATGTCCGAATGTCACCGTCTGTGGACTGCACTCTGTGGACAAGTTTGTGCTGGTGACGCAGTTTATTTGGTAAAACCTACATCTGTAAAATTGACATAATGGAATTCCCATATAACTTGACTCTGCATCTCATACCATTCAGATGACACTTCGTTTTGTGTCCCAAACTTTGATGTCACACATATCCATCCATTTGTTGTGCGATTTCCCATGGTCCAGGGGCCGGTTGCATGACAAGGTTCCATGTACGTTGACAAAAGTGGGACACAACTCAGCATTTTGCTGACTATGGAGATGTTAAACTGTTCAGTGACAGCATTTGTTTTCAGATAATCTGTATCAGTGTTATGTAGTGAATGAAAAGAGTGAAATGTAGCACAGTGCTTGTATAGTTGGAAATGAAATGAAAGACTAGATCTTGTAAGCCTTGTAAGCTACAGACAAATGCAATGGTCATTTCTTTACACCCTAACTTGGTTCTAACTTGTTATTAGTGCTGCTCGGAAGAACTCTAACGGTTCCATGCTAATTTAGCTGTTTGTTATTCTAAAATGCGTTTGTGCCAGTTAGATTAGGTTGCTGCTAACTTCACATTATAACTGACAGTCTGACGGCTAGAGGGGTAACCGCATGATGTGCAACCGGCACCAGGTTCGTTTGCTTGCAGACATTGAATGAAACATTGCAGAAATAATGTTTGACCAGTATTGCTGATGTTGTGAAATGTTCTATAAAAAATAGAAGAGGAGCGTTTGTATAATATCATTTCTAGACAGACCTCGTGACTCCCATTCTCAAACTGTTAGATTCATAGTCACCTCGAGCTTCGCTCTCTGTGACTATGAATCAATCAGTCTGAGAATGGGAGTCGCGAGGTCTGTCTAGAAATGACAGTATACGAACACTCCACTTCTTCTGCTGTGGGGTTAAATGAGATAAACCATGTGTTTATGTGTAACAGTGTTTGCGTACAGAGCTCAACTTTCTCGGAACACAAACTATGATAACATACTGATCACTTTTCCCTCCTCTCTCTGCTGACTCAAGTGTCATCAGCATAAATACTCATGACACTTTGAGTTAAGGCTTCCCTACACGGAGAAACGAAATGCACAAGAAACGAAACATTTTCATTGCATCGAAATGTCTCCTCCGCACACGCAGAGATTTACTTACTTACGCCTGTCACCCCTACCCGGGTATAGGCCGTCGACGAGAGACCTCCAGCAACTCCTGTCCTGTGCTTCTCCTTCGATTCTACTCCAGGTGGTTCCCAGTCTCTTGATGTCTGCTTGGAGGTCTCGACGCCAGGAGTTTCTCGGCCTACCTCTTTTCCTCTTTCCCTGGGGGTTCCATGACAATGCCTGCCTAGTGATACTGGAAGCTGGCTTTCTCAGACTGTGACCGATCCATCCCCATCTTCTTCGCCCAATTTCATTTTCTGCTGTTATCTGCTCTGTTCTCTCCCAGAGTCTGACGTTGCTGATCTTCTCTGGCCAGTGGATTTTCAAAATTCTTCTAAGGCAACTGTTCATGAAGGTCTGTACTCTGTTGACTGTGGTTTTTGTCAATCTCCATGTCTCTGCTCCATATAGGAGAACTGCTTTTACATTGGAGTTGAAAATCCGGACTTTGGTGTGTTGTGACAGCTCTCTGGAACTCCACACTTTTTTCAACTGGAGAAAGGCTGCTCTGGCTTTACCGATTCGTGCTCTGACATCTGCATCAGTGCCGCCTTTTTTGTCTATGATGCTCCCACACGCAGAGATGACGCGATGTAAATTCATTTCGATTGGTACAGGGGAAGTAACTCTTCACTGACACATGCTCTGGTTTATATCGGTGGATATCGGGTCATATTTCTGACTACTGACGCTTAAAAACTAAACATATAAGACATGTGTGCCTTCACTTACACAATTAAAGTGAATTGCCTACCATATCGAATAAACGTAAGTGCTTTTGAATGCGTAAACAGGGTTGGTTCAAGTGAATCGAGGATGCCGCCGTCTCGAAGCGATAGCCGCCATCTTGTAGGCGGCTTCGCAGAGCAGCCGATGAAAGTGGGGTTCAGAAAACTGACCTAAAATCATATTTTGGTGGTACTTTAGTGATGATACTTGATAGATTTCATTTCGAAAATGATTTATCCGCTTAAATCTTACAGAATCGTGCGCCACATCACGCAATTTTAGCCAAAATAGACCTCACTCCACGGCATCGCTTTACCGTTGCTATCTTCAGTGTTTAGGCTTGAATGACGTCAGATTGGCATGTGACCGAGCGGACGATGCTGATTGGGCGATAGGTAGAAATGTTTCCGCAAAATGTTTCGCGAATAGAGACAGGTTCTATTTCGTGAAATGTGTCCTTTTGCATTTCATGAAACGGTGAAATGTTGGAGAAATGTCTGAAATGCGGAGATTTCGACAAAATGTTTCGTTTCGTTTCTCAGTGTGAGGAAGCCCTTAGGAGAGAGAGGAGAGAGAAGGGAAAAGTGACCAACTCAAATTCTACATACCCGACTGATTGGCATACACCTGCAGCACTGCCCCATTAGCGGTCGCTTCATCTTGAAATCATCCGATTTGTAGGACGGCATCAGTTTGAAGGATGCAAGCATGTTTGTGTCATACTGGAAAAGGTGACAACATGCATTCAAACGTAAATTTTCAAGGACAATTATATTTTTCCACACACTCTGATTACTTCATCTTATTCATTTTTTTTTTCTCATCCATTTACCCCATATGCTATTAATGAACAGTACACTTAGAGTCAAGACCATTTGTAACTTTCAGGTGAGCGAGTATATAGGAGCCTGTGACAAAACGTCGTTCGTGTAACAACTGACATTTTTAGTCATGAAAACCGCACTACAACAGAAAATTAGTTCTTTTTGTGATTCCGCTATGAAGACATTGTTGTTGGACCACTTACATTTCTCACAGAGTTTCCTTTTCACCTAAATGAACTAATCTATAGATGATTTTTATGTGTATGTCCAATAGTATGTCCAGTGTGACAAACATTTTTCTCTTCGGAGTGACAGGAAAAAGTTCTTCAGTCATTGTCCTTAGATGAGATAACAGAAATACAGAAATGACTGAAGAACATTTTTTCTAAATTAATGTGTTAATCACACGAAGAACTGTTTTTGTGATTTAAATTGACTATGTCCACCGTAACAACCAACACTGACCGTTACAGAAAACTTAATTTCAAAAGGAATAAAATGCTCTTCATTCTTCCACCTGTGAGTGTGAGAACAGATTATACAATTAATTTCTTTTGAAAGAGAATAATTAAAAAAGATAAACTGACTTAATGTGATCATATTTATCACTGTATGCCCACTGAAACAACCAACATTTTCAGAAAGGGCCAGATTTAATTATTTGCTGCTGGAAATTATCTATTTCTGCATTCACATTAACTAATTTCGTCTGCCCATATTCCAGATATATCAAAACTAACCAGTGCCTCAAATAAGCCTATTTTAAAGACATCTCTGTTGGTTACAAGTTACTTTGGACATTTCTGTTGGTTGTTACTTTTGGTACAAACGACCTTTTTGTCACAGGTTCATATGTATTTTATATACTGCACATTTCTTAGAAATGGTGAAAAAGATACATTTTGGAACAGTTTTGAAGACGTAAGATCACAATTCCACTTACAATGGATGACAGTTAAAAAATCCTTTTTTAATCCATTTAGCCCCGGGACCCTGCAGCAGGATATCTGTGGATTAATTATGATAATTCAAGGGTAATGCCAGATGAGCTTGGCGCCTGCAGGCACCAAGTTCATCTGGCACTACCCTTGAATTATCATGATCAATCCATCTCCTACAACTGGTACATGGTGGTTAAGACACCGCCTCCAAAAGTTTGGAAATGCGGCCCTGGGGTTAAGAGGGTTAAAGTAATTAAGCTCCATGGAGCAGGAGGGCTTTGTTCCCTAAACTTTGGCAATATCAGGTCAGTGTCATCTGGGCTAAACACTTGTTTTTGCAATTCATGTGAGTTGGGTGGCACAGGAACTAAGGTTTTCTACTGCCTCTTGTGCATAAGAGACATGAACTCTCCTCTCTACAGAGGAGAAAAACAGCAGAAAAGTCTTCCATTTTATGACAATTAAACTGTATAAATTAGCTCTTTTGTCCAGCATATTATTGTAAGACAAAATAAAAACATTGTCAAAGGAGATATTGAGAACTATTAATCTTTTATGGCCTGGGGCAAGGAGGCACTGTGCAAGGACGAAGAAGGAGAGGAAGACAGAGGAAAAGATGGGAGGACAATATCTCAGAGTGGACAAGACTGAGGCTGGGCGATACGCTAAGAATGGCAGAGAACAGAGAGGAATGGAGGGAGCTGGTTGCCAAGTCATTAGTGGTGCCCCAACGGTCGGCAAGACTATGGGGTATAGATCTATAGATAGATATAGATATAGGCCTGGGGCAAGTACTTTAAGTTATAAAAAGAAATGAAGTACCCAACAGAGAAAGAAACATGCTTAGAAAAGATGGTTACACCACAATTTATTAATATTTCGGGTAAATACCCTTTGTCAAAAATGAGACAAACAGAGAGATTAGTCGCTACTTATCTTCATTTGCAGAAGGAATGTGGCCACAAAGTAGCGACTAATCTCTCTGTTTGTCTCATTTTTGACAAAGGGTATTTACGTGAAATATTAATAAATTGTGTTGTAACCGTCTTTTCTAAGCGTGTTTCTTTCTCCGTTGGGTACTTCTTTGCATTTTACAAGCTTGGCAGTCACCTTTTTGGTCTGGATTGTTTAAGTTATAAGGAATGAGATCTTTCACCTGAGCTTCACTGGAAACAGTAGTAGGCTTTCGACGTGGATTTCGCCTCCCACTCTGTGATACATTGCGGTTTGAAAACTGCGCTGGCATCTTGATGTCTGCCGTGTGTTAAAAGAGCATCATGACATCTCATGTACAAAGTGGCGTGATAGATAATGATAGACGGATATATTATATATATTATATATATTACTGGGGTTAAGGGGTCGCTGCCCGACTCAAAGGGTGGGGACCCCGGGGGACGAGTTGCGTTGGTGGTGCGGGTAGTGGAGAACTCTTACAGCGCCTCCCCCGGGATCACCCTAGTCTAGGGCCTCTTGGCCTTCGTGAGGCACCCTCGTGTGTAATCCCTCCGGACTAGCATAGCATCTCTCTATCCCAAGACCGCCCGTGCGTGGTCCCTGGCCACATCCTCTCCGAGGTGACCCCAAAAACTGGGCAGCACGAGCCCCCAGGCTAAACACGGCAGATCTAGAGGAGAGAACCTCGAAAATAAATCAACATTGTCCTGCTGCCTTGCAGGCCTGACTGCTTGGCTGCGGAAAGGCTAAGGGAGGAAAACCCTGACTTCAAAGCTCCCGTGTCTCCGGGGAAGGTTTTAGAGCCAGAGACTAGGACAAGGACAGTCTGATATAAAACCTACGACCTGAGGACCTCGATGCCATCGTCCCAGCTTGCTAGGCCATGGCAGATGAACCAAGGGTTTAAAGGGTGGAGCCAGTACTGCGCACACTGCACTCCACCAAAAAGCTCCACCGCGCAGGCTTTAGAAAATGTCCACGGACCATGACACAGACCATTCCAAGTCCTGTGGCGTCGGGCGAAACGGCAGGTGAAAGATGTCACTGGAAGCCGCAGTCTCAAACCTGCATGCAGGTGGTTCAGGATATTGGTCGCCTGATGTTGACCTGGGGATGACAACGTCACTCGGCACACCCTGAACGACCAAGCAGCCTTCTCTAGGGACAGCACTGCTTGCTCCACACAGAGAGGGGCCTAGAAAAGGTGGCTTAACCAAAGCTCGTCCCCTCACAACCCCAGTTGGCTAGCCGCGGTCAACGGGCATCTTCTCCTGCGGTCAGAAAACAAGTAAAAACAACAGATCCACTCTAATGACGACCACAACCGGGCTCAACGTAGCATGCTGGAACATCCGAACCATGCTTGACACAGCAGACAGCGGACGCCCTGAACATCGCTCCGCCCTCATTGCCCATGAATTGCGGAGGTTAAACATCGACATCGCTGCGCTCAGCGAAGTACGCCTCCCGGACGAAGGCAGACTCCAAGAACTTGGCGCTGGCTACACCCTCTACTGGTCAGGCAAGTCTGCATCAGAAAAACGGCTCTCAGGCGTGGGCTTCATGGTCAAGACCTCCATTGCGACTAAGCTGGAAAACCTACCAACCGGTCATTCAGACCGCATCATGTCCATGCGCCTCCCACTGAGACGCTAGCAACGCGTCACCCTTCTCAGTGTGTACTCCCCAACCCTCCTGGCAGAGCCTGCAGAAAAGGACAAGTTCTACACTGACCTGCACAGCCTCCTACAGAGCACCCCTGCAGACGACAGTCATCATCCTTGGCGACTTCAACGCCAGAGTGGGCCAGGACTCTGAAGCCTGGAAAGGAGTCCTCCGCAAGCATGGCGTCGGGAACTGCAATGACAATGGCCGCCTACTGTTGGAGTTCTGTGCAGAGCAGCAGCTTGTCATCACCAACACTACTTTCCAGCAAAAGGACAGTCGAAAGACCACCTGGATGCATCCTTGCTCCAAACACTGGCACCTTATCGACTATGTCCTAGTGCGTCAGAGGGACCGCAGTGATGTCCTCCTCACCAGAGTGATGCCCAGCGCAGAGTGCCACACTGACCACCGCCTTGTCCGCTGCAAACTCAGGCTCCACTTCAAGCCAAAACCCAAGAAAGGGGGGCCCGCTAAGAAAAAGCTTGATGTTGCCAGCCTTTCAGACAGATTTACAGCGCAGGCTCACAGACACAGCGGACCCAGCAGACTCCTCCCCTGAAATACTCTGGGAACGGCTGAAAACTGCTATCGCAAAATCCTCTGCAGAAGTCTTGGGTTTCGCTAAAAAGAGGAACAAAGACTGGTTTGATGAAAACGACGTAGAGATCCAGGAACTCCTAGCAAAAAAAAGAGCCGCCTATCAGGCCCACCTAGCCCAGCCTTCCTGCCCTGTGAAGAAGTCTGCCTTAAGCCTCGTCTGCAGCAGTCTCCAGCGCAAGCTCAGAGATCTCCAGAACGAGTGGTGGACCAGACTCGCACAGAGGACCCAGCTTTGTGCTGACAACGGTGACTACAGGGGCTTCTACGAAGCACTGAAAGCAGTGTATGGCCCCAGGCACCTGATACAAAGTCCCCTGCGAAGCGCTGATGGACAGGCACTCCTCACAGATAATAACTCCATCTTGAACCGCTGGTCGGAATACTTTCAGGACCTCTTCAGCGCTGAGCGCACTGTTCAAGAAGCAGTCATCCTCCAAATCCCACACCTCCCAGTAAAGGTTGAATTGGACGAACCGCCCACTGCTGAAGAGACCCTCACAGCCATCCACCAGCTCAAGAGTGGCAAAGCAGCAGGCATTGATGGAATCCCACCAGAGATCTGGAAACATGGAGGCCCAGCACTGCACAACAAGCTCTATGACCTCTTTCTCTGCTGCTGGGAGGAAGGAACATTACCAAAGGATCTCCGCGATGCAGTCGTCATCACCCTGTACAAGAACAAAGGAGAGAAGTCTGCCTGCTCCAACTACCGTGGAATTACCCTGCTGTCCATTGCCGGGAAAATACTCGCAAGGCTGCTCCTGAATTGGCTGGTACCTGCCATTGCAGAAGACCACCTCCCAGAGGGCCAGTGGGGCTTCAGAGACAACAGGAGCACCACCGACATGGTCTTTGTGCTGAGACAGCTTCAGGAGAAGTGCCGCGAGCAGAACAAAGGGCTGTACGTAACGTTTGTCGACCTAACAAAAGCGTTCGACACGGTGAGCAGGCGAGGCATGTGGCAGATCGTGGAGCGACTTGGCTGTCCCCCAAAGTTCCTCAGCATGATCATCCAGCTACACGAGGACCAGCAAGGCCAGGTCAGACTCAACAATGACCTCTCAGAACCATTCCCCATTCTCAATGGTGTGAAGCAGGGCTGTGTGCTGGCACCGACCCTCTTCACCATCTTTTTTAGCATGATGTTGAAGCAGGCCACAGTGGACCTCGATGATGACGATGCAGTGTACATCAGGTATCGTCTCGATGGCAGCCTGTTCAACGTCGGACGACTGCAGGCCCACACCAAAACCCTAGACCAACTGATTCGTGAGCTGCTCTTTGCTGACGACGCTGCCCTCGTTGCACACACATAGAGAGCCCTGCAGCACATCACATCCTGCTTCGCAGACGCTGCCCAGCTCTTTGGACTCGAGGTCAGTCTGAAAAAGACAGAGGTTCTCCATCAGCCGGCACCCAAGGTAGAGCATCGCCCTCCCCACATCACCATCGGCGAGTCTGAACTGAAATCAGTGCACCAGTTTACCTACCTTGGCTGCATCATCACGTCAGACGCCAAGCTGGACAAGGAGCTGGACAGCAGGCTGGCAAAAGCAAACAGCGCTTTCGGGCATCTATTCAAGCGGGTGTGGCATAATCAACAGCTGAAAACAGGCACTAAGATCAGCGTGTACAGAGCTGTCATCCTCACCACCCTGTTGTATGGTTCCGAGTCCTGGGCCCTCTACCGCAGCCAACTACGACTCCTCGAACGCTTCCACCAGCGCTGCCTGCGTACAATCCTTGGCATTCACTGGAGTGACTATGTCACAAACGTCGAGGTCCTTCAACAGGCAGAAACTGTGAGCATCGAGGCTTTGCTGCTGCGGACACAGCTCCGCTGGGCTGGGCACATCTCCAGGATGGAGGATCATCGCCTACCCAAGATCACCCTGTTCGGCGAGCTCGCCACTGGACACAGAGACAGAGGGGCACCAAAGAAGAGATACAAAGACTGTCTTAAGAAGTCACTTAGTGCCTGCCAGATCGACCACCGCCAGTGGTCTTCACTTGCTGAAGACCGTGACACCTGGCGCTCCACCATTTACAATACAAGGCAGCTGTCTCCCTTGAGGACTCTCGCAGAGCTGACCTTAAAGACAAGCGGCTCAGGAGAAAAAAAACAGAGATGCCGCAATTCAGAACCCTGGCCAGACCTTCCTCTGCAGCCACTGCGTTCGAACCTGCCTGTCCCGGATTGGCCTCCGCAGTCACTAGCAATTAAAAAAAGTAGCATGCCTGCAGACGTCGTGGACAACCCCTATAGAATCTTTGTCCGCGAAGTCAAGCCAAGAGAGATATTATGTGAACGTACATTTAGTCTAATCAAAATGAGTACATCTGCACTTACTGTTTCAATGCACCAGCAACCGTACTAACAAAGTAATACGCGTACACACTTCCTTACAATACTCCGCTTATACTGACATGAGAAAATGAAAGTGCAAGAGACCTTTACGTTTGACGGAGGCAAGGACTAACGCAAACTCTATTACAGTCTCTCCCTCTAGTTTTCTACTCACTTGTACAGCTAATAAACTGATCAGGAGAGTATACATCTGTTGAACGTCATGGTGACAGTCAACGCTGTGGAGTATACCTGTTTATGATGACATCCGACGCTCTTCTGAACACGTGAGTCTGTTGACCTTGCTCAAGCCGCCATGGCCTTGGCCTTATCAAGGTATCAGAAAAACGCAAATACCGATTGGTCAGAGTGTCTTAAACTAGTCCAATAAAGAAGCATGTTATATTTTGAGAAGAGAGCTTCGATTTACCACAATATGTGCAAGGTTCCTCTCGGGTTTGGTGGTGGTGGTGGTGGTGGAGGGTGCGAATAAACTCACGCAATCATTTGTGGCCTTTAAATGCTGTATCAACGCAAAGCAAGTGGACGATTCTAGTAGGGTACCTTGCGTAGATACACCTGGAGAAGAATCCAACGGAGAAAGAAACACGCAAAGAAAAATTAAACACCGGTTGTGTTGTAACTGTCTTTTCTAAGTGTGTTTCTTTCTCCATTGGGTTCTTCTCTGCATTTTACACGTTTGGCAGTCACCTTTTTGGTCTGGATTGCGTAAATATATCTGCCAGCAAGAGTAAAACTGGCATAATGGCTAGTAACATCATATACATGTCTATTTAAAAGACAACAAACTACATATCTTGTACTGATTCGACGGTATTTCCCCTTTCCAGAAACCACGTCACTTTCATGGAAAATGAAAGTAGGAATTGTTTTAGGAATTCACGCGACATCGAAAACGGTCAAGGTATAAATTCAGGCTGAGTTTACTATGAGCATAATTCTTGAGTTTGTGCCGCCCCAGAAGTGAGCATCTGTACAAAATCTGCACCCTTTAAAAGGTAATTTGTTACTCAGTATCGCATAACCTAGATTGTCACTGAAACTGTTCTTCGTACAGACTATCCCCGACGTACATTGTTCAGAACTATGGATCATAAATATATAGATCTTCTGAAAACTGACGATACAAGATGATAAAGTGCTTCCGTACAGAAACGCTCGGTCCCAAATGAAGTTTACGAGTTTCGACTTAAATGTCTTAAGACTGAGATTGTAATACTGAGAAAGAGACTAGTGTCTAATACATCATTGTGGCATATAATTATTATAGCAGAGCGCTCTGTCTGTCTGTCTGTCTGTCTGTCTGTCTGTCTCTCTCTCTCTCTCTCTCTCTCTCTCTCTCTCTCTCTCTCTCTCTCTCTCTCTCTCTCTCTCTCTCTCTGAAATTTAGTGAAAATTCAGCCTCAATGCTTTAGACTCAGTGTGTCTCAGAGGTGTTGTCTTGGTTGGCATTTTCTTAATTTAAGAATTTAAGGACAAAAATGCGAAAGGATCATTTTTGTTTTTGTTGTGTCATCCTTTGCGAGGTTTACTCTTTTGAGACCAGGAAGGAGGTGTGAATTAAAGTTGAGTTTTGTATGTACATGTGTTGCTGACAAGTGAATTTCAGCATTCTAAGTTAACCCTTTTTGATCCCCAGATCCCTACAGCAGGAGATGGCTTGACCATGATAATTCAAGGATAGTGCCAAAGTAAGTTAGCTTGGCGCCTAAAGGCACCAAGCTAATCTGGCACTACCCTTGAATTATCATGGTCAAGCCATCTCCTGCAACTGGTACATTGCCGTTAGGCAACACCTGCAAAATTTGAGAAATGTAACCTTGGGGCTAAAAGGGTTAAGTTGAAAAGTTGTAGGATGTACATTTTATTGTGTCCATGTTTGTAATCAATCTGTGCTGTTTATCACATCAGTTATACGTTTCAGCAAGCCATCAAGAGTCATAGGTTCTCAGTAGATCCTGTGGCCGCAGCTCAGAAGCTCATATGAATCTGACACGTCTCTTGCAGATAGAACACAGTAAGCAAAGACACTGGCCACATTTGGCCTGCATGTGCAGGCCAGTTGCAGCTGATATCAGCCCATGGAGCTTTTGTGTACTGTAAATTTTGAATTGTCAGATCCTCAGATATGATAATTGCTGTGATTTGTATTATTTTGTACACCTGCAGCAATAGCCATGGGTGAGCCTCACCATGAGCTGTTTGATGTCGGACAAAAGCTAGAAATCCTGAGGAGTACGCTTCCACTCTACCGTCGATACCTGGTTCCTAGCAGAATTGTTCCAAACCTTGGACGGTTACTTGGAGGTATGACAAATTATATATATATATATAATTTTTCATTAAATTCTGAGAATGCTCTTGCTACGCTAATGCCATGGAATTCCAGGCTGGTAAGCTTGCATTGTGTCATCAGGACATCAGCTGCCCTTTTTGTGACCACATCGCCTACTAGTTCTAGAAAGAGAGGGTTAGTGGGAGAGAAGGAATGACAGACCTATCATTTTAAGCCTTCCACTGAACACCTACTACATAAAGTAGTAGGGACTAGCCCCAGGCACCCCGCAACCCGCTGGAGAATATCCAGTCCTCCCCCCGAGAGGGGAGGCTAGTGCATGAATATTCCCATTTACAGATCTTGGACCTGCTGGATAGATTTAAGTTTTTGCCGCCCGTATGCCTACCTGATGAGCCCCCCCCCCCACCCCCCCCCCACCCCCCTCCCCTTGGGGCGAAACCGGTTGTAGGCGGCAAAAACTTAAATCTATCCAGCAGGTCCAAGATCTGTTTGGGAATATTCATGCACTAGCCTCCCCTCTGATGTCCTCTGATAGCCTATGTCCTGATGACACAATGCAAGCTTACCAGCCTGGAATTCCATGGCATTAGCGTAGCAAGAGCATTCTCAGAATTTAATGAAAAATTACGTCCCTTGATCTATTCTGATTGAGTGCATTTTTTGGCTTTGGGCGACGCCTTTGTTAAAAGTAAAGTGTATATATATATATATATATATATATATATATATATATATATATATATATATATATATATATATATATATATATATATATATATATATATATATATCATTATATGATATGATAGTTCAGGGGTGGTGCCAGTAGAGCTTGGCACCTATGGGAGTCAAGCTATTCTGGCATCACCCTTGAACCATCATGATCAGTATATATCTTTCTGTGGTCTGTCAGAACTAAATTATGTATTTGCAGTGCTTTCATCGAATCTCATTGTACATTTAAATGGTTTGTTAGTTATGACACAGCCAATCTTGTCTGTGATGGTCATGCAAGGGCTATGTAACGTAAGAGTGCATTATACATGATGTATTTTGTTGTGCAAAAGTAATTGCAAAATGAATCTTAATGTTATCATGTGCAGGTGTGGAAGGTTTAGCGCGGAGAGAAATTTTGGCTAAGGAAAATGCAGGAGACAGAGTTGGAGCTGTTGATATGCTAATGAAAATAGTGCTGGACAAGGAGGCAGAAGGTTGCGATCTCTTCATACATGCGCTGCATGGTGACGATGATAAGCCATGTAGGTATCATATTTCTTTACTTAAAATTAATGCACTGATTAACACATGTATCTTAAACTCAATTTTATTTAATTTTTTTTTCCGGGAGATAAAACTGATAATCATGCGTTGTTATCTTTCCCTAGTTTGTCTACCATATTGAAAATACGGTAGACTTTAAGATGGGGCTGGTTATAGCACGTTCTGTAGCATGCAAATGACGAACAAAGGCAGGCACACATCAGACTCCGACATTTAAGTAACACTTCAAAAATTACGTCATGCCTAGCTACTCTAACCGCCCTGTTGAACGTACATTTGGCGGGAAACGCCGTGTGTGTGTATGTGTGTGTGTGTGTGTAGACATGAGTTTCTCCTGTGTTTGTGTACGAACAGGTCTGAAACATTCGGAAATGCTTCCGTCAAGATGTATTTTGGAGTATTTTTGTGCATATTTAAATTGGATTACCCATTAAAAAGAAACATTGCCATTTATAGAAAGTCGGTTGACCCATATTTGAGTCTGTAATTTGTGTTATATTCATTCAGTTCTAACTCAGACTCCGAAAAGCCTAATCATTTTGATTCGATGGAATGTGAGCGCGCGCTCTTCTCGGTTTCGGTCCCCTTTTTTCAGCCGAGCGGTTTGTTTATAAAATCTGTCATCGCGTCTAATACACTATGGAAGGCAGTCACTGAATCAGCTCGCGCAGCTTCTTGTATGTAAGGACCAGCATAATGATAGAGGCAGGCAAGAGGCAGGATTCTCATGAGCTTTCGTATATCATGCGGGCGCCATGAGGATCTATGTTTATTCCAGACAGGAGGTGTTTATCATTGAGTGTATCTCGGACAGTGTGATAGTGGTCCTTTCTACAGATGAGAAAAGGCATAGATCCTCAAGCGTCCGCCACGCAAGTAACAGGAACGTAACCCATGAGAATCTGTGCCTAAGTTTTGCTTTTTCAGTTCACACAGTTTTAATTTCCATGCTGAGTGGGGGAAAGGGAGAGAGATGGGCTATTGTAGTTTGCAGTGAGTTTTAGCCGTTTCTTTTGTTTTTCAGTAACCGTACATCAATGACCATATTATAAATGAACACACTCTCCCCCCCCCCCCCCCTTTTGTTCTGGTAAAGACAGTCGGGTTCACTACGGAATATACTTGAATCTGATGATGCAGTCTCAAACCTGCATGCAGGCGGTTCAGGATATTGGTCGCCTGATGTTGACCTGGGGATGACAACATCACTCGGCACACCCTGAACGACCAAGCAGCCTTCTCTAAGGACAGCACTGCTTGCTCCACACGGAGAGGGGCCTAGAAAAGGTGGCCTAACCAAAGCTCGTCCCCTCGCAACCCCAGTTGGCTAGCCGCGGTCAACGGGCATCTTCTCCTGCGGTCAAAAAACAAGAAAGAATAACGGATCCACTCTCATGACGACCACGACCGGACTCAACGTAGCATGCTGGAACGTCCGAACCATGCTCGACAAAGCAGACAGCGGACGCCCTGAACGTCGCTCCGCCCTCATTGCCCATGAATTGCGGAGGTTAAACATCGACATCGCCGCGCTCAGCGAAGTACGCCTTCCGGACGAAGGCAGCCTCCAAGAACTTGGTGCTGGGTACACCCTCTACTGGTCAGGCAGGCCTGCATCAGAAAGACGGCTTTCAGGCGTGGGTTTCATGGTCAAGACATCCATTGCGACTAAGCTGGAAAACCTACCAACGGGCCACTCAGACCGCATCATGTCCATGCGCCTCCCACTGAGACACCAGCAGCACGTCACCCTTCTCAGTGTGTACTCCCCAACCTTCCTGGCAGAGCCTGCTGAAAAGGACAAGTTTTACACTGACCTGCACAGCCTCCTACAGAGTACCCCTGCAGACGACAAAGTCATCATCCTTGGCGACTTCAACGCCAGAGTGGGCCGGGACTCTGAAGCCTGGAAAGGAGTCCTCGGCAAGCATGGCGTGGGGAACTGCAATGACAATGGCCGCCTACTGTTGGAGTTCTGTGCGGAGCAGCAACTGGTCATCACCAACACTACTTTTCAGCAAAAGGACAGTCGAAAGACCACCTGGATGCATCCTCGCTCCAAACACTGGCACCTTATCGACTATGTCCTAGTGCGTCAGAGGGACTGCAGTGACGTCCTCACCAGAGTGATGCCCAGCGCAGAGTGCCACACTGACCACCGCCTTGTCCGCTGCAAACTCAGGCTCCACTTCAAGCCAAAACCCAAGAAATGGGGGCCCCCCAAGAAAAAGCTTGACGTTGCCAGCCTTCAGCATGACGATGTGAAAGCTGCCTTTCAGACAGATTTACAGCGCAGGCTCAAAGACACAGCGGACCCAGTAGACTCCTCCCCTGAAACACTTTGGGAACAACTGAAAACTGCTATTGCAAAATCCTCTGCAGAAGTCTTGGGTTTCGCCAGAAAGAAGAACAAAGACTGGTTTGACGAAAACGATGTAGAGATCCAGGAACACCTAGCAAAAAAAAGAGCCGCCCATCAGGCCCACCTAGCCCGGCCTTCCTGCCCTGTGAAGAAATCTGCCTTCCGCCTCGTCTGCAGCAGTCTCCAGCGCAAGCTCAGAGATCTCCAGAATGAGTGGTGGACCAGACTTGCACAGAGGACCCAGCTTTGTGCTGACAATGGTGACTACAGGGGCTTCTACGAAGCACTGAAAGCAGTGTATGGCCCCAGGCACCTGGTACAAAGTCCCCTGCGAAGCGCGAATGGCCAGGCACTCCTCACAGATAATACTTCCATCTTGAACCGCTGGTCGGAATACTTTCAGAGCCTCTTCAGCGCTGAGCGCACTGTTCAAGAAGCAGTCGTCCTACAAATCCCACACCTCCCAGTAAAGGTTGAATTGGACGAACCGCCCACCGCTGAAGAGACCCTCACAGCCATCCACCAGCTCAAGAGTGGCAAAGCAGCAGGCATTGATGGAATACCGCCAGAGATCTGGAAACATGGAGGCACAGCACTGCACAACAAGCTCCATGACCTCTTTCTCTGCTGCTGGGAGGAAGGAACACTACCAAAAGATCTCCGTGATGCAGTCGTTATCACCCTGTACAAGAACAAAGGCGAGAAGTCTGACTGTTTCAACTATCGGGGAATTACCCTGCTGTCCATTGCTGGGAAAATCCTTGCAAGGCTGCTCCTGAATCGGCTGGTACCTGCCATCACTGAAGACCAACTCCCAGAGGGCCAGTGTGGCTTCAGAGCAAACAGGAGCACCACCGATATGGTCTTTGTGCTGAGACAGCTACAGGAGAAGTGCCGCGAGCAGAACAAAGGGCTGTACGTAACATTTGTCGACCTAACAAAAGCGTTCGACACTGTGAGCAGGCAAGGCATGTGGCAGATCCTGGAGCGACTTGGCTGTCCCCCAAAGTTCCTCAACATGATTGTCCAGCTACACGAGGACCAGCAAGGCCAGGTCAGACTCAACAATGATCTCTCAGAACCATTCCCTATTCTCAACGGCGTAAAGCAGGGCTGCGTGCTGGCACCGACCCTCTTCACCATCTTTTTTAGCATGATGTTGAAGCAGGCCACAGTGGACCTCGATGATGACGATGCAGTGTACATCAGGTATCGTCTCGATGGCAGCCTGTTCAACCTTAGACGACTGCAGGCCCACACGAAAACCCTAGACCAACTGATTCGTGAGCTGCTTTTTGCTGATGATGCTGCCCTCGTTGCACACACAGAGAGAGCCCTGCAGCGCATCACGTCTTGCTTCGCAGATGCTGCCCAGCTCTTTGGACTCGAGGTCAGTCTGAAAAAGACAGAGGTCCTCCATCAGCCGGCACCCAAGACAGTGTATCGCCCTCCTCACATCACCATTGGCGAGTCTGAACTAAAGTCAGTGCACCAGTTTACTTACCTTGGCTGCATTATCACGTCGGACGCCAAGCTGGACAAGGAGCTTGACAGCAGGCTGGCAAAAGCGAACAGCGCTTTCGGGCGACTTTTCAAGCGGGTGTGGCACAATCAACAGCTGAAAACAGGCACCAAGATCAGCGTGTACAGAGCTGTGGTCCTCACCACCCTGCTGTATGGTTCCGAGTCTTGGGCCCTCTACCGCAGCCAACTACGACTCCTCGAACGCTTCCACCAGCGCTGCCTGCGTACCATCCTGGGCATTCACTGGAGTGACTATGTCACCAACGTCGAGGTCCTTGAACAGGCTGAAACTGTGAGCATCGAGGCTTTGCTGCTGCGGACACAGCTCCGCTGGGCGGGGCATGTCTCCAGGATGGAGGATCATCGCCTACCAAAGATCACCCTGTTCGGCGAGCTTGCTACTGGACACCGTGACAGAGGGGCACCAAAGAAGAGATACAAAGACTGTCTCAAGAAGTCACTTAGTGCCTGCCAAATCGACCACCACCAGTGGTCTTCGCTTGCTGCGGACCGTGACACCTGGCGCTCCACCATTTACAAGGCAGCTGTCTCCTTTGAGGACTCTCACAGAGCTAGCCTTAAGGACAAGCGGCTCAGGAGAAAAAACAGAGATGCCGCAGCTCAGAACCCTGGCCATACCTTCCCCTGCAGCCACTGCGGTTGAACCTGCCTGTCTCGGATTGGCCTCCGCAGCCACGAACAAGCCTGCAGACGTCGTGGGCAACTCCTATAAAATCTTCGTTCGCGAAGTCAAGCCAAGAGAGATGAGGCACATATAATTCTGAAAACTCAGAAATTTAAAAAAGCCAGGTTACAAATTTAAAATATATACTGACACACGTGACAGTTCTCCAAAAAGCCTAATCATTTTCATTCGATGGAAAAATGTGAGCTCTATCTATTCTGTTTCTGTCCCCTTTTTTTCAGCCGAGCGGTTTGTTTATAATTGCTGTCAACGCGTCTATTACACTATGGAAGGCAGTCAGTGAATCAGCTCGCGTAGCTTCTTGTATGTAAGGACCAGCGTAATGATAGAGCCAGGCAAGAGGCATGATTCTCATTAGTTTTCGCATCTGCGGGCGCCATGAGGATCTATGTTTATTCCAGACTGACAGAAGATGCGTATCAGTGAGAGTATCTAATTCAGTGTGATAGTGGCCCTTTCTATTGATGAGAAAAGGCATAGATCCTCAGAATCCGTCATGCAAGTTACAGGATCGTGACTCATGAGAATCTGTGCCTAAGTTTTGCTTTTTCAGTTCACACAATTTTAATTTCCAGGCTGAGTGGGGGAGGGTGAAGGGAGATGCGCTTATTGTGGTTTGCAGTGAGTTTCAGCCGTTTCTTTTGTTTTTTAGTAACCGTACATCAATGACCATATAAATGAACACACTTTCACGCCCTCTATCGTTCTGTTAAAGACAGATTCGGGTTCACTACGGAATATACTTGGATCTGCTGAGGCACATTATTATACGGGCAGAAATTTAAAAGCCAGGTTACAAATTAAAATATATACTAAAATGGGCTTGGATAGGGCTATTATTTGGTTGGGGGCTGTGGATAGTACAAAGCTTTAGCCAGCCTTGAAGGCCGCTTTCATCGGAACTGCCGTCAGATGGTATGGCAGAAGGTTCTCTGTTCCGTCTGATGTGCACAGAGACAAATGAATCTATCAAGAAACATTCATTCCACCGTTACCGCATACTTTCACGAGGATAAATATATTCTTGTTTTTACATCAGACGGATGGCATTCACTGCCTAGCAATGTTCGCCCATAACCAAAGACAAAACTCTCCAAGAGGCATAGATCTTCATGAGGTCCGCGCAGAGTGCGGGGGCTTGTGAGAAGCTACATGTACTATATGTATCTTGGTGGCTAGTGTTGCCTCTATGCTGCTATGTTTACGCAGCCAGGATGAAATCGGGACCACCGAGCCCAAAACAAAGCACCCATGGCTGTCAACACGTGCGATTCGACGACCGTCCCGGCACTTCGGCGTAGAATAGCGCGATGCTCATGCACCCTTTAGGTTCACGGCAGTGCAAACTCGAGTTTGGAGACTAACTGCATTTGAAATTTTGAATATAGCTAGCTTCAAGAAAGATTTTGGATGAGTTCGTTAACCAGCTTTGTACCTATTCAATGTTTTCATAAAAAATAATTCATTGCAGAAAAAATGTCGAAATTAGGAATTTTCTCAACTTCAGACAGTGACGGTGACGTAAAAGCGCTAGTCACATCAGTGTTATACATTGCTGCTAAACTGATGCAAAGCACCAGAGACGTCACTGTTATACAGGAATTGACACAAAGCGCTCTCTCTCTCTCTCTCTCAGTAGATCCTGTGGCCGCAGCTCTTCACGCGGGCGGGAAAACTGTACCTGAAATATCAAGCAATCTTCAGCTTAGTCTTCAGGAGGTCTCACTGTGGTGCAAAAATAATCAAATGCTTGTTAATCCATCTAAAACAAAAAGCATGCTGATCACAACACCCCAAAAGCATCAGCTCCGCCCCCATTCACAGACTCTCTTTTGATTCAGTTCCCATTGAGCAAGTCAAGGAATATCGTCTCCTCGTGGTAATTGTTGATGAACAACTGTGCTGGTTGCCCCATCTAACACAACTAGGGAAAACATTATCAATAAAGCTATTTTTACTGTCAAGATTAAAATCTATCATTGATACTAAGACACTTAAGCTATTTTTCAACTCTTACATAAAACCTGCTGCTGGGAGAAAGGAACACTACCAAAAGATCTCAAGGTCAGGTCAGACTCAACAGTGACCTCTCAGAACCATTCCCCATTCTCAACGGTGTGAAGCAGGGCTGTGTGCTGGCACCGACCCTCTTCACCATCTTTTTTAGCATGATGTTGAAGCAGGCCACAGTGGACCTCGACGATGACGATGCAGTGTACATCAGGTATCGTCTCGATGGCAGCCTGTTCAACCTCAGACGACTGCAGGCCCACACCAAAACTCTAGACCAACTGATTCGTGAGCTGCTCTTTGCTGACGACGCTGCCCTCGTTGCACACACAGAGAGAGCCCTGCAGCGCATCACATCCTGCTTTGCAGACGCTGCCCAGCTCTTTGGACTCGAGGTCAGTCTGAAAAAGACAGAGGTCCTCCATCAGCCGGCACCCAATGTAGAGCATCGCCCTCCCCACATCACCATCGGCGAGTCCAAACTGAAGTCAGTGCACCAGTTTACTTACCTTGGCTGCATCATCACGTCAGACGCCAAGCTGGACAAGGAGCTGGACAGCAGGCTGACAAAAGCAAACAGCGCTTTTGGGCGTCTATACAAGCGGGTGTGGCACAATCAACAGCTGAAAACAGGCACCAAGATCAGCGTGTACAGAGCTGTTGTCCTCACTACCCTTTTGTATGGTTCCGAGTCCTGGGCCCTCTACCGCAGCCAACTACGACTCCTCGAACGCTTCCACCAACGCTGCCTGCGTACAATCCTTGGCATTCACTGGAGTGACTATGTCACAAACGTCGAGATCCTTGAACAGGCAGAAACTGTGAGCATCGAGGCTTTGCTGCTGCGGACACAGCTCCGCTGGGCTGGGCACGTCTCCAGGATTGAGGATTATCGCCTACCCAAGATCATCCTGTTGGGTGAGCTCGCCACTGGACACAGAGACAGAGGGGCACCAAAGAAGAGATACAAAGACTGTCTCAAGAAGTGCCTGCCAAATCGACCACCGCCAGTGGTCTTCACTTGTTGCGGACCGTGACACCTGGCGCTCCACCATTTACAAGGCAGCTGTCTCCTTTGAGGACTCTCGCAGAGCTAGCCTTAAAGACAAGCGGCTCAGGAGAAAAAACAGAGATGCCACAACTCAGAACCCTGGCCAGACCTCCCTCTGCAGCCACTGCGGTCGAACCTGCCTGTCCCGGATCGGCCTCCACAGTCACAGCATGCCTGCAGACATCGTGGACAACCCCCTATAGAATCTTCATTCGCGAAGTCAAGCCAAGAGACATAAAACCTCACATTGACTACGCATCTACTATTTTGGACGGCTGTAGTAAGGCTAACCTTAAGCAGATTCATTCTCTATACAAGCACACAGTTAAACTGATCCTCCCAATCCCCTCTCTAACTTTGGAGGAAAAGCTTCAGGCAACAGGGCTCCTTCCTTTACATCAACACCTTACGTTAAATAAGTACATACTTATGAACAAAGCACTGAACGGGAAAGACCCCCTCTACCTGGCTAAGCTTTTCACTGAGAGCGAAAAGGGTTTACAGCACTTCGAGGAACAGTCTCATCATTGAACGGCCCCGAATTGACTTCTTTAAATCCAGCCTTTTGTACGCGGGTGCCTATTTATGGAACTCACTTCCTCCACATATACAGCAAACGAGACATCTTCCATTGTTTAGGACGAAAGCTTTTTAAAACATCTCAGAGCAAACTTGAAAGAAACGTAGATAATGTGTCCAACAGAGCCATGTCAATGATTTCCTTTTTTAACGCATTGTTGTGGTCATCCAATTTGCACTTGTCAGTTTTTACATATCTCTCTTTACCGTAGTGTTTTGCCTGTTCAACTATATTCCTACACAAGAGTAGCGTGCAGTCGCTGTCTATAAAAACTCACTTTACATCGCACCCCCCCCCCCACCCCCCAAAAACTCTGTCAATTGATGTGTGTGTGTGTGCGTGCGCGCGTGTGCACATGCGCGAATGTAACCTTCAGTGACTTGGGAACTTATATCGGAATGTAACACAAGTGACCTGTGGGTGTAGCCGCTTGTTGTGCTGTTAACATGTTGTTTTAATGTTGCTTTTAATGTTGTAGTTTAGCTAGGACAAACATGAAAAGAGGCCTGTGCGCCTATTGTTTCCATCCTTGAGAAATAAAGTATCATTCATTCATTCATTCATTCATTCTCTCTCTCTCTCTCTCTCTCTCTGATGGTTTGATTTAGGAAGACCGCTTATAGAAAGTCAGTTGACCCACATTTGAGTCCATAATTTTCATTCTATTCACTTGAAATTTTGGATATAGCTAGCTTTGAAATAAACATTGGATGAGTTCGTAATCCAGCATTGTGCCTCTTCATCTTTTCGAATGATAATTAATTAATTTGTTTCTTCAAAAACATTACCGATGACATGACTACCAGGAGTGTCCACTCCTTGCTCAATTCTAGCCTAAGAACCCGTTGTGTAAACACAACCCGGGAGGCACTCGGGGAACCCCCAGAGGGACCGAGAGTTGTCTCCCGCTCTTACCCACCAGCCCTATTCACCTGTGAACTCCAGTCACGCTTCTTAGGCTCACGCGTTCAGACGTGTTGTCTCTAGCCTCTGGACTTAGAAGTTTTTCGACCGGTTCGGTCTGCCTTGCTTGCTTCGTCTTCGCCGGCCTGGGATTCTACGCGTGCGACGTTGGTCGACTGCAGCTTCGGTATTGTTCAAGGGTTCCCTCTCTGGCTTTGCCGGTCGGGCTGCGGGTGTCATGGAGCTTTCTCCTTCTCGTACCTCTCCGACTGACAGGTAAGGTAGTTAGAGGGCCCTCGGCTGGTTGCCCGGGCGGGGCACAGGCACGAGCAGCTTGCTTTTTGCATCGCTTCTCCCTCGGTTGGGGTTTTTGGACCTCTGTTTGGTGGCCTGATTAGCTGAAGAATGTTGGCGCCGGTTTTGGCGGGATTTTCGCGCCATTACCAGATGCGAGCGGTGAGTCACGTTACTGTATCTCGGCCATACCTAACGTTTTTCGGCTTTCGGTTTAGACACCCCTCGTTATGACGAAGGCTTGGATACTCACCTGTCCCGGCAGGGTTTGTTTTCCCTCCGCCGTGGTTTTAATTAAATGTTGATGGCAGGTGACCGTACGTTGGTTAATCGGGTGCATAACACCACAGTAGCTTGGGGGCCTAAAGCTTAACGGGGTGATTGGTGGACGCTCGCCGAGTGCCTTCATGTTTTGTGTGTTACAGTGGCTTACTGATGACATGCACAAAATGCGGAGGCTTCCAGTGGCCGTCGGATAAACATGCAGTCTGTCTCCCCTGCGCTGGGTGTGCGTCCGACCATACGTGTGACGTCTGTGCTACATGGCCGGAACTGCGGTGGTCTAATCTCTGGAACTTTTATAGGAGAGAGCCTTCTACCCTCGCGGGTACCTTGAAGACTTCCGAGACGCCTTCCGCTGTGCCCCCGGCACCGGACGTGCGAGACCAACGGGATCCGACGCAGATAACGCCACTGAGTAATCAAGGGACTAGTGCACGGAGTGGGAGTTCGACCGTCAAGACCGCCTCCATTCGAGAGCGCGCCCGTACACATTTGGTGGAAAGAACCCGCCTCTCCCAAGAGCCTGGTTTGGTGGGACGCTCGTGGCGTCCCTCCTCCACCGTCGTTCCCCACTCGTCTCTGAGGAAGCCGCCGGGATCCCACTGGAGGTCCCCTGGCCGGCCAGTAACCCGCCTCTCCCAAGAGCCTGGTTCAGAGAGACATACTTGCACTCGTCCGGAGCCTCCTGGTTGTGAAGAACGTAGGTACAGGGGTTCTGCTCGACGTTTCCGCTCTCCTTCGCACGATCGTAGGAGGAACTTCTCGCCTCATCGCTCGTCGCACCGGGACTCACCTCGCCGCAGACGGTTTTCACCTTCTTCGCGTCCCCCCTCTCGGTTGGACTCCCGCTCGTCCCGTCCCTCTTCCCAGCGACCGGCCACTTCCCCCCCTCCTCGTACTCACCACTCCGTTCCCTCTCGTCGCAGCCGTTCTCCTCGTCGGGATCCGCCTTCGGCTCGCAGGAGGTCCTCACCGCATCGTTCAGACTACCGCTCTCCCCTGCGGAGGGAGTCTTCGTCCGCTGCGGTTCTCCGACGGGATTCCCGGCCTCGGAGCCCTCGTCGCCCTCTTCGGTCGCCGGTTTCTGGACAGCGGGACTTCGACACCCTCAGTTTGGCTCCGGAGGATGCTTCGGACTGGTTACTTGGAGGTCTTAGCCGTTCTTCAGCTTCTCCCTCTTCGGCCTCCAGTGTGTCAGCTTCCGTCAGACAGGTCTCTTCTTCCCGGATGGACACGCGGCTGGCGCTGGACGGAGCAGCCAAGCTCATCGCCGCCGCCTTACCGGAGGATGTTTGTCCAGCTTCACCTCCTGTGAAGAGGAAGATTTCCGCCTTCGTGGACGCGGATAGGACGGTTAAGAGGTTCAAGTCCCTCCCACAGCCGGCTAGTTTTTTGGATCTGCGGGACGCCTTCTCGTCTCACCTGCATGCGGAGACTCGGAACTCGGACTTCTTCGCGGACGGGAGATGGCCTTCCGCTCTGGACATCGCTTTTCAGCAGGACTGGTACGCCGGCCATTCGCAGTCGTTCCTCTGCCCGCTTCCTCCAGTGGATCCTGCCGCTCTGATGCAAGCCGGAGGGGCTTCTATGTTGAAACGGTCCTTCCCACGGGGACTGGATAGGACGGCGTCGCTGGTCCGGAACACGCTCGCCTGCTCCGGTTTCTTGGACTTACTGACACAGGCTTTCATCCGACGTCTCGAGGAAGCTTGGCAACCTGCTTTGTCTCCCCTCCTGGGAGACCTACTACTCATGGCGGAGGCTGGGAACCGCGCTGCTTATCACTCATCGGTCAACGCGATGGCGGCTGCGGCTAACTGCGACCTCATGCGACGAGACGCCGTCCTACAAGCTTGCAGTGGTATGCCGGTCGACCTGAGTACTCAGCTACGTCGGGCCCCTCTGGGAGGGTCTCTGCTCTTCGGGGATACTTGGCAGACGGTGAAGGACTCCAACTCCGACCGTTGGCCTCGCAAGACTGTCAAGCAGCGCTTTCCTCCCGCCCGCACGGCCCTGGGGCGCTCCTTGCGGGCCCAGAAACGTGTCACCGCGGACTCGTCTGCCCCACCACGAGCTGCGCCGCGCCGTCGCCCGCCCTTCCGTCGCCCTGGCCCAGCTAGCGCTCCTGCCCCCGCCTGGCCCCGTCCCGCCCGTCGCCCTGGGCGCGGGCGGGCCAACTGACTTGTCCCCATTTCCGCCCCAGCCGACCGTCGTCGGGGCTCCAGTCGGCGGGAGGCTAGCACGATTCAGCGAGGAGTGGCGCTCGCTGTTTCGAGACGAGCCCTGGGTTTTGGACGTAGTCACCAGAGGATTACGGATCTCGTTCCGCTCTCCTCCGCCCTTGCGCTCCATTCCTCTTTGGACAGAGGTTCCGTCCGACGCCCTCAAGGCCGCCGCTCTGCGAGGAGAAGTCGCGGCTCTCCTTTCAAAGGAGGCCACAGAGATAGTGCAGCGTCCGGACTTGCCCGCCTTTTACAGCCGACTGTTTGTGGTCCCCAAACCCGGCGGCAAGTGGCGGCCAGTCATAGATCTGTCGGCGCTGAACGCCTTCATCGCGGCCCCTTCCTTTCGGATGGAGACGACCAGGGCTCTTCGTGCGGCGGTGCAACCCATGGACTACGCGGTCAGTTTAGATCTGTCCGACGCCTACCTACATGTCCCCATGCACGCTTCTGCCAGGAAGTACCTGCGCTTCGCGTTCGAAGGAGTGATTTACCAGTTTCGCGCCCTGCCGTTCGGTCTCAACCTCAGCCCCTGGGCCTTCACCCACATCATGGATGCTGTAGTGGCCAAGGCGAGGCAGTCGTCGTCAAGTCCGACCTCAAATTATCTCGACGACCTTCTTTTGAGAAATCAGGTGGAGACCGCGCTTGCGGCAGACAGGGACGCTCTTTTACAGCTGCTTTACCGGTTGGGTTTCCTGGTCAACACCGGAAAGTCGGACTTCACGCCGGCGCGCCACTTCATCCATTTAGGCATGGAGTTTGTCACGGACCGCAACAGGGTACTCTTGCCAGAGAAACGGATTGTGAAGTTGTCCTCTCTCGCCGCGTTGGTAGATCAGCAACAGGCAGCCCCCGCCAGGGTCTGGCTTCAGCTTCTGGGCCTGATCAACGCAGCGGCGGATCTTATCCCCCTCGGGCGTCTCTACTCCCGACCGCTACAACTTCATCTCCTACTGCTCTGGCGTCCCTCCTCGGGCGACTTGACCACGAACGTCCCCGTGTCCCCGTTGGTACGCCCCCACCTTTTACGGTGGACCGACAGAGCCTGGTTGGCTCTGGGAGTCCCCATTTCCTCCCCATCCCCGCACCTCTCCCTGTGTGTCGACGCGAGTCGGGCTGGTTGGGGAGCCCACCTGCTTCCTCAGTTCACCACGACGTCCGGCCTCTGGCCTCCGGAGTTCGCGGACAAACACAGCAACTGGTTGGAACTGCAAGCGGTGTGGCAGGCCATCATCGTTTGGGAAGAGCAGCTCAGACACCAGCATCTTCTCGTCCTTTCGGACAACTCGACAGTGGTAGCGTATATACAGAAGCAGGGAGGAACTCATTCACCCGATCTATGCATGCTACTCTTCCGATTGATGCGATGGTGCGAGGACCACGATCTGACGCTCAGCGCTCGCCATATTCCCGGTCGCCTGAACGTTTTAGCGGACTCCCTTTCTCGCCGAGGACAGCTCATTCACACGGAATGGACGCTACGCCAGGACATTTTCCGGATGATTTGCTCTCACTGGGAGACCCCGATGGTGGACCTGTTCGCCACGAGGTGGAATCACCAGCTTCCCCTCTTCGTTTCCCCAGTACCGGATCCCCTGGCTTGGGCGGTCGACGCCTTATCCATTCCCTGGGACGGACTCATAGCCTACGCCTTTCCCCCGACAGTCTTTGTCCCCAAAGTCCTCCTAAAGCTGCGAGGAACCAATGCGATTCTGCTCCTGGTCGCCCCGTTCGCTTGGACTCGTTCCTGGTCCACCGACCTGATCAGCCTCGCCACGCACCCTCCTCTACTGCTCCCCACGCCCCGCACTATGCTCAAGCAGCCACGCCAGGCGCTGTTCCACCCCTGTCCGGAACGCTTACTGCTACACGCCTGGAGGTTGTGCGGCAAGCCCTCTCAGCTAGAGGTTTCTCGGGTGCTGCAGTGGAAGCGATCGCTACAGCTCGCAAGCCCTCGACTAGACGTATCTATGAGGGGAAATGGAGGGTACTCTGTACCTGGTGCAGCGACCGTCGTCTCTCCCCCACCGAACTGACAAACCCCCAACTTGCGGACTTCTTCCTCTGGCTCTTCGGAGACCAAGGACTGGCCCCTATTACCATTCGGGGATATCTCTCGATGATTGCCGACACCTACCGGCACCTCGGCCGCGCGGACCCCGGCGCGTGTAAGGACCTGGCAGATCTTATGTCACACTTCGGACTACAAAGGCCTGCCTCTCGCTCTCTTCTTCCCCGCTGGGATTTACCATGGGTTCTTACCTGGCTAAACTCACCACGTTTCGAACCACTACCGTTGGCCAGGCTTGCGGATGTGACGCGGAAGACCTGCTTCCTGCTGGCGCTTGCCACCGCGGCACGAGTAAGTGAGATACACGCTCTATCAGTCCGGCCTACATGCCTGCAATTTCGAGCTGACCACTCGGTCCAACTGGTGACCGACCCTGCCTTCATTGCCAAGACTAGGTCTCCACTGACGGCGCCACAGGTTATCACCTTACGACCGTTACGCGGGAAAGACTTCCCCAGTGAGACCAGGCAACAAGATCCTGTACGAGCCCTCAGAGTGTACTTGCGACGAACCAGAGCCGTCCGGAGGGGACGCTCTCGCCTCTTCCTTCCTTTAAAAACAGGAAGAAACGACATTACGGCACAGACAGTCTCTTCCTGGCTTCGCTGGGTGATTCGCTCAGCATATGTCGATCTCTCCCCTCAGGGAGCGAAGAGCCTAAAGATTCGGGCGCACGAAGTACGGGCCATGGCCACGAGCGTAGCCTTCGACAGGAACTGCGCTGTCAAGGACATCGTGGCTGCGGTGGGCTGGCGATCAGAATCTACTTTCGCCCGCTTCTATCTACGGGATCTGGCAGGGCAGCGAGACAACCTCGCCTTGGTGGGGGACGTCACGGCGGCACAACACTCCCTCCCGGCGCCACAGGCGCCGTAGGTATGCACCTATTAGGGAGTGCAGAGTGTCGGAAGAGAGGAGGGGGCCATGAGCCTAGAGAAAACCATCTGGGGGTGCGGCACCCTCCTCCTGTCGGCATTCTCCTGGTAGTCATGTCATCGGTAATGTTTTTGAAGAAACAAATTCATTTTTCTTTAAAAGGTATTTTTTCGAAAAATACTTACCGATGACATGACTCGAAGGACCCTCCCACCTGCCCCGCTTGCCGCTGGTGAGCCTAATTTCGTGACTGGAGTTCACAGGTGAATAGGGCTGGTGGGTAAGAGCGGGAGACAACTCTCGGTCCCTCTGGGGGTTCCCCGAGTGCCTCCCGGGTTGTGTTTACACAACGGGTTCTTAGGCTAGAATTGAGCAAGGAGTGGACACTCCTGGTAGTCATGTCATCGGTAAGTATTTTTCGAAAAAATACCTTTTAAAGAAAAATGAATTTTTGCAAGTTTTTGGATCCAGTATATACTCCCATCAGTCAGCCCCGAAAGAGGCTGTGTGGAAGAAAACAGTCAGCCCTGGAAGAGGCTGCATGCCTTTTGGATGAGAGATGTCAAACATCAAATTCGTCACTGCATACATGGTGTCATGTAAACCAGCGATGCCATCTCTCTCTCTTGGCTTGACTTCGCGAATGAAGATTTTATAGGAGTTGCCCACGACGTCTGCAGGCTTGTTCGTGGCTGCAGAGGCCAATCCGAGACAGGCAGGTTCGACCGCAGTGGCTGCAGGGGAAGGTCTGGCCAGGGTTCTGAGCTGCGGCATCTCTGTTTTTTCTCATGGTGTCATGTAAACCAGCGATGCCATAACATGAAGCTTATTGTGACGTCATTTTGCTGCTCGTGCTATTCTTCTTCTTCAGAATTCCTGTTGCTATACGAGCCCACAGGGTGTACCAATGGCGGGAAGCCCCGTGTGTCCGTCTTTATTTGTGTGCGCCAGCGTGTGTGTTGATCAGAGGCTGGCTTAGAGAGGAGGGAAATGGATCAGAAGAATAAGCTGAAAAATATGAACAACTCTGAATGTTCATAAAAGAAAATTGCATGTGAGCTCCAAACAATACGGTAGACTTTGGGATGAAATCCTCATCTTGTTTTTGTTTTTTTGTTTAGCTGCACATGCATGCAAGTACCACTTTTAGATGTTATCATTCAGTTCGCATACATGTGTGCATGTGTACAGTTTGTATGGCCACTTTTTGAAAGGAACTGCACTTGCATGCACATTTAAATGCAAGTTTGTACACACATGCAAATAATAGACATAAATGTAGTGGGATTTACTCTGAGTTGAATGTATCATAAATGTCATATATTATTTGCTTGTTTTCATTTTGTTCATCATTTTAATGACATTGATTTTGACAGGTTGGTCACGGTTTTTGGAACCATTGGAAGGCACGGACAATAGAGATGACAATAAGCACGCCAATGAGTACTTTGCCTTCATACTGGGGCTGCTAGAGGGAGCCATTATTGATCAGATTGGACCTGGTGAACTTATGGAAATCATGTTTCTCCTACATGCAAACTCTGTCATCGATGAAGTAGGTGTGGACCTAATACTACATACTCATGATCAGAAAGGCCACTATGCTGCTGCATTAGAGATGTTCACTCAGATGAGCATGCATACAGACGACTGGCCACGGCAGTTCTTTATTGCACTGAGTGAGGTGAAACCTGTACTTGTACCCAAGATCGACCCATGCAATGAAAATCCACTGACAAGTAAGTGCAAGTACAATTTATGCAAGTATAATGTATGAAGTGTAAGAATATGTTGTACCCTCACATGATCTGCACCATGGCACATCTGAAATTTGCGAAAATGGCTTCTCACCGTTGTCTTGCCTCCACTTAGACTTTTCTACTGTTCCTTTTATAATCCATGTGAGTGTAGGCACATACCCTGCATACCAATAAGAGAGGTGTGCGGCTGCAGAGAAGTAGAGTGTAAAAATCTTTCATTTTACATCATTCAAACTGCATAAGTTAGCATTTTTGTTTAGCATTGTTTGAAGAACATTTATTATTTTAGGAGATATTGTGACTAATTATTCTTTTCTGGAGAAGGTTCCTTAAAGTATCAGGTTTGATTTATCTCCTGCAACTAAAACTAGAACAGTGTCTGAAACAGGATTTTGACAACTAAAATGTTCCCATTGATGTACCTAGTAAAATATTATGCAGACCTCCCAAAAATAAAACAAGATGGGATGAACCATAACCCACAAAGTCCCTTCTATACGAGAGCTGTCCTCGCTGTCAATGGTCTCTACCTTTTGTCTTTGACCTGATTCTGATGTTGAATTATCTCCTATTGAAAAAGTCTCGCAGATCTGCCAATGCGTCCGTGAATTCTATAAGGGGCGCAGGATATACACGTCATTGATTTGTCAAACGTCATTTGTCATTAAGTTTTAGTTTTTACGTAATTGTATATTTTACGTGATATGAGTTTCACTTTCACTTCATAGGCTTGAGAAAATAGTGACAAAAATAGAACTCCATGGTACAATTTCAGTCTTGCTATAATTTGTGTGAAAGTAGGTTGACTTTACCTAGCTACATGATATACTAAGTACATGGGTCACCTGCATGCTCTTCTGAAAGCGTGTCGATGTGTGTGTGCGTGTTAGTGCATGCATGCGTGCGTGCTCCAAACATCTCCAAGAGGCATAGATCATCATGCACCTGGAGGGCACATGAGGATCTATTCTTCCTGGAGATGTGCACATGTTTGTGTGAGAGAGAGAGAGCCGCGCGCGAGAGAGAGAATGATGTCATATTTAGAGTATTATGTGAGAGAGAGAGAGAGCCGCGCGCGAGAGAGAGAATGATGTCATATTTAGAGTATTATGTCAGTGTCTGCGTGTTGACGGAGCTGCCTCTTTTACATCACCACCACTGTCTGACTTTCTCTAGAAGTAATGTTTTTTTTTGTGTTTTAATTCTTTTCTGAAAAGAATTAATTTTTACTAATGAAGTTGAAAGGATACAAAGCTGGCTAATGAACTCATCCAATGTCTTTCTCCAAACTAGCTATATGCAAAAGTTCAAGTAAATGTGACAAAAATTACAGACTCTAATCTGGATCAACCAACTTCCTATAAACGGTTGTTTATGTCTTAATTACAGTATGCTCGAAGGCTCTCTTAGCCACCCACTTAAGAAAGTATTTCGCCAAGTTTCAAGCTTGCATGTACAGAAATATCGGAGATTCTCTTCTTTACATACATACGCACACACATAAATACATACATATGCACATACATACATACGCACATACCACGCTTTGCGGCAAATGTACTTTCAGCAGCGAGGTTAGCGTAACTAGACATGACGTAATTTTTATCTTGTTACTTCAATTGTTAGAGGTTTAGCCTGCCCACCTTTGACATCATGGACATGCTATTAAATTTGCCTCACTGCGACCCGTCCTAAAAAAGTCCCTTCTATAAGTAGAAGGGACTTAACAACAAAGAAGGTTGGGGGGGGGGGGGGGGGGGGGGGGGGCGGGGGGGAAGTCTACCACTGTAGCAAGCATGTAACAATTTACGTTACAGCTACTTAAATTTAAATAGAAGGTGTAGGCGCCTACTGCTTTAAAGTACCATGAAAACGTTTGCAGCTGTGTGCTTTTATTGTTTATTCTGCCTAGGGTGTCAGAATCTGTTTTTACATGAGACCCTTTCCAACTGATAAAGTTGTTTACGGAATGCAGTGAAGTCATTGTCAGTATTAATATGACATATATAGAAGATTTGATTCGTCTATATGTAAATGAACATTGCTAGAACAGCATGTAACATTTCATACCACCTGTTGCAGACTTTTTTATTTGAATTAGTTAAAGGTGGTGGGCTTTTAATATGAACATTGTTGAATTACATTTAGTCGTTAAAGGAGACCTTCCTTATTTCAGAGGAGAATCAAGCGTTTGCTGCTGGTGAAACTGTCAATATGACCCAGACCAAGCGTGAAGACAGCAGTGAGTGTGATGAGCAGACACTACGCAAAGAACCAGTGATCCCTAAAGGGGCAGAGGGTGAGTCTGTGAACTGCTTCAGCATAAATGGTAGTGGCCTGGGATTACTAGGCTGAGTTAATACCTCATTACTGATTTTATTACTGCTTTTTAGATCGGTGTGCCAATTTTGAATAAAATCCTCAAACTTTTTTCAGCGATTCAACACAAAGAGTCGATGTTAAAGGGTGTGTCTGTCAAACACAATCATGATAACTGTGCTGCATGACATGAGGCATTTTCCCAGATTTTTAGGAGCTGGTAAGGCCCCAGTTGACAATACGCTATTGGCATTTGAGCCATTCTCAATAAAACCACAAAATTCAAGTTTTTGGCACATCGAAAAGGAAGTTTAGATTAGAAGGCTCAGACGGTTTCATAAGTGATATATCATGCCCACCTGACTTTCCAAAACCGACAGTGGCCCTCACGTCCCACCTTTCTTTCCTATGTGAAGGGCTTGTATTTATCATTACCCAAACATGAAGTGTAATATATACTAATGGTCAAAACATAAGGGCCACCACACTTTTTGTGTCATTGTTTATCGTCACAAGTACGCTAATAAAATACAATGTTCTTTCGACCCAAAATGGGTTAAAAGTTGACCTTAGACAGTCCACTGTACAGGGAACAATAATAATAATAATGGCTACTTATATAGCACTTATCCTTAAATAAGCTCTAAGCGCTTTAGGGGGTCATAAAACCAGAGAAACAACGGATTCTGCAATACACACGCACACACACACACACACACACACACACACACACACACACACACACACACACACACACACACACACACACACACACACACACAGGTACATAATGACAAAGAACTGAGCTACATTGGGGTATCGAACAGGTGGGTCTTTAGGGCAGATTTAAAGTCAGTGAATGAGGGAGAATGTCTATAGGTAGCGAGTTCCAGACAACAGGTCCAACGTGCGCAAAACAACAGTCACCTCTGGTTTTGTATTTGAAGAGTGGGACTCTGAGAAGGCACGTGTCACTACTGGAACGGAGGGAGCGGGAGGGAGTGTATAGTTGAAGAAAATCAGCGAGACAGGCAGGGGTAGAGTAGTTAATAGCTTTGTAGCACAGACAGGCAATTTTGTACACGACTCATTGTTTGATTGGCAGCCAATGAAGTTGTCTCAGAATAGGAGTGATGGGCTGATGCTGTGAGGTGCGGACGATGAGACGTGCAGCACAATTCTGAACTCGCTGCAATTTCTGAATGAGAAACTGAGGAAGGCCAGCTAAGAGGGCATTGCAGTAATCAATGCGGGACAAGACTAAAGAGAGGACCAGTTTGGTGGTAGCTTCAGTAGTGAGGTAATGACGAATAGAACTGATGCTTCTTAATTCCAGAAAAGCAAGTTTGCAGACATGATTTACATGCTCCTTCATTTAAAGATCTTTATCAAGAAAAACGCCAAGATTGCGAACTGAATCAGAAAATGGAATAGGTGCGTCAGAAATGCACATTGAGTCAGGAGAATTGGGCAGCAGTCGAGAGGCACCGACAAGAAGAGCTTCTGTCTTGCCCTCGTTTAACTGAAGTTTATTTTCACACATCCAGGACTTAACATCTGAGATACAGTTCTGAACATCTGAAATAGCCTGACTGGAGCTGTTTGGAGGTGCAGATTTCCGAAGTTGTGTATCCGCATACATGTGATAATCGGTTAAATGCGATAACCTGAGACAGAGGCTGAGTGTACAGCGTAAATAGAATGGGGCCCAGAACAGAGCCCTGAGGGACCCCAAACTCTAGCGCAGCAGCTTCAGAAAGAACGTTCTTGACAGAGACGTTGATCTGATGGGAAGACCGATAAGAGTGAAACCAGGCGAGAGATTTACCAGAAATACCAAAGTAGTTTTCTAGACGTTGGAGCAAGATAGAGAGGTCAATTTTGTCAAACGCAGCTGATAGGTCTAACAGGGCAAGAACTGAGATCTGGTTTTCATCATAGGCACTTAGGAGGCCATTAATGACACAGAGGAGAGCAGTTTCAGTACTGTGCCCGGCAGGGTAAGCAGACTGAAGCGGATGGACGAGATTGTTTGACTGTAGGTATTTAGTGAGCTGTGTCAGAACGACTCTCTCAAGAACTTTGGACAGAAAGGGTAGATTTGAAACGGGGCGATAGTTCTTTTCTGGCCTTCCTCACTCCACCACTCTCACTCTCCAGCGCGTCCAGAACAATGCTGCCCGCCTCGTCCTCAGAAAGAAAAAATCCGACCACATCACTCCCCTGCTCAAGCTCCTTCACTGGCTCCCCATCCCCCAACGCATCCAATACAAGATTCTGTCTCTCTGCTACAAATCCCTGAACAACTACGCTCCTGCGTATCTCTCCAACTTACTTCACCCCTACACTCCTCCCCGCTCCCTCCGCTCCACCTCTGACCCTCTCCGCCTCCTCATCCCCCGCACCAAACTCAGCACTTTCGGCCCCCGCTCTTTCTCAGTATACGGTCCAACCACCTGGAACACTCTCCCACTCTCTCTCCGTCAGAAACACTCGCTCTCCTCCTTCCAGTCTGCCCTCAAAACTCATCTCTTTCAACAGTTCTAGCACTATATCACCACACTCCCCAGCCCAAGCTGACCGTCCTAATGTATCTTCACTATTTGTGTTACGTGAGTCATTGTCTAAAGCGTGCGCATGCGTGTGCGAGTTGTGAGTGCGCGCTTAGAGTTATAATTATTATAAGATAAGCGCATTATAAATACCGTAATTATTATTATTATTAGCTGGTTGGGGTCAAGATTCAACATTTTCAGGAGAGGTTTGACAACGGCTAATTTGAATTCTGATGGAAAGACGCCTGACTCAAGGGACTGATTTATGATTTAGTGATGGTGGGCAGAAGAATTCCAATGTTTTCAAAAAACAGTGAAGTTGGCATGGGGTCAAGCTCACACGTTTTAGGCGGGCATTTCTTAAGAATGTCAAAAACAGCCTGTTCAGAGACGGGAGTGAACTCGACAAAGGGGTGATCAATATGGGCGCACCGCACAGCATCAAGGCTTTTTCACTTTCAACACAGTCTGATTGACAACAAGTTTCTTCATGTCATAAATCTGTTTAATCACAGTGAGTCCGGATTTACGCCAGGTACGCTCAGCATGCCGACGTTCTTGCTTGGCTATAGTCACTTCTGGAGTAAACCACGGGTCGGACTTATCGGTGCAGATTTGACGCATGGTGGCAGAGGCATAGGTGTCTACGAGGCGGCGAAGTTCACTGTTGTAGGTGATGGCGTCAATGTCTGGATGGAGCATCTGTGTAATGTCAGTCTGTAATGCATTACGATCAATGCCGTGAATATTGCGGCGGACAATCGTGGCTGGAGGACACACAGGCTTTGCAACGTTCAGCTCACATACAACCGTGAAATGATCAGATGTGAGGTCCAAAGACACAGACGTGGAGTGTAGTAGTCCGTCAGTCTCACGATGGAGGAACCAGTCCAAGATGTGGCCAGATTTATGAGTAGGAACTGTGACACACTGATGGAAGTCATACTGGTCGATCAGGTCCTTGACTCTGTTGGCACTATGAGGTGAATCAAAATGGAAATTGAAATCTCCCAAGATGATATGTTTTCCTCTCTGCAAATTTCAAACAGGTCTTGGATTTCTTCCAGGAAAAGAGAATCTGAGAGATGGTTCCTTTTGTTGGGGGGTGGCCTGTAGAGCAGGTAAAAATGAATGTCCATGTGCGAAGAGACAGTGTTAGTTCTGATAGTTCAAAAGACCTGTGCTGGAATGAAAATGTGTCACTTGTAGTGACAACAGGCTGCAGGCATGAGCGGTATACTAAAGCAAGTCCACCACCATGACGGCATGCGGAAACGACTTTACTGCATAGCCAGAGGGTGTCATGTCGGCTAACTTGGCTTCATCTCCATGAGATTTTAACCATGTTTCAGTGAGAAACATAATGTCCAGGTTCATGTCCGAGACAAAGTGACCCTGAGCTGCACGTTTCTCTTTGGTGCATATGGACTGGCAGTTGAAAGGTCCTATCTGCAGCTGAGGCGACGGGCCTTGGGTTTGAGAAATTGTGACTGGAATCAGGACAGGTGTATAAGCTGGTTGGTGTGCGCCAGAAGGAGAGTCACAAGGGAAACAGCAAGCCTCCCAGTTAGCTGGCATGGTGCTACAGTGGCATCCCCCCTCGTGAATCCACGCTTTGTGTCTCTGTTCTCATTGTCAAAGAAACAACTGAAATTCTCCTACCTTGACAACGGCGACCAGCCCTATAAGGATGCTTTTTCTTACGTCGCCGAAGGCATGGCAGCGCAGAGTATCTTGAATGTATGCAGAGATCATGTAGCTTCCAGCACAGGGATTGTGAAACAGCATGCACATGATTGTAACGCACGCAGACTTGCCCACAGTCGTACGCACAGACTCTCACGCAACAGACGCATACACCGCCACTGACTCAGACGGGCGCATTCATGCGGTAAAACACAACACACGGGCTCCCTTTCTAAAGTAACCTTTATACACTATAAATGAAAAAGAACGACTTAAATGACTATCAACTATATACACTGTTCTATTATCACACCACACACGTATCACAATATCTTTGCCAGGTTAGGTCTTAGTTTCACATTGCCTCCAACCTGTTTGATGTTGTTGCCTGGTTACGTTGGTCCTTCTCACGTCTAGGCGTGAAAGTCCTTCATCGTACGCTTGTTGCCGTCCTGTCTCTCTTTGGGCACGGACGTCCTTGTTCTCGTACGGTACTCAGTTCTCACTTGGACTTGGGTGTCTTGGTCCCCAGTCAGACTCACTCTCAGAAGAGCTGGAGGGATGACCTCACGTAGGTCCCACCTGCGACTCGACGTCTCGGCGTCCGTCTTTCCACTCTCGTTACAAGAACTCTGAATAGACAAAAGTCCCAACGTAACACTTGCTAAACACACAACATATTGGATCAATGAGAAACGTCACGTAACCTGGCTGATACAAATAACTCACACGTTCACACACACACACACGTGCTTCATAAACTATCTTCGTATCACCCCCATATCTCTGTCACTATCTTGAAACAGACTATAGCCTAACTGACACTCTTGCTATACCTTACTCTATACCCTGGAAAAGACTATGTTTAACCAACCACGTACTATCTTCCTAGCGGCTTAGACATACACACTTCATATTCCTTTAGTCATCTAACTCGGTAAACAACTGTATACAGAAACACCGGTTACTTCACCGAATTCTAAACATACTATAACTAAACCAAACCGGAACACCGCTACACAACCACATTAATCTTACCACACATACTGTCTTTAACTAAACAACTATCAATACTACGTTTATAGAAACATACCTGAAATCTAGGCTTCAGAGTCTTGGAATGCGGGCTAGGTAACTCAACAACCGTTCCATACGACAAAACAGCCCGCACTCCCGATCTAGACCTCTGACAGTCACAGCTTCCGCCTAGAACTCACTAAACAGAACTCACTAAAAAATCCCATGCTAACCATGTCTTACAGATTCCACATGGGCAGCAGGCCCCACGGACTTTCGGCACAAACAAACTGTTAACAAAAACCGTACCGTACTAATCCTATTGTGCAAGCACTATGCACAAGCATAGAGCTTCATCACAATTCCCCCTTCCTCGGGAAAAAAAGAAACGACCGAGTTTCTTTTTAAGACTACTCGACGTAATATTATCCGAAACAGGAAAGGACTAACCTTGACTATATAGAACAGAAGAAAGGGCTAACAGTCTATAACACAAAGCAAAAATAGAACAGCCTTACGCCTCAACGCACAACTTAAGATCGCACAGCGACAGCAAAACAGAACTAACGCGCCAAACCTCCAGAAATGAAATCGATCCAACGACTGCCCACACGATCGCGAGATCCCAGTCTCCGACCTACCTACAATCGCGAGATCCTAGTCTCCGATCTACCTAAATATTGGGTGCTGAGCGGCATTTCTGTCCGCAATAGAAGTATGCCGTCTCAGACCAACCCAACTGTTGGGCCACACCCGCTGACCGATTCCCTGTTTCTGGACGGAAATAACACGTTCCCTCTGCCCACGAGCACGCTTGCTCTGAGCTCTCGTCGCGACTGCACCGCTAGGAACATGAGCTCGCTTAATCGCTCCGACTCTAGCGATGACTGGCTGCACACCCTTCATGTTACCCAGAACTAAATCAACTACTGGCTCGTCGATGACACACGAAACCAGACTACCTGTAAAAAACTCTGTGTCAATCTCTGTCTTAGCTAACTGAAAAACTTCTATCTTTCCTCCAAACGAAACTACTTTCTGTGTCTCGCCTGTGAACTGATCTGGTCTAACAAGGCTATGCCTGACCCCCGCGGTCGTTGTACCGGAGTCACGGAGAACAGAAACGAGACATCCGTTTACAACCCCGTCTACCAGCGGTAGGCAACCACCTCCGTCATCTGAACACACCGCGCCCAGCTGTGGTTCCTCCTTGACTGGGACCTCAAAACTGGCTACGTGAGTGGGCTGCACCGCCCCATCCACCATACCAGGACTATTAGGACCTTGATGAGCTAGATGGCCGTGCTCCCGATAACTAGCATACTGCGCGCCTTCACTGTAGTACGGACAGCTCCGACTGAAGTGCCCGTACCCACTACAAGAAAAACACTGCGTGTCCGAACTCGCAACACGACCATACCCACGCAAAGAAGTCCCTCCACGTGCGTACGGATCGCTACCGCCATTGCTGTTACCTCGATCACCGCGTCGAAAACGCAAAGTACCTCTACCGTTAATCCGCTGGCCTCCACGTAAAGTATTGACCCCCCGGTAACCAGTGTTCCCGATTACGCACAGTAGTGCGTCAATTACGCACAAAATATGAAAAATGACGCAGAAAAATTTGCATGTGTGCGTCCTGTGGACGCACACATTTGTTTTCGAATCGCTGAAGTAAAAAATACGACCAACGAGTGGCGAACTAATTCACGGCATAATCAGAATCAGAACTAGGGTCCGTACAGAAAAGCAGGGACAAAGTTCACAAACTTTTCATAAACGTTTCACAAACCCAAACTGAAGCCTGAAGGTTTACACACTTTAATTAGATCACTCTGTATCAGCAGCTCATTCAAAGCTCTTGTGCCTAATGCATGAAGATATACCAAAATAAAAGAACGCTTAGCGAATGGCGGAGCTCGGTAGAAGCGTAAACAACCAATCAGAATGTTTGGCAGAAAGGCCGTGCAGTCACTTTATGATCAGAGCTAAATATAGATCACTTGCAACAAGCGTCAGCATGATCATTCGCAATGGAATAGCCACAAATTGGGGGGTGGGGGGGGGGGGGGGGGGGGGGGGGGGGGAAGAAGTAGACAAAAGTTTGCCAGCACTTTGTCATTTTTTACAAACTTTCACAGACTTTAAGGAAAAGATTATGATAACTAATGTGATGCTTTAACAGAGTAAAAAAAAAAAAAAAAAAAAGTGAGGCTTGGACTTGTTTTTACATTTCTTTTTCCGATTTGGGGACTCTCAAAATTTGCACAAGGACTCTTAAAATTTTATACCTGGGAGTCCCAAGGACTCTCATTTCTTTTTTGTGGAGGGAACACTGCCGGTAACCCCCAGACGTGTTAGCAGCGACCAACCCGACTGGCGGTGTCTCGGTCCTACGCGCGAGGTTTTTCGTAGGATGCGCCATCCGAAAAGCCTCCGCGTGCTGTACTAACTCGTCCGTAGTTTTGAGGTTACGCTCTCTCAAGAATACCGCTAGATCCTTGGAAACGCTCCCAAAGAACTGTTCAGCCAACATGAGATCGAACAATGCTTCGTACGTGTGGTCGATCTTTGACAGTTCGACCCAACGTACGAGCAAATGGGACAATCGTTTGCCAAACGACATAAACGATTCCCCTGTCTCTGGCCGACAAGCTCTCAAGCGTTCCCTAAAACCTTCCGCATTACACTGGAACTTCTGCAAGAGACACTCCTTCAAAGTCTCGTACTCTATGTTCCCCGAAATGGTCAAACTATGGTAAAGACTCAAGGCCTGACCCTCAAGCACAGATGAAAGCAAAACGGGCCAGTTGGCAGGAGGCCAACTCAATGCCTGCGCATGAGACTCAAAACAACACAAAAAAGCGTCAATAGAGTCCACGGACTCTTTAAACATCGGCAATTTAGGAAAATTGCGTATTCCCCGGCCTACTGAATCACTATCTGCTTTAGACCCCGCATCCCGAGCTAATTGTAGTTGCACCTCTCTATCTCTCTCCTTTTCCTCCCTATCCTTTTCCTCTTTCTCTCTCTGATACTCTACCCCCACCCGGGTCTGCCCTGGGGGACTTGGGTGGGGTTAGGTATTTTTTAGTTCCCAGGGTCACCTTGGTCAGCCCCACAGGGTGGGTTTTTCTCTCTATTCTGGGGCATGTGTTTCTGTCTACCCTTTGTCCATTCACCTGTATTTGCCTTTTTAAAACTCTCCCTACTGTCTGCACTGCCTGTAGCTCTTGATATTGGATGTGTGTTGCTAAATGGTCTTAGCTTTATTTAGGCCCCATGTTGTAGGTTTATTTAACGTATTTGACCGGCTGGCGACATACATTCAATTTTCTGTTTAGTTTTTTTTTTTCACAAGCAGTGCAGGCACGTCCTGAGAAAGCCTTGTTGCTGTCGGGACGATAAGCAATGTACAATCAATCAATCAATCAATCTCTGATACTCTAGTTCCTTCTCTCTTAAAGCATGTTCCCTCTCGTCTTTCTCTCTCTGAAACGCTAGAGACTTCTCGTCCTTCTCTCTCTGAAACGCTCTCTCTTCTCTCTGTACTTCTAATTCCTTCTCTTTTAAGACCCTTTCTTTCTCTTCTCGCTCTCTCTGAGCTTCTAACTCTTTCTCCTTTAGCTCCATTTCCTCTTTCTTAAGTATTCTGTCTTTCTCTTCTCTCTCTCTCTGAATTTCTAGCTCTTTCTCCTCCCTCTGTATCTGCATTTCCAACTCTTTTTTCTCTCTAAGTCTACGAATTTCTAATTCTTTCTCGTCCCTCACCCTCTGAACCTCTAACTCTTTCTCTTTTAGTACTCTCTCTTCTCTCTGAATTTCTCTCTCTCTTGCCCTATCCTCTCTATCCCTACATTTCTCTACGTAGTCAAAAAGTTTCTCATCCCTAAGTCCTAACCTTTCACCCTGTTTAATGTACGCCTCTACCGGGTCTACCTCCATACTTACAACAATTTCCCACACTTGAAAAAGTAAAATTACAAATACCACAACCAAATGAACGGCAAAACTTAAAATGCAAACTCACAACAATATCAACTACCTACGCAGAAAATAGTGACCTACTTGACGTCCAGATGGAACGAAAATTAAGAACGATAGAAAGAAGAGCAAGGAAAAAGAACACTACCTATACAACAGGAAGAAACAAGAACTAGCTCCTCGTAAGATCCCAAAAACTACAGAAATAACGGATCTTACCCCCTAGAATCGGAGAGGGGAATCTAACACAACATGCACATACCAACAAATCCTACTCTAAAATCGCTACTCACTAACCTACCGCTAAATCAGGGTCACCACTGTAACGCACGCAGACTTGCCCACAGTCGTACGCACAGACTCTCACGCAACAGACGCATACACCGCCACTGACTCAGACGGGCGCATTCATGCGGTAAAACACAACACACGGGCTCCCTTTCTAAAGTAACCTTTATACACTATAAATGAAAAAGAACGACTTAAATGACTATCAACTATATACACTGTTCTATTATCACACCACACACGTATCACAATATCTTTGCCAGGTTAGGTCTTAGTTTCACATTGCCTCCAACCTGTTTGATGTTGTTGCCTGGTTACGTTGGTCCTTCTCACGTCTAGGCGTGAAAGTCCTTCGTCGTACGCTTGTTGCCGTCCTGTCTCTCTTTGGGCACGGACGTCCTTGTTCTCGTACGGTACTCAGTTCTCACTTGGACTTGGGTGTCTTGGTCCCCAGTCAGACTCACTCTCAGAAGAGCTGGAGGGATGACCTCACGTAGGTCCCACCTGCGACTCGACGTCTTGGCGTCCGTCTTTCCACTCTCGTTACAAGAACTCTGAATAGACAAAAGTCCCAACGTAACACTTGCTAAACACACAACATATTGGATCAATGAGAAACGTCACGTAACCTGGCTGATACAAATAACTCACACGTTCACACACACACACACACGTGCTTCATAAACTATCTTCGTATCACCCCCATATCTCTGTCACTATCTTGAAACAGACTATAGCCTAACTGACACTCTTGCTATACCTTACTCTGTACCCTGGAAAAGACTATGTTTAACCAACCACGTACTATCTTCTTAGCGGCTTAGACATACACACTTCATATTCCTTTAGTCATCTAACTCGGTAAACAACTGTATACAGAAACACCGGTTACTTCACCGAATTCTAAACATACTATAACTAAACCAAACCGGAACACCGCTACACAACCACATTAATCTTACCACGCATACTGTCTTTAACTAAACAACTATCAATACTACGTTTATAGAAACATACCTGAAATCTAGGCTTCAGAGTCTTGGAATGCGGGCTAGGCAACTCAACAACCGTTCCATACGACAAAACAGCCCGCACTCCCGATCTAGACCTCTGACAGTCACAGCTTCCGCCTAGAACTCACTAAACAGAACTCACTAAAAAATCCCGTGCTAACCATGTCTTACAGATTCCACATGGGCAGCAGGCCCCACGGACTTTCGGCACAAACAAACCGTTAACAAAAACCGTACCGTACTAATCCTATTGTGCGAGCACTATGCACAAGCATAGAGCTTCATCACAATGATGGTCGAACGCCAGAAGTGCCTCTCTGCTGTAGGGTATCCGCACAGAAGATGGAGACAAATTGTCAGCAACTGACAAGTGTGAAGCAGTGTGGAACAATAGACAACAATTCATCAAGTTCCACGAACGTGTCAAATGCACGTGAAACATCGTCAGTTTTTGTGAAAAGCTGTGCGATATTGGCAAGCGTACCAAAGTCAGGCAGGTGAAAAAACTTGGTCAAGTAGTGATGCACGTGCTAAAGAGGTCAGTCGTGAACACTGAGCACTTCTGTTTCACTACAAATACCGGTACAGTAGAGGCATAATTGTCACTTTCCTAACCATGCCACCACGACGATCACCGTGCCACCAGTAGATCAAGGCCGAGCGCTAGCATGGCTGCAGGATGGAATTTCCAGATGAGAAGTTGGGAGACATGTTGGGGTGTCCCATTCAGTGATCCAGAGGCTGCTGGCACGATTCCAAGAAACTGGAAGGGCAGAACGACGACCCTGCTCAGGACTCCCGCGCTGCAGTAGCAGAAGGGAGGACAGATACCTCTGTGTGACGGCTCTGCGCGACCAAACTGTCACGTCAACCACTCTGCAACGTCAACTGATGCAAGCTGCAAACGTTAACGTCAGCAGAAGCACAGTCTGCCGACATCTGCGCAAAATTGTCTTGACTTCATGTGAAGCAGCAGTGAGAATACCCCTCACTCCAGCTCATCGCAGAGCCCGGGTTGCCTGGTGTCGTCAACATGTGAGGTGGAACAGACTCCAGTGGACTCAGGTTTTGCTTCCTGATGAGTCATGGTTCACTGTGTCCTTCAATAATGGCAGGGTGAGGGTCTGGAGATGCCAGGGCGAGCGATTCATGGATGGTTGCATCCAAGAGGTGGATCGCTACGGAGGGGGCTCAGTCATGGTCTGGGCAGGCTTCAGCAGGAAAGTCAGGGCCCCCTCCATGTCATCTGAAGCACCCTGACAGGACTGCGCTATCGGGACGAGATTGTGAAGCCCCTCATCCAGACAGCTCTCCAAGCCATAAGCGACAATGCTGTTTTGTAGGACGACAACGCTCGACCTCATTGCGCCCGTGTGGTGGATGAGTACCTTGAGCAACGGGGTATCATGAGGATGGAGTGGCCAGCTCGTTCACCTGATCTGGCTCCCATCGAGCACCTCTGGGACATGCTGGGGCAACGTGTAGTCAGCAACCACCCCCCGCCTCAAGGCGTCCCCCAGCTGACTCAGTTCCTGCATCAAGAGTGGGAAGTGATCCCACATGTTCTCCGAACCCTGATGAACTCCATGCGTCAACGCTGCATTGAATGCTTGGCGGAAAACGGTGGATACACTCACTACTGACTGGACCAGTCTTGTGTGACTTTTCAAATGAGGGGTGGCTGAACATTCTAATGTACTGCTGTTGTTACAATTGCTTGATTTACTCAAAACTTAAATAAAATTGTTACGGAATATATTAGCAAAGTACTGACTCCAAGTATTGTTACATTATTTGTCTGGTGTTGTCGGTGCGTCTGCGATTAAAAAGTGGTCCTTACGTTTTGACCATTAGTATATGTATGATACCAATATTACTTTGCCAGAATATGACAAACAAGAACAGAGATGTAACGTATAGGCATACTGTCAGGCATACAACATACAATATTTGTATATCTCAAGATATCTGCACACACACTCCAATGCAAACAGTTGATTAACTCTTTCAAGGCCATCATCAGCTTTAGTTGACTTACCTGTAGGCCACCACGGGTGACTATAGTCAACACAGATTGGTCATGTCAAAGACTCTATATTTTTAGCAGTGCAGTATGTCTGCTAGCATAACTGACTGATGTCCTCGGTGACATGCACACTTCACCCACACCCCCACACCCCCCCCCCCCCCCCCCACATCCCCCCACCCCACGCCCCCCCCCCCCCCCCACCCCCCCGCACCCCCCCACCCCCCAGAGTGGTACAACGCAATGTGTAGCCATTGTGTAGACATTACAATCAATTGAGCGTATGAAAATGCCCGTGAGTTAGAAAATATACTTTCACTGCGCAAAAGGTTTTTAAATTTAATGACGAAGATATTTAAGGGCCTGAAAATGATTTTGACAAAGACCTTGATAAATCTACTGATGAAGATGGTGCCAGCACCAGAACATTCCAACAAGCATCCTCAAACAGATGTAGAAAAGTGTTTTACTTTTGCACTGACTATGTGCATGTTATGTGCACACCACATGTATTGTGAATGTTGTAAAGGTTGTTTGTGTAATCACGCAGTCAAAGTTACAATCATCACAACTTTTTCATAAAATCAAAATCTTCCCCCAAGGCACACAATTTTATGATAAATATCTGGAGGAGTTTCCGAGATACAAGCAATTAAAGAGACCCACTGTCCAGCAGTTCACACAGCTAAAAATAAATTTGGCGCTGGCAACAGCTATTTCTCAATGAATTGGAGGTGAAAGAGTTAAGAAAAGATGTACATATCTCACACACGAACACTTATTTTGCTTTTGACATTTGAATGATGGTTATTTAGTACACGTTCCCTTGTACATAAATTGTAGCCTTCTTGCTACAAATATCAAAGTAAAAGTAGGTCCTAAGTCATTTCGATCTTTAATAATGGCTGATCAAAATAAGTGTCCAGTCTGATATAGTGTGATGCAGTGTCGCAGTGAATCATGAGCGAGTCAGCGCACCTGGTCACAAAGCCTTGCTTATAAACCGCAACATTCAAAATCAACTGAGTAACACCGATCTCTCACTCACAGTGTAGGGGCTGTTAAATAACAGTTTTAGCATTTATTTGTTTACAGGACGTTTGTATGAATATAGCACAGGTAAGTGCGTAGCCAACCAACAACTCTTAAGAAAACTGGGTCAGGTTCAAACTTTCTTGTTTGTTTCCTCAAAAACATTACCGATGACATGACTTTGTGGAAATGTCTACTACTAGCTCAATTTTAGCCTACTTACCCATTGTGTGCCTGCACAACCCGCTAGGCACTCGGGGAACCCCAGAGGGGCCGAGAGTTATCTCCCGCTCCTTCCTTACCGGTTCCTGTCACGAGACCAACCAGTGTTGCTACTTCGCTCGTGCCGAGAAGACGTGTCGGGCTTTGCTCCGCTGTGCCTCGACCGGTCTTCGTCTTGCCTACGCTCGTTCCGACTTCTCTTCCGTGCCTGCCGCCTTCTAGCGCTGCCTGCTTCTTCCTTTGCACCGTTCCGGGTTTCCTCGGCTCTCCTCTGTGCTGTGACTGCTGTATGGCTACCCTTCCCCCCGTTCCCGCTTCGGCTTGGAGGTAAGGTAACGGTAGCTACCCACAGCCGGCCCTCGGGTCGAAAGCCGGCTGCCGTGGGACTCGTCTTTCGTTGTGGTTACGACATAAGGGCACCAACTATTGAGCTTAATTTCCGTGCCTTGCACAGCCTTCTTGCGACTCTCCTAGCGGGACGTCGCCTTCTCTCTCCTGGTTATGCCTCGTTAGCTTACGAGTAGACTTTGCTTTCAGACGCTGGTTTTCGTAGGGCCTGACGGCACCCACGTTCCGTTCGTCCAGCTTAAAGGCCCTTTAGCCCTTGGAGAGTGTAACCACTGTTTCACGCGCCGGCGGTCACGGCGCCTGGAGTACCTTGGTGGACAGGGGGATATAGCTTAGTGGATAAGAACACTGCGCTGGCAGTCGTAAGATCCCGGGTTCGAATCCCCTGGTGGGCAGGAATGGGATATGGACTTTTCCTCAATCCCATCTAGTCAAATTTACTACAGACTCAGCTTACGTTTGCCCGTCTCGCCTTCATGTGCACAGCACGCATAATCATCAAGTGCACATGATAAAAATCCCATTCCCACTAATTGAAAAGAGAATGCCCGGTAGGGCTGGTGAGATGGAAACAGAATTATATCACAAAAATGAGGGCTCGGCGCCCTCTTGCCTGTGTTTGCGACCTTGCTATGCCCTTTGTCTGTTACAGAACCCAAATGCTTATGTGCTCCCTATGGGGAAACTTCCAGTGCCGACTGATAACCATGCGGTCTGCCTCCCTTGTGCAGGCTACTACCCGGACCACCTTTGTGATGTCTGTGCGACCTGGCCGGAGATGTTTGGTCGGACCTCTGGAGCCTGTACCGACGAGAGCGGCCCCTGCCTGCTTCCTCACTTCCGGCTCCGGTTGATTCTTCTGCAGCCCTTACGGTGCGGACCGCCCATTACCGTCCTGGCCTCACGGAAAGGATTCCCATTGGGACTCGGTGTTGCTGGCTGACCAGAGGACCGCCACTGCTGCCACGCCCGCTGACCCTTCCGGAGGGTCTGTTTGCCGGCAGAGCGCCCGCCTCACTGAGCCCGGCCTGCAGCAGTCTGCCCTGAGCCGTCCCACGTTGACTGGCCTTCCTCACCCGTCTCTCCCCACAAGCCCGCTGATCCTTGCGGAGGATCTGAACGCCGGCATAGCGCCCTGCTTTCGGAGTCTGGCCAAGAGAGGCGTCAGCTTTAGCTTGCGCGACTGTGTCGCGCCCCGTCTCCCACCTTTCCACTTTCAGTTCACTTGCTGGCTGATCAGAGGACTGCCACTGCTGCCATGCCCGCTGACCCTTCCGGAGGGTATGTTTGCCGGCAGAGCGCCCACCTCACTGAGCCCGGCCTGCAGCAGTCCGCCATGTGCCGTCCCACGTGACTGGCCTTCCTCACCCATCTCTCCCTGTTAAGCCCGCTGATCCTTCCGGAGGATCTGAACGCCGGCGTAGCGCCCTACTCACTGAGTCTGGCCAGGAGAGACGTCAGCCCTAGCTTGCGCGACTCAGTCGCGCCCCCGACTCCTGCCGTTCCACTTTCAGTTCAGGACACTAGCGCTCGCCGCTCGAGCGCCTTCGGAAGGATTGTTTCTCCCTCCGGGATCGCCTCCGCGCCACCTACCCCTCCGCTTCGCGTGCGCTTCGCGCTCGCCCCCGCTCCGTTCGACTCGTCTGCCGCGCTGCTGCCGTCTTCGGCCCCCCTCCCTCGGCGGCGCTCCTCTTCGGTTGTTCGCAGTCCACGGTCCTGACGTCGTTCTCCGCTTCGGACAGGACTCTTCCTCGCTCTTCCTGGCGTTCGCTTCGTCGTTCGCGGCCGCCTCGTCGCTCCCTGCTCATCTCCGGGCGTTCCGCGTTACTCAGGACGGTTCCCTGCCCACGCGTCGGCCTACGACTTTCGGTGTCCCGCCCACCCCTTCGCCGCCCCTGGACGTAGAGGCTCCTAGCTTGCTGCCCGAGGACTCTGTCTCGGCCCTTCTGGATGAGGTTGGTCGCTCCCTTCGCCCGCGGACTTCGGGAATGCTGCCCTTCGGCTCTTCGTCGTGTCACGTGCGGAGTCCCTCTGGCCTTGGATGGAACTGCCAGGATCATCGCGGTGACTTGGCCAGCTGACGCCTGCCCTCCTCCCCCCCCCCCCCCCCCCCCCCCCCCCCCCCTGTGAGGAAGGTCTCCGCCTTCATGGTTAGCGAGCGTCAGGTCTAGAGGGTCAAGTTGCTTCCCCAGCCGTCCGGACATAGGAACTGCGAGATGCTGTCTCGGCGCTCCGGCTACTTGCCACGCCACGCGAGCCGGTGTTCTTCTCCGATCGTCGCTGGCCGGCTGGCCTGGACGTCGCCTCCCGTCGGGACTGGTTGTCGGCCTTCCCAGGCTTCTCCATCCCTCTTCCTGCGTGGGACCCCCCTGCCTGGTCACATGCTGGCGGCCCACGCTTCTTAGACGTTGCCTTCCCCGGGGTCTGGTAGGACAGCGTCCCTGATCCGGAACACCTTAGCCTGCGCCGGTTTTCTGGAGCTCTCCTCTCTAGCCATGGTTCGTCGGGTGGAGGACTCCTGGCACCCTTCCATCACGCCTCCGGGTTGATCTGCTCTTCTTAGCGGAGTCGCCTACCGCGCCGCCTACCTCGCGTCGGTCTACGCTTGGCTGCCTCCGCCGATTGTGCCCTGACCCCGCCTTGGCCGTCTTTTTCCCTCGAGGTCTCATGTTCCCCATGTTTCGCTGAGGCCTCTGCGCGGCGGGAGGTTTCTCCTCCCTCAGGTAAGTTGCCACGGAGGTTTTCCGATTCTCAGACTCGCCAGCCTTCTTCAGCCGCCGGTTCTTCATTCCGAAGCCTGGAGGGAGTGGCGTCAGGTTTTTTTCTCTCGGCCTGTACAGATTACGGCCCTCCTTCCGGACGGAGACTGCCAGAGCCCTGAAAGCAGCGGTCCAGCCTTAGACTTCGCAGTCGGCTTGGACCTTTCCGATGTGTACCTGCTGTCTCGATGCTCCAGCCCCCCAGGAAGTTCGCTGGTTGCGATCGACAGCGTCTTCTCCAGTTCACCGCGCTCCCGTTCGGTCTCAACCTCTGCCCTGGCGGTTCACCGGGCCGATGGACTCCTTAGTCGCCAAGGCCCGACAGTCCTCCTCCAGTCCGACGTCGATCTACCCAGACGACCTCTTCCTTCGCCACCAGTCCGAGAGCTCTCGCGACAGACAAGGATGCGCTACTGCACCTCCTGACGCACTTGGGGCTTCCTAGTAAACGAGGGCAAGTCTGATCTCACTCCTTCCCTAGGTCGTCTCTACGCCCAGCCGTTTCGGCTGCATCTCCTACTCCTTGGGCGCCCGGCTTCCGGCGACGTATCGACGATGGCGCCGGTGCCCCAGGTTCTGTCGCCTCGACTTCGTCGGTGGACCAACGCCGCTTGGCAGTTCCCCGGGCATCTTCTCCGCCCCAGTACTCTCTGGGTTCGACGCAAGCCTCTCTGGGTGGGATGCTCATCTCCTGCCTCGGTTCCTCTCGACTTCCGGCCCTCGACCCTCGGATTAACGCACTATCTCATCGTCTGGCCAGTGATGCAGGCCGTTGACAAGCCCTTCATTGCTGGGATGACCTCCTCAGACACCAGGAGCTGCTCGCCCTATGACAACACACCTTGGTGGATTACTTCCTGGTACAAGGTCGCACACGCTCTCCCGAGCTTGGTATGCTTCTCTACCAGAGCTGGCGTTGGTGCGAGGACCGGACCTTCTTGGCGAGCCCGACACATTCCCGGACAGCTGTCCGTCTGGACCGACTCGCTGTTTCGCTACGGCCAGCTCTTACACGCGGATTGGACCCTTCGGCAGGACATCTATCGGTTGACCCGCGCCCGTTAGGAGTCTCCCCAGGTCGACTTGTTCGCCACAAGGTGGAACCTTCGGCTTCCCCTCTTCGTCCCCCCGATTCCCGATCCCCGTGCTTGGGCTGTCGATGCGCGCTCCATTCCCTGGGACGTCCTGGCGGCCTCCGCCTTTCCTCGACGGTCCTCGCCACGGGCCCCCCCCCCCCCCCCCCCCCCCCCCCCCCATGCGCCTTCCCACTCCTCGCACCATGCTCAAGCCACCGCGCCAGCCGCTGTTCCTCCCTGCTCGGAGCGGCTCATCCTTCACGACTGGAGGTTGTGCGGCAAGCCCTCGGTGCTAGAGGCTACTCGGGTACAGTGGTGGAGGCGATTGCTGCGACCCGCAGACCTTCGGCCATTCGAGTCTACGTGGGACATGGCGAGTCCTGTGTTCCTGATGCCCTGATCACAGCCTGAACCTCACGGATTTGTCGTATCCGCAGCTGGCGGACCTCTATCTGGCTCGGCTGAGACCTAGACCTAGCCCCTTCACGGTGAGGGGTCACCTGTCCAGGTTCGCTTACATGTTGCACCGCGGACACCCAGACCCGGGCGCCTGCACAGACCTCGCCGACCTTATGGGACTCTTCGGCAGCCGGCGCCCGGCCTACCGCTCGCTCCTCCCCCGCTGGGACCTACCCTGGGTGCTAACGAGGTTGAATTCTGCCTGATTCGAACCCTTACAGTGGCCCGTTCGCAGATGTGACACGCTACACGTGCTTCCTGCTGGCCCGGGCTACCACCTCACGGGGGAGCGAGCTACACGCGCTTAGGCGCGTCCTATCTGCTTACAGTTCTGAGCGGACGGGTCCGTGCTACTTCTCACTGCCCCAGCCTTCCTTGCCAAACAGGTCTCCTCTGACCGCGCCGCAGGTTTCACCTTACGGCCGCTACGAAACAAACCCCTGTCACAGGAGACCAGGTAACAGGATCCCGTGCGCACCTTTTGACTGCTCTGCGACAATCTAAAGCCTTCCGCAGAGGGCGTGCACGCCTCTCCCTACCTCTGAGACCGGCGGAATGACATAACAGCCCAGACGTTCTCTTCCTGGCTCCCTGAGTCATATGCTCCGCCTATCAAGATATCTCCCTGCAGGGAGCGAAGAGGCTGCACATATGCGCACACGAGGTACGAGCCATGGCCACGAGCGCCACGTTTGGTAGAAACTGCGCTGTCACGGACATCGTGGCTACCGTGGACGGGAAGACTGAATCTGTATTCGCCCGCTTCTGCCTCAGGGACCTGGCGGGCCAGCGAGAGAATCTCGCATTGGTGGGGGACATCGCCGCGGCGCAACACTCCCTCCCGGCGCCACCGGCGCCGTTGGTATGCACTTCGCTAAAATTGTCGGGAGTTTGCGACTGGGAGGACGGCTCTGTTCCCTCCTAGGGAGTTGTCATGCGGCACCCTCCGCCTCATCGCAATTCTTCCACAAAGTCATGTCATCAGTAATGTTTTTGAGGAAACAAATTCATTTTTCTCTAAAAGGTATTTTTTCGAAAAATACTTACCGATGACATGACTCGGATGGCCCTCCCACCTGCCCCGCTTGCCGCTTTCGAGCGAAGTATCTGACTGGTTGGTCTCGTGACAGGAACCGGTAAGGAAGGAGCGGGAGATAACTCTCGGCCCCTCTGGGGTTCCCCGAGTGCCTAGCGGGTTGTGTAGGCACACAACGGGTAAGTAGGCTAAAATTGAGCTAGTAGTAGACATTTCCACAAAGTCATGTCATCGGTAAGTATTTTTCGAAAAAATACCTTTTAGAGAAAAATGAATTTTTAGTACCTTCTGGGGTTATTGGCAAGCAGTTTGTACTAGTCACAACATACACACATGAATACCAGCCAGAATCTACGTAACCTAAGGGATACATCACACAAAGCACACAAATGTCATCCAAAACCTGTAGTATACAGAAAGGACTGAAGCCTATGTACACGGACAGCTATCACCTAAGACACTTAGAATACTGACTTTTCCCCCAGTGTGAGCAGCGACACAGCATGGCAGCAGGTAAAGATAATTTCACATAAGTCAACCATTAATATTAACAATAACAAGAAAAAAAGTGTTCACAGAAACTGCAGGTGTTTTGTTTACATTTTCTTTACAGGTGGTTTGCATTCTGCATTTGATAAGCAGTCCCGAATATTTGGGGATGGAGACACAGCTAGCACAGTAAGGGCAGCAGCAGCAGCTGCTAGCAGTCGTGGTGGTGATGACGATGATGACACTAGTGAAGGTGGCTTCTCTGATGAAGAGAAGTACACAAATGAAGGTATAGTTCTTCAGCTTTGTGTCTGGATATAATTACAATATACATGTTGTTTGTCCGTCTCTTTTAGAAAGCACCTGCCTGAATGGGTCCTTCTCTGTTTGAACAGTGGAAATGACATTTTTAATGTTCCTACCTGATGATTATGCAGGCGGTGCACATTAACCCATTTAGTCCCGGGACCCTGCAGCAGGAGATGGACTGATCATGATAATTCAAGGGTAGTGCTAGATGAGCTTGGCGCCTTCAGGTGCCAAGCTCATCTGGCACTACCCTTGAATTATCATGATCAATCCACCTCCTGCAACTGGTACATAGTCATTCAGTAATACTTCCAAAATGAAGCTAAAAGGGTTAATGTGGACATACACCTCACTCCAAGTCTGCATGTGATTTGACTAGATATAGAATCCCAGCGCACAAAGGCCATCAGGCCGTCGTCAGTCGCCGTTGGCCCACGCACAACTGTGCGCAGGCCAATGGCGGCTGACATCGGCCTGATGGCCTTTTGTGCATTCAGATGAGGAGAAATGCTCACATGTCAAAAGAAAAGGGATGACTGCTGTCATGCTTAGGTGCATGTAGTCTGTACTAACAGGTTGGAAAAAGTGCAAGTAAGAGAGGTGCAATAACATCTTTAAAAAGTGAAGGACTTCAAGTGCACTTTCCTGTCCAAGCTTCTTGAGAAGGTTGTCCTCAACCAACTCAACCTCCACCTCGCCGACAACAACCTCCTCAGTCCCTTCCAGTCTGCCTATCGCAAACATCACAGCACTGAAACAGCCCTTCTACATATCCTTAACGACCTGCTTCTCTTTACTGACTTGGGCAACATCTCCCTTCTTACGCTATTCGATCTCTCTGCCGCCTTCGACACCATAGACCACTCTATCATCCTCCACCGCCTTCACCACTCCTTTGGCATCACTGACTCTGCTCACTCCTGGTTTCTCTCCTACCTCTCCGACAGACAGCAGTCCGTCACCATCAACGGCATCTCCTCCAACCCAGTCAGGCTGTCCTGCGGCGTTTCACAGGGGTCCGTCCTGGGCCCGGTCCTTTTCACACTCTACACCTCCCCCCTGTCCAACATCATCCAGTCTCACCACATACACCACCACCTCTACGCTGACGACTCACAACTACTAGACAAAGACAAACTCGACAACACTCAGACACTACTGACTCGCACAGCTGACTGCTATGAAGACGTGAAAAACTGGATGACAGCAAACAAGCTCAAACTGAACGATGACAAAACGGAAGCCATGATGGTAGGCACTCGCCAGAAACTTTCCCAGCTCCCTCCCTCTTTCCACCTTCAACTCGACAGCACCCCCATCTCCCTCTCTGACTCGGTCAAGAACCTTGGCGTTATCCTCGATTCCTCTCTTTCCATGACCAGCTTTGTCTCCGCCACGGCCCAGGCATGTTATTTCCACCTCCGCCGCATCAGTCAGATCAGAAAATACCTCACTACCGAAGCTGCCACCAAACTCGCTGTCTCTCTCATCTTATCTCGCATCGACTACTGCAACTCTCTCCTTTCCGGCCTTCCTCACTCCACCACTCTCACTCTCCAGCGCGTCCAGAACAATGCTGCCCGCCTCGTCCTGAGAAAGAACAAATCCGACCACATCACTCCCCTGCTCAAGCTCCTTCACTGGCTCCCCATCCCCCAACGCATCCAGTACAAGATTCTGTCTCTCTGCTATAAATCCCTGAACAACTACGCTCCTGCCTATCTCTCCAACTTACTTCACCCCTACACTCCTCCCCGCTCCCTCCACTCCGCCTCCGACCCTCTCCGCCTCCTCATCCCCCGCACCAAACTCAGCACTTGCGGCCCCCGCTCCTTCTCAGTATACGGTCCATCCACCTGGAACACTCTCCCACTCTCACTCCGTCAGAAACACTCGCTCTCCTCCTTCCAATCCGCCCTCAAAACTCACCTCTTTCAACAGTTCTAGCACTATATCACCACACTCCCCACCCCAAGCTGACCGTCGTAATGTATTTTCACTATTTGTGTTGCGTGAGTCATTGTCTAAAGCGTGCGCATGCGTGTGCGAGCTGTTAGTGCGCGCTTAGAGTTATAATTATTATAAGATAAGCGCATTATAAATACCATAATTATGTGCCCAAAATACCAATGTGTAATGTAATTTAACCCCTCTGTGCTAGCAGCCACAGGTACTATGAACAGTGTTCATGGCTACCTGCACATGTGGGTTAAAGGGGGAAGTCAACACAACATGGGGACTTATTTGTAGTGGAACGCTATAACAAAACAAGATGGGATGAACCATAACCCACAAAGTCCCGTCTGTATGAGAGCTGTCCTTACTGTCAAGGGTCTCTACCTTTTGTCTTTGACCTGATTCTGATGTTAAAATATGTCCTTTTGAAAAAAACCTAGATCTGTCAGTGCACCATAGTGAATTCTAAAAGGGGCGCAGTGCATACGCATCATTGGTTTGTCAAACGTCATTTGTCATGACATTTCTTGTTATTACGTGATATGAGTTTCACTTTCACTTTAAGACTTAAGAAAATGGTGACAAAACTAGAATTTCACGGTACAGTTTCAGTTTTGCTATAATTGGCGTGAAATCAGGTTGACTTTACCAAGCTACATGACATATTAAGTACACTTGCATGCTCTTCTGAAAGCGCGTTGGTGTGTGTGTGCGCGTGTGTGTGTGCGCGCACTCCAAATATCTCTAAGAGGCATAGATCCTCATGCGCCCTCCGGGCGCATGAGAATCTATGCCTCCTGGAGAAGTGTGCATGTGTGTGTGTGAGAGAGAGAGAGCAAGAGAGAGAATTATGTCATATTTAGAGTATTGCGTCAATGTTTGCGTGGTGATGGAGTCGCTTCTTTTATGTCACTGCCACTGTGTGACTTTCTCCAGATGTCAAGGTTTTTTACTGTTTTAATTTTTTTCCAAAATGAATTAATTTTTACTGAAGAAGTTGAAAGGGTACACAGATGGCTAACGAACTCATCCAATGTCGGTCTCCAAACTAGCTATATCCAAAAGTAAGTAAGTATGACAAAATTTACAGACTCTAATCTGGGTCAGCTGACTTTCTATAAAAGGTCATTTGTGTCTTCAATGAGACATCCTATTACAGTATGCTCAGAGGCTCTCTTAGCCACCCCTTGAATAAAGTATTGCGCAAAGTTTCAAGCTTTTGCGTACAGAAATATCGGAGATTCTCTTGTTTACATAGATATGCACGCGCGCACACACACACACACACACACACACACACACACACACACACACACACACACACACACACACACACAATCATACGCACATACAGCGCTTCGTGCCAACTGTACATTCAGCAGCGAGGTTAGCGTAACTAGACGTGATGTAATTTTTATCTTGTTAACCTTGTTACTTGAGTTGTCAGAGGTTTAGGCCTGCCCAACCCACCGTGACCCTTCCTAAAAAGTCCCTTCTATAAATAGAAGGGACTTTAAAAAATCAGCTAGCACAAAGAATTTTGTAAAATCAGTGTAGTACATATACAAAATGTACATAGTTCGGCCACAATAATGTTCTGACACAAAGGATTTTGATGTCATTAAATTTATCTGATTTAATATTATCTTTGTGTTGGGAAATGTTAATGATGTGACGGCTGCTTTATTGGTGCACTTTCAGAAGAGCATACAGGTGTACTTAATATATCATGTAGCTAGGTAAAGTGAACCTGATTTCACACAAATTATAGCAAGACTAAAACTGTACCGTGAAATTATAGTTTTGTCACCATTTTCTCAAGTCTTGAAGCAAAAGTGAAACTCGTATCACATTACATATAAAATTACGTAAAAACAACAAAAAAAACGTCATGACAAATGACGTTTGACAATCCAATCACACGTAGGCACTGCGCCCCTTACACAGCTCACTGACGCATTGGCAGATCTGTAAGACTTTTTCAATAAAAAGATATTTCAAAATCCGAATCAGGGCAAGAACAAAAGGTGGAGACCCTTGACAGCAAGGACAGCTCTCATATAGAAGAGACTTTGTGGGTTTTGGTGCATCCCATCTTGTTTCATATTCTGTTGTTGCCAAACTAAAGCTTCGATTTTTGGCTCAGGTGCGAAGCCAAAGTGAGTCTATGTTCTGCGCCAGTTGTCGTCTGTCTGTCATCCGTCCACTGTCGTTCATGGTAAACTTTAATGTTGGAATTTTCTTGGGGACTGTTCAAGCTACAAACTTGGCCCAAGGATACTTTGTGGCAAGACCTTTCTATGCATACCAATTTCAATGACCTCTCAAGGCCAAGGTCATAGGGGATCAGGAAATATATGAAAAATAGCTATTTTTGACATAATTTCTTTTTTCTCAAATACTATTTACAACTTCAAACCCAAACTTGGTACAAAGATACCTGATGGTAAGACCTATCTATGTATACTAATATGGATGACCCCTTGGAAAGGTCAAGGGTCACAAGAGCTCAGGAGATAGGTCGAAAATAGCCATATTTTGACAAGAAATGTTTTTTCTCAATTACTATTTTCAACTTCAAACCCAAACTTGGTACAGAGATACCTGATGGTAAGACCTATCTATGTATACTAATTTAGATGACCCCTCAGAAAGGTCAAGGGTCACATGAAGTTGGTAAATGTGTGTAAAATGCCAATTTTTGATAGAATTGTAGTTATCAACATTTTGGCAAACTTTTCAATCAAATTTGGCACAAAGGTAGATGATGATAAGACTTTCCTGTGTATTTTAATTAAGTCGACACATTGCAAAGCTCAAGGGTCACGAGTTTCACATATGTGTGTTAACTGACTAAATTTTGAGAAAACATGGATTTTGCTGGTGCAGAAGCCATCCCTTTACTTATTGTCACGCATGTGTTGATTAGTCATACATATGAGCCATAAGGGCTTTGCCTTTCGTATTTTAAAATCTGTCTGCTACTGATTCTGTTGTATTAGACTACAAAATAAGTCCCTATGTTGTGTTGACTTCCGGTCCCCTTTGAGCCTAGTTTTGTGACGTTTCTTTTAACAGCAACAGAGAAACAAGTACAAAAGCCAGAGAAAGCTCTTGAGTACAGAGACAAAGGGGCCAGACCTAAACATGAACACCATAAGCCTCGTGACCTTGCTCTGCGGAAATATCAAGAGGAGTTAGCTGCCCCAGCTCTTGCGGGACATAACACCATCATTTGTGCTCCAACGGGCTCAGGAAAGACAAGAGTGGCATTGCACATTGTTCTTCAGCACCTTAAATCTGGTTCCCTAGGTGAGAAATGGGGTAAGGTGAAAATTGGGGTGGGAGATGTGGGTCAAACGTTTTGCAGTAGACTTGATTGTATCTGACCTGTCACCAGATGTGCGTGCGTGTGTGTGTGTGTGAGTTTGCATGCGTGCTTGTGTGGGTGTGGGTGTATGTGTGCGTGTATCTGTGCCTATGTTGCATATTCAGGCCAGAGACAATGTCAGGGACTGACAGCTGTTGTTCTGCCACTTTCTGAATGAATCAAATATGCATCTGTAGACTGAAGCTTTGCTGTGACCACGTTGTTGTTGTTTTTTTAAAATTTTGCTGAATAGACAGATTGATGTTTTGTAGCTATTCTGGCAAAAAAGGCAACTTGTGACTTTGTATGATGTTGTGACACGAGTTCATTGAAGTGCTGGCTGATAATTAAGTTTTAAACTCCCACAAACCAAATTACTTTCAATTTCATAGAATGGAAGTCATTTAGTTGTGGGAGTTTACGAGTTAAGCAGTGCTTTGTTTACATTCTGTTTCTTCTTAGGCACGAGAAAAGTGGTGTTCCTGGCTCGGACAGGGCCACTTGTTGCTCAGCAGTTCAAGAACTTCAACAAGTTCTTGTCTGAATACCCAGTGAGTAGTGTATTCTTTCAGACTTTGTCAGAGATGTTTTATGTACATTTTCCACAATGCCAGAGGCATAGAGAGTTGTCTTGCCTCTGTCTGTTCACTGCTGCAACCAGTGACCTTTGATCGAAAAAGTCCAGACCAAAAAGGTGGCTGCCAGACGTGTAAAAAACCCTGATATATTAATGAATTGTGTTGGAACAGCTTTTTCTAATTGTGAGTTTTTTCTGTTGGGTTCCTGTCTTTGAACGGGCTCACTGACTGCTCGAGTGGAGCCATTATGTACCTATGTGAAGATGAGGAATTTGATAATGTCATAATAATGCAACCCAGTCCCCAGTGGCAAAACATCATCGGGTCCACGATGGCTGCAGTGGGCCCACGCACAGCTGTTTGTGGGCCCACTTTGACCGTCATGGGCCTGAGGACCTTTGTTTACTGGGGTGAGCATTGTACACAGCTGTGCATTGGCCAACTAAGGCTGATGTCTGCCGTAGGACCTTTTGCTTACTGGATGACATTTGTTTGTTCTTTTATCAGGCAGTGAAGGTGACGGGAGAGAGTGAGCACAGTCAGAATCTTCACGGCTTGATGGACAGCTATGACATTCTGGTCCTGACACCCAAAATTCTGGAAAACCACCTGACTCCTGACAAAATACCCTCTCTGTCCGTGTTCTCCTTGATCATATTTGATGAGTGTCACCACACTCGTAAGGGGGAGCCATACAACTCAGTCATGAAGAGCTACCTGAAGTCCAAGATGGAGGGAAAAAGTGGCCTCCCACAGGTTTGGAGAAATAAATGCATTCTTACATGAGTACTTTCAAACACATGCTTACACTTGACAACCACATGCATGCAGGCACAGACATACTCAAACACGTAAATGCACAAACTTACATACACTAACACATGCACGCGTGCACACAGTCTTCACTCACTTGCACACATACAGACACACATGCATGCAGGCACACAAGCATGTGTTACACATTAACACAGTCACTCACACACACAAACACACACACACATGCGCACACACACATACACACACACACACACACACACACACAAACACACTTGTTAATAATAATAATGATAATGGGTATGTATATAGCGCCTAACCTCCTGACAGAGCTCTAGGCGCTTTACAATGGACAAACATCAAGCAGACATAAATATACAAATAAACATTAACAAAATAAAAGAACATAACCAAACAACCACAAAAACAACAACAACAAACCCAAAAACCACTGGTGTGTATGTGCACATACATGATCACACACACACACGCACACACACACATGAACAAGAATAAGTCATCAGTAGGCAGACTTAAAAAATACGTTTTGAGTGAGCTTTTAAACGAATGACTGCACTGCACTGTGCGTAGCGTATTTCTTGTGGGAGGCTGTTCCATAGCAGCTTGAGGACTCTGGTACGAAAAACAACGCTAACTGTTTACTTACTTTTCTGCATTGTGTGCTAAGCAACTAAGTAATTCTGTTAAGAGTTCATTTCTTGATCCGGTGCGCTTGCCAATTAACGGCTTGTAATGACATATTCAGCACAAGCAAACCTTAGCTGGACGGATCTTGCTCTCCACAGTGAGCTACAGGATGTTGTCTCGAGGCAGGTGGAGTCGCAAGCCGTAGGCAGAGAGCTACATGAAATGTATTGTTTTCTCAAAACACATTACCGATGGTATTACTAATAGGAATGGTTTCTTAGCTAGTCTAATTTTAGCCCAAAATTGTTGTGTACGAGTATGGCCATGATGGCAGGTGAGGGGCGCCATAGCCTAGGCGGAAACCTGGGTAGCCTCCCTTCCGGTCCAACCACGCATGCGCTCAGCGCTTAATACCTCAGTCAGTTTCTTTGCTAGTCGATAGTAGGTTGTGTACGTCAGTGTCTCTCTACGATTCGGACTGTGTCTTCTTCGGGGAAGTTTTGTGTGCTTGAGGGATTTCCTTCTCTGTGAGCCTTTGGCTTGGACGCTTTCGTGTGGTTCCAAAGCTCTTTGGTGTGTCCGTTTTTCCAAGACTGTTGGACTATCGGAACGTGACAGCGCCTTGTGAACTTTACTCACTCGCTCGTGCCCGGTCCGGCCGGAGTGTCTGACTCTGCCTTGTGCCCTCTTGCTTCGCCCTTCTGCTAGCCTCGAGGACCTGTGTAGGCTTGTACGCTGCCTGTGACTTGCAGTGCTGTTTCCAACTTCGCGGACTGGTTGTGACTGTGGTTTCTGCATGCTTCGCCGTTCACAGATCTTTGGGTCCATGACTCGCAGGCATACAAGAACACTGAGATGACTAAGGAGCGCATCAGTCTGATCTTGGAGCAGAGTGTGATGTTTCTGTCCTTCCATATGGTCTTCAATCTTGTCAGTGCTGTTGTTGTCTGCGCAATCCTGGACAGTATTTCTGGTTTTGATCTCTCATCTGTCACAATGGCTCCTAAGTATTTGAATTTCTTAACTGTTTCCAGTTTTTGGCCTCCAACCATGATTTCAGTGTCAATGCCACTGGCGTTATTGGTCATCAGTTTGGTCTTCTCTGCACTGATTTCCATCCCATATGCAATGGCTGTACTATCCAGCTTTTCCACCAGCTAAGCTAGCTCCTTCTCTGTTCCTACAAGACCATCAATGTCGTCCGCAAAGCGCAAGTTCGTGATTGTTCTGCCTCCAATACTGAAAGTTCCTTCATGATCTTTCAGAGTGTCCGTCATGATTCTTTCCAGGAAGATGTTGAAAAGAGTACGTAGTAGGTGAGAGCAAGCAGCCTTGTCTGACTCCAACTGTAGTCCTAAACCAGTTTCCTATTTTGCCGTTGAAGCAGACTGCGCTAGTGGCCTTGTTGTAAAGGTTTGCTATGACTTTGATCAGGTTGGCATTGATGTTGTATAGCTTCATGGTAGACCAAAGGGCTGCATGCCCTGTCAAACGCTTTCTTAAAATCCACAGACATGATCAAGGTCCTGCTGGTGCTGGAGGTATCTCTCACATAGAATTCTCAGGTTGAAGATCTGCTCAGTTGTGCTGCGCCCTGATCTGAAGCCTGCCTGTTCCTCAGCTATGATTTCCTCTGCCTGTGGCTTCAGCCTGTTCAGTAGGATCTTTAACCTGACTTTGCTTGGGTGGGATATAAGACTGATCGTGCGATAGTTCTGGCATTGATGTAAGTTGCCTTTTTTGGGGAGAGTTATTATAAGTGATGCCTGCGAGTCATGGACCCTCACAGCAGACCTTGAAAGGAGGATACAAGCCACTGAAATGAGATGTTTTCGAAGGCTTCTTGGCATCTCATACAGAGATCACATCACAAACGAGGAAGTGGGAAGCAGAATCAGGCAAGCCATCGGGCCCTATGAAGACTTATTAGCCATTGTGAGAAAACGCAAACTGAAATGGTATGGGCATGTCACGCGTTCAGCAGGGCTTGCCAAAACAATCCTGCAAGGCACTGTGCAAGGAGGACGAAGGAGAGGAAGACAGAGGAAAAGATGGGAGGACAATATCTCAGAGTGGACAGGACTGAAGCTGGGCGATACGCTGAGAATGGCAGAGAACAGAGAGGATTGGAGGGAGCTGGTTGCCAAGTCATCATTGGTGCCCCAACAGTCGGCAAGACTATGGGATATAGATAGATAGATAGAGATTATAAGTGATTGGGTCCATGGTGTGGGCCAATCCCCTGACTGCCAGATCTTATTGCAGATTATTAGTAAGGCGCTTATCGTGTCTTCTCCCCCTTCTTGGACTAGCTCTGCAGGGATGTTGTCTGCTCCTGCTGCCTTCCCTTTTTTCAGTGCCTCTACTTCTTCTCAGAGGATGGGATAGTTGCCATTGTTGGTCACGGGTGGGTTGACAAGTATGCCTGGGTCCCCTGTAGCTCGGTGGTTGTACAAATCTAAGCAGTACTCTGTCCATCTCTTCAGTATGTCTTGGTCTTCCGTAAGACAGTTCCCTCCACTATCTTGAATGATCGAGGAGCGTCCTTGTTTTACACTGGTCAGGTCTTTCACCAGCTGGTATGCTTTTTTGCTATTATTTTTGTTCAGATTTTCTTCTACGTGTTTACACTGATCTTCAATCCACTTATTCTTTGCCTTTTTCATGCTTTTCTTGATATCCTGGTTAATTTCCCTGTATTGTTTAGCTCCTTCTACCTCTGATTTCTTTTTCTTTAATTCTCGACGCTTGTCACATAGAAGAAAGATGTCAGCTGTAACCCAAGGTTTCTTTGCTTGTCGGTGTTTGCCAAGGATCTCACTGGCTGTTTGGCAAGGTAAAATCTCAGGCACTGCTTCCGTCCGGCGCTCCTGGGAAGGGGTAGAGCGCCCTGCGTGAGCATACACTGTGAACTTTTCTTCGTTCGTTTACGCGGTTCGTATTGCGTGCCTGCGGGGGCACGTTCGCTCACATTTAATTTGTGCGCTATATTTTGCAGTTGGCAAGTCCGCACCTGTACACGATGTAGACAATTCCAATGGCCGAGTGATGGACATGCTATTTGCCTTCCCTCTTCTGCCTGTACCTTCTCGCACCCGTGCCTGGTCTGCGCCCCCTGGCTGGAAGAGCAGTGGACCCAGTTATGGAGCTTTTACCGCCGCGAACGGCCGACACCAGCACGGATAAGGGGTACAACACCGGTAAGACCCACAGATCCAACTAGTGGCTATTACCAGGTGTCAGTACCGTCAACGCCACTGCTTAGGCCACGAGTCCGAACTCTTACGCTGGCAGCTCCCACAGACCCGCCTAGTGACCACTGTCCGGTCGCATATACGAGCTAAGCCTCGAGACGGACCCCCTTCTCGGCACAAGGATGCCACTCCGGTAATCCCCACAGACCCGACTAGTGGCTCTTACCAGGCGACAGAACCGTCAACGCCGCGACTTTGGTCGCGAGCCCATTCTCTAACGCCGGCAGCTCCCACAGACCCGCCTAGTGGCCTCTGCCCGGTTCCGCCGACTTCATCGGCACGAGGTATGACACAGGAACAGGCTTCAGCACCGGTAGCTGTCTCAGCCCCGACTTTGCTGCTTCCAAGAAGGTGGAGCCTCGTCCTCATTGCACTCCTAACGCAATAGGTCAGCGCTCCGGACAGGACCTTCCCGAGTGGTTCCTGCCCAGTTATGCCGATTGTTCGGCAAGAGATAAGCTACGAGAGCAAGCTCCATCGCCGGTAGCAGGTACAGACCAGAGAGGACGGCTCTGGCAACTCTCCTAGGGCAAGAACGCAGCACTCCAGACAGGATGTTTCGGGACCGCGCCCACACGAGCGTGCAAGCCGGACGCACTCCCACCCTTCCACAGGAAGCAGTAGTCGACGGGCTGCGTTCCATCGGGACCATGAGTCCCGTCCTCGTTCGCCGCCATACAAGTCTGCGCCTGCACGCTTGTGGGGACTTCCTATGACCGAGGCATGAGCAGGCCTGCTGCCTATTCGGTTTCGGCTGGGCCTCCGCTCTCCCATGCGTTGTCTGCGCCCCTGACTAGTGACGAGCAGTGGTTCCAGCCTGGGGGTTCTATCGCCATGACGGCCGACACCAGGCCGAGAGCAGCCGCCGGCTAACGATTGTAACACCCCCGCGGAGCTGATGCATTCCCCGGATGTGGTGACTCGGACTGCACGAGAGGGGCCACCCCGTACCGATCCTAGGACTTTGGCCATTTTGCGGGAGTACGCCCCTCCAAACTGTCGAGACCAGGCCAGCACAGGCGTACATCGTCTCGCTCCTAGGGCAGTGACAAGTACCCTCGAACGGACGAGACTGCTAGACCATTCGGCAACCTCTCGTCAAAACAGGGAGTTAGGTGAACCCAACATCGAGCGAGCTCGACCCACCTTCTTCCCGTTTGGACACTAACGCTGCACGGGCTACGCCACACGCATTCCGGCCCAGCACAGGCGTACGGTGTCCGGCCTAGGGACCTTGCCGTTACCCTAGACGGGATTGGACTACTGGGCCTTTGGCCGCCTGCTCGGCACATAAAGTACTACGAGCTCAGCCTTGGCGATTGCTTGCCACGCCTACCCTTCCTATGCGGCCCTAATCTGTGGATGTTCGGCGCCCCGGCCAAAGTCCGTGACAGGTACCCAGGGAGGCCAAAGAAGAGAAGGAGTTTTCGTCCCACCTAACTCCCGGTTGCGCTACGAGGCTTGGCGTTAGGAGTTCCGAGCAGATACCCGTGCCCCGTCCTTCTTCACGCATACGGGACAGGTCGCCTCAACCCGGGGGATAAGCCAGCATATACTTTTGACGTCCCGACCTCGTCCTGTGACAAGTACCCTCGGCAGGATGAGACTCATGGACCAGGGGGCGGTCGCTGGCCATTTCGGTCCTACAAGCCCGACCTCACGTTAGGTTACCACTCCTCGGACTTGGCCGATTCACGCCTGGTCGTTCAGCTCAGAGAGTAGCCAGTCTGAGTCTGACCCGCAACGTCCTTGCACTACCCACCTCCCAGCTGCAAGTCCAGACGCGGCTTCTGAAGCACGGCCCTCCTAATCCTCGGCATAGATCCAGCACTGACGTTCAGCCTTACGCTCCTAGGTCAGTGACAGGCGCCCACGACCGGACAAGACTGTGGGACTATCGTGCTCCCGCTCGTCGGATATAAGTTGAGGGACGAGCCGGGCTCATGTCATCTCACTCTTCACAGCCTTCTGGTTGTTTCTGGGTTTGGTCACAGCCTTACTGCGCGCTTACCAGAACTTCGCTCACCGACTACTGCCACATTCCAGCCTGCCTCTGCTTGCCATCTACAATAGCCAGCCAGTACCAGTCGCCTTTGCTAGCCTCATATCATCACTGCCGCTGCCACGGCAGTTTAGCCTATGCTCTTTAGTTTTCAGCTGGCTGCCCGCCGGCGCGCGCCAGCACACTTAGAGATCGGCTTCGCGGGAGCACTGAGATAGCGAGGCAGCCTCCTTCCCCTTACTATCAGCGCGCTAAATACCATCACTGATAAGGCGCCAGCTATGCGGTCTCGCTTCCGCTGAGGATGCGAATAGCGCAGCAGCCGTCTTTGTTTACAGTACTACTGCGCTTGACCCCGATTATCTCTTTGCCTCTGCTGCATACATCGGCGAATAAGCTGTAAATTACAGATGTTGTCTGTAAACCGGATTTAATTCACCTGCAGTTGTGAGTGACTATTTGAACATACGTCGTCTTTTAGAGGAGAAATTGTACTATCTTTGGACACCAAACATGCTGGGGTAATCTGCGTGGATGTGTGTCATGCACTGGCTCAAAGTATCACTAGGAGACGGATTAGATGCAGCCTTCCGTTAGTTTATCAAACTTTTTATCACATCACTGCTCATAAACAAAAGTTTTTTGAAAGTTCAGACAAAGTCAGTGATGTCAACAGATGTCTTAACTGGCATATCCCATGCTAAAAACTTCAATCAACATACCTGAGTCCTGTTACAGACGGTTTGGTGGGCCAAGTGAAAACGGTAATCCATTCAAAGCACGCCGACATGAAGTAGGCAAATTTACCGATTCAGTCAATGTTTTTAACAATATCACAATTTTAACACAGTTTAAAAACAATACACAAAGCAGAGGTTCAACTATTTGTATTTGCTGTTCAGAGATTCAGTTCCGGCTAAATGTCATTAAAATGGCTTAAAATGAGTGTGTCTAAAAAGTCACTATGATCCTGCGTCTAAACTTGATAGGCCGATCAGTGTCATTTTTTGGACGTCTAACGGTCTTCTACCACAAAGTCTACACAAAGAATTCACGGCCTCCAAATGTCTTGGAAAGGAATGTTCATTCTCCATGGCTTTAACACACGATACTTTACTGACATAAATGCATCAGATAAAGGCACATACACATAGTGATACATCCGGCACTGAAACCCAGTTTTTTTTACACACTCGCACTGTCTACCGCGGAAGGAAAGTTCCTCGAACTACACACATTTTAATCACGTAATAACCACAGAAGTCAAAGCTGATTACAAAAGAAACTTACATGAGCTTGAAGAGGACATTTTCAAGCATAGTATTACATAATGATATTTACGATTGAAACTTTTTAGCCACGGTAATAATAAGTTATTAACAGGCTAAACTGGTCACATGCCTGAAAGCCTTCAACAGGAAACAAAGAGCGCTACGCTTCCCGCCTGCAGCTCGGCTGAGACTGCAGTGACTCGCGCGCACTTATCAGTGAAGTGGGTCACGGCCGGGTCAGAGCCAAACTAAAGAGAGCGATTTCCAGAAGGGTAAACTTCCGTGCTGCGTCTCCATTATCAGCACCTTGGCAACTCCTTTGGGTTGGCGTGGAAAACTCCCAGCGAAACATTAGGAAAGGTATACCCTGCTTGAGTCTGGCTAACTGAAAAGCAAATTTTAAATAAATTTTTAGCTCACGACCTCAAACTAAGACTAAATCAGATAGGAAGAGTCCATTGCAGTTACCTTAGGTACTGTTTGGACCTAGACTAAAAACATAACAGTGCTGTCTTGGGTAGTTTACCCAAGCGGCACAGCATAGGAGAATTATCTCCCCAGCCCATAATAATAAATTTTCTTTGCCTGACAGTTGGGCCAATTTCTGGCCTGACTGCCTAGGTGTGCAGCTGCTTTTCTTTTCTCTTTCGAGTAATGAGTGGCATGATGGAAGACCTATTTGGGTCCATATCATCGTCCACTAGTACAAACAGCAGTGCTAACTCGAGACAGTCCCCCAAAAGAAAAAAGCGTAAAAAGCGGAAATCTCTTTCGCCAAAATTATCCCGCCAACATTGGCGTGGGGAGCGTAGGCTGTCCTCCTCCTCCTCGTCTGCCTCCCAGACACAAATTAAAACAAAAAATGACTCTGATGCTGGTCACCGGGCAAATTTCTTGCCTGATGGTAGCACAGTTCTACTGACTGAACAAACTGATATAAGTGAGACAGTTGCCCCCGCCGACTCCCTTGATACGCCCGGCCCTCACTTGGAGGAGGGCCTGGCGGCGGAGGATGGCGAAGGGGTCGATCAATATCAAACTATTTCGAAAAAGAAAAACCTAAAAAACAGAAACAGAAGTCGGATCGGAGGGGTCGCTGGTGGAGCTGCCCCCGAAGTGGCCGCGGAGGAGTGGTGCAGGTTCCCGGTCCGGCTTAAGGACCTGGGGACCGGTTCCACTCAAATCCGCGACCATGGTTTGCAGCAGCCGCATATTTGCGGGGCTGTGGGGGTGTCTCCATCCGAGATCTCTCTGAGACCCATTGGGTTTGACATATGGATAATTTCTTGCCCTAATGAGAGGGCACAGAGAAAACTTCAAACTAGAAAAAACATAGGTGGTGCACATGTTGAGTGCACCATTCCAATTCCAAAAGTGGTGGGCGTTGTCCACGGTGTTCCCCATGTGGAGGACCCCGTGGAGATCGCCCACTCTCTAAATAACCAGGGACTAAATACCACGGTTGTCCGACTCACTAATCGAGACAGTACAGCCTCCAGGGCAATAAAAATAGAGTTTATAGGCGTAACCAGCCTTCCAGCTAAAATCATAATTGGTGCCCTACTCTGCTCGCTCGAGCCGTATGCACCTTCGGCGGCGCACTGTACCAACTGTTGCCGGTTGGGTCATACGGCAAGGACTTGCAGAGATGGGCACGCTACCTGCGTCCGCTGCAGTAGCAGGACTCACCGCCGTGCGGACTGTCCCGACACGGCGGTGCCGAAGTGCATAAACTGTGGAGGCCCGCATAGCGCGGCATATCAGAAATGCCCCAAAATTATCCTCTATAGAGAAGCAAACAGGTTAAGAAACCAAAACTACATACCCTACAGAACAGCGCTCTGTAGGGCGCAAACAGCTATCAGTCAGAAAGAGGAAGCTAGAGAAAATAAAACCTACGAGCAGGACCCACCAAACTTAGAACTGCCTGGACTAAAACTGCTACACCCACCAGGCGGCCCACAAAACCCCCACCTTCAAAAACTCAATCGTCAGTAAAGGATAGTAAAATAACTGAGGTGACAGTAGCCATAGTCACCTCAGATCAAAATAAAACTGATCAGTTGACATGCGACACCTTGTCGGTCGCTGTTTCTTCTATTTCTGATACTAAAACCGCTCCGGTTAAAGTGAACAAACCTACAGAAAGTCTCCCCCCGACTGCCAATCGGGTGGAGCCACTCCCCCCACCGGGACTTGGTTCCCAGGGCGATGGCGTATCCGAGTCAGGCTCGGAGAGTGAGAACCATGATCGCTATAACACTCATTTGTGGAGGAGGTCATTACTAGCAGACATGAATTGAAAGATGGATAGGTTCACACTGACAGCCAAAACTAAAGATTGGAGAAAGGTCATTCAGGCCCTATGTGAACTACAGGATAAAGCAGACAGATGGAAAGCCCATCTTGAATCCAAAGAAACTCTGTTAGATCGGCTTGAGGGAAATGAGTGAATAATATAGTCAATTCTTAGACTGATTCTGTTTAGCTTTTAATTTAGTTTTAACTACGTTTTAAACATAATAAAATAAATCTTATCTTTTAGTATAGTCAAATGAAGAGGACCGTTGTCTTGTGGGTAAAGAGGATGGCCTTTGGCCACGATATCTAATACCAGAGGGCAAATATATGAACTTGAGTGAGACACAAATCTTAAACTGGTCATGTGGTTTTACCTAATGACCCTTTTACCTATTTTAACCTCTGGTCCTTTCCCCCTGTTCCCCCAAATCATGTGTAAATAGCTAGTCCCTGATACTAGAGATAGGAAATAGGGACAGTAAGCCAGATTCAAGCGGGCTCATGACGAGATTGATCACCCGCCCACCCTTCCGTGCGGACGGGCCCCTGTGTGTTAGAAGGACCGAGCGGACTTATGTAACTTGGCGGCGGTCGTGCTCGCCGGACAGGCCGCCACTTCTGCGGACTGCTTCCCTCGACGGGGAGGCCAGCCGTCACCCTAGGCCTTCCTACTAGCAGGAGTACGGCCATCCAAGCTCTTGGAAAGTCCAGCAAGTTTTTCCACCCCTAGGTCAGGAACAAGCACCTTCGCCCCGGGCGGGACTACGGGACCAGTGTGCGGCCGCATGCCTTACTTGGAGCCTGTTCGGCCTCCCGATTCCTCGCGGCCTCTAGTAGTGTTTTTTGTGGGCAATTGCCGCGGTATTTTTGGTTGTGTGTGCACATTGTGAAGCGCTTAGAGCCTGGGAGGAAAGTTAAAGCGCTGTATGATAATGATCGTTTTTTATTCTCTTTGTAGCTTCGGCGGACGACACAGGGTCCCTCCGGGCCCTCAGGGCTTGGGATGAAGTATCCCTGGTCCCAGGACATCGCGCGTTGGCCTGTGGAGACGGCTCTGGACTACGCATGCCCGAGCCTCTATGGGACTTCGGTCCGCGCAGTGAGGATCGCAGGCGCCCGCCACTCGCCGCGGTTAGGGGACATCCTGGCTTCCCAGTCACCACCAACCGCACTGCGTACCAGTACCACTCCTCGGTTGACGTCTTGCCTGCGGCCACTTCTGGGGAACTGGTGCTTCAGGATGCCTCATGTGCTGCGTCCTCGACCTCCCGACCGTTAGGAAGCCGCTATGACAGACGCCGCGTGCTCTCCACACTGTACAAGTTCTTCGCCGCCCCATCCTTTCGCGTGGAGACCGCCCGAACTGTCGCGCCACAGTGCAGCCTACGGACTTGGCCGTCAACCTGGACCTGTTGGATGCGTTCTGCTCGTTCCCAGGCACCCTGTCTCCAGGCGTCACCTCCGCTTCCCCTTCGACGGCGTGGTCCACCTGTGTCGCACGCTTACCTTCGGTGTCAACTGCAGCCACTGTGTGTTCACCCGGATCATGGGCGCCTTACTAGACAAGACCAGGCGGACGTCTTCGTCTCCCACGTTGACCTGCCTACATGATCTTCTCGTGCAGAACCGGTCGGAGGCCTCTTTGGACAAGTTCTGAGATCCACTTCTAGATCTCCTCGACAGCCTCGGCTTCCTGGTCAACGTGAGCAAGTCCGAAAGCCCTCTGCGTCGACGCGACCCTCTCCGTTTGGGTCGCACACCTACTTCCTTTGTTCGAGACTGCCTCCGGCCTTTGGCCCCTGAATTTGCTGTCCCAACTCATCAACTGGCTGGAGCTGAAGGCGGTCTGGCAAGCCCTCCTTGCGTGGAATCTCGCCTACTACATCAGGAGTTACTGGTGCTGTTGGACAACTCCATGGTCGTCGCCTACATCCAGAAGCAAGACGGGACCCGCTCTCCCTCCCTCAGCATCCTCCTCTACCAGGGGCTCCGGTGGTGCGAGGATCGGGACATCATTCTCCGCGCGCGTCACATTCCGGGTCATCTGATTGTGCTAGCCGACTCCCTCTCCCGTCGTGGTCAGCTTCCCCATACCGAGTGGTCGCTGCGTCCAGACATTTTTCGAATGATCAGCGCAGCCTGGGAGACACCCATGATCGACCTCTTTGCCACGAGATGGAATCGCCAGCTCCCTCTTTTCGTCTCACCCATTCCAGTCCCTCTTGCCTGGGCAGTGACGCTCTCTCCGTCCCTTGGGACGGTCTGGTCGCCTACTCCTACCCGCAGACGGTGCTCATCCCCAAGGTTCTACTCAAGCTCAGAGGGTGCAATGCGATCCGGTTTCTGGTGGCTCCGTTCTGCTGGACCAAGTCGTGGACGACCAACCACCTGAACCTCGCCACGGCCCCCCCGCTACTGCTCCCCACATCGCGCATGATGCTCAAGCAACCACGGCAATCGCTGTACCACCAGTGCCCTGAGCGTCTCCTCCTCCACGCCTGCAGGTTGTCCGGCAAGCCCTCTCCGCTAGAGGCTTCTCAGGTGCGGCAGTGGACGCGATCGCTACAGCCCGCAGAACCTCGACCAGACGAGTACAAAGGCAAGTGGAGAGTACTCTGCGCCTGGTGTGATGACAGACGCCTCTCCCCCATAGATTTGACAGTTCCTCAGCTGGCAGATTCTTCCTCTGGCTACTCAACGACCAGCGGTTAATGCCGATCACCATCCGGGGCTTCCTGGCCATGATTGCTGACACGTACAGGCATCTGGGACGACCCGACCCGGGTTCCTGCAAAGACCTTGCCGACCTGATGGACCACTTCGGTCTGCAACGTCCCACTCTTCGCTCCCTGGTGCCGCGATGGGACCGGCCTTGGGTGCTTACTTGGCTCAACTCGGCCCGCTTCAAGCCGATCCAGTTGGCGAGACTACCAGACATGACGCGAAAGACTTGCTTCCTTATGGCCTTCACGTCAGCCTCCAGGGTCAGCGAGCTACACGCCCTTTCAGCTCGCCCCGCCTGTTTACAGTTTTGGACGGACGGTTCGGCTCAACTGCTACCCGACCCGGCCTTCCTAGCCAAGACCCGATCTCTTTGGCTGCCCCTCTATTGGTCACCATACAACTATTAAGAGACCCAGGCTCCACCCGTGACTCCAGACAACAGGACCCGGTGCGGGCCTTACGTGTGTACCTGCGCCGGACCAAGCCGCTACACAGGGGACGCACCCGCCTACTTCTCCCCCTGTCCCCAGGTAGAAATGACATCTCAGCCCAGACGATATCCTCCTGGCTTCGGTCGGTGATATGACCTGCCTACCAGGAACTCGCCCCTGATACAGCCAAACGCATAAACATCAGGGCGCACGAGATCAGAGCCATGGCCGCAAGCCTAGCATTCGACCGCAACTGTGCTGTCAAAGACATTGTGGCGGCCGTGGGTTGGCGAGTGGAGACCACCTTCGCACGCTTCTACCTGAGGGACCTCTCCTGCCAGTGCCAGAACCTTCGCTGGTGTGGGACATCGTGGCGGCGCAACACTCCCTCCCGGCGCCCTAGGCGCCGTAGGTATCTTTGCTAAAATTAGAGGGAGGTTGCTTGGGGAGGGCGGCTCTAGCAGCCTCGATGGCATGGGTAGGGACGTTATAGCAGCACCCGCCTCCTCTTCGGGATTCTTCCGATTAGTAATACCATCGGTAATGTGTTTTGAGAAAACAAATGTATTTTTCTTTAAAATGAATTTTTTTGAAAAATACTTACCGATGGTATTACTAATAGGAATGGTTTCTTAGCTAGTCTAATTTTAGCCCAAAATTGATGTGTACGAGTATGGTCATGATGGCAGGTGAGGGGCGCCATAGCCTAGGCGGAAACCCGGGTAGCTTCCCTTCCGGTCCAACCACGCATGCGCTCAGCACTTAATACCTCAGTCTGTTTCTTAGCGGACCAGCGGCAAGCGGGGCAGTTGGGAGGGACCTTCGAGTAATACCATCGGTAAGTATTTTTCAAAAAAATTCATTTTAAAGAAAAATACATTTTTCATATTATTTGAATGTAATTAGGACAACTTGGGATATTGTCTAAAAGTGTTACCACTCTTCTGCAGAGACTAGGCAGAGTTAACCCACTTGTGAATGTAGCCACTGGTAACCGGTGCTATGTATACAGAACAGCTACCAGTAGGTGGCTGCATGCACAAGGGAGTTGATTAACCCATAACACCCTGAACGACTATGACAGGATGTGGATTGACCACGATATTTCAAGGTTGGTGTCAGAATAGCTTGGCGCCTGTAGGCGCCAAGTTATTCTGACACCAACCTTGAAATATCATGGTCGATCTGTCTCCTGAACTACGATATAGATCTCAAAGGATATCTACGCAAGCAAGACGCAAGCAATTTGATAATTTCATCCTCAGGGTGTAACTCCAAGGCTGCATTTGCCAAATTTTAGAGGTGTCCCCTGATAACTATGTACCAGCGATATAGACCTCAAAGGATATCTACGCAAATTTGATAATTTCATCCTCAGGGTGTAAGCCCCCACCCGGGTCTGCCCTGGGGGACTTGGGTGGGGTTAGGTATTTTTTAGTTCCCAGGGTCACCCTGGTCAGCCCCACAGGGTGGGTTTTTCTCTCTATTCTGGGGCATGTGTTTCTGTCTACCCGAGGTCCATTCATCTGTATTTGCCTTTTTAAAACTCTCCCTACTGTCTGCACTGCCTGTAGCTCTTGATATTGGATGTGTGTTGCTAAATGGTCTTAGCTTTATTTATGCCCCATGTTGTAGGTTTATTTAATGTATTTGACCGGCTGGCGACATACATTCAATTTTCTGTTTAGTTTTTTTTTTCACAAGCAGTGCCGGCACGTCCTGAGAAAGCCTTGTTGCTGTCGGGACGTTAAGCAATGTACAATCAATCAATCCTCAGGGTGTAACTCCAAGGCTGCATTAGCCAAATTTTAGAGGTGCCTCCTGATAACTATGTACCAGCTGCAGGAGATGGATCAACCATGAAAATTCAAGGGTAGTGGCAGAGATAGAATGTACAATACAAAGACACCGGATCCTCAGGAGCTGAACAGATACCCTAAAACTATTTAATTTTAAACACAAACACCCACAACTCTCTCAGCGCTAACATTTCAGGAGAAGATCGGCGATCTTTTGGTTAGACGAACCGTAGCATCCCCACTAGTTCTATCTCACATACTCCTGAGAATCATCAACTGTATTGTCTATTGTCTGAAACACAACCCCCACCTAACTCACAAGGTATTGATTTTTCCCCTCCATTTGCCGCACTTCAAAAACAGCTTGACCACACTTACTTTTGTAGGTAACTTAAAGGTTACCTCTGCAGGTTCTTTAAAGTTAGTTACAATAATAACTTATTAATTACTTACAATAAGAACTTATTAATTACTTACCATAAGAACTTATTAATTACTTACTATAATAACTTATAAGTTCTTGTAACAACTTGACTCTAGTCAACAAGATACTGAGTCAGATTTGACAAGATACAAAGACAAAAACTGTTATTTTTTCAAAAATATTCTGGCGGAGCCGTGGGCGTCAAATAGACAGGCGGCGTGTCATCTCTCTGTGAAGTGTATGACAAACATATTGATTGATTACCAAAACTGATTTTTACTTCCCTAAAAGTCCTTGAAGCTTTTCTGTGGTTTCTTTCACCCCTATATTTTTTCCGTCCTCTAAAAAAGTAGCCTTCAGTTCTTCAACATCCACAGAAGATTGACTATGCATCTTATTTTGTATTTCAGACTTTTGTTGTTTGTAATTGTTTAAATCATCCTGCACTCTCTTAAATTCAATATCGTCAATAAAATTGTCCTCCAAAGATTTACTGATAATAAGTTTCAAACTACTCAACTTTGCACCAGCGAGCATACTCAATGCTTCATGTTTTTGTAATTTTGTGTGAAATCTCTTGTTAAGGCCTTCCAAACCAAAGCATGCCAGTCCTGTGGCAATGCTAGCTCCTTCAAGGCCGACTCCAATTAAACTGCCGATTCCAGTTGATATCAAAACAATACCCCCTACAGATAATCCAGCTGAAACTGCATCCACAGCCATAGATGTGTTTTAAACAGAATTAAAAACTGTCTTATACCGTCTTTTACATCTGGAGTATTTCGCCTCCTCTGCTTCCAAATATTTCAATGTGTCTGTAATATTTATTAATCAAAATGCGTCTGCCTGTAATGTTTTATCAGGAGCAATTGGCACATGCGGATCAATTGACACAGACTCGAGTGTCGGTAGTTGTGGATACAAGTTTACCATTTTTTTTATTGACAAATATTTTTTATTTAATCAGCAATTACATTTTGCAACTCGTCAAAAGTATATAATTTGCTGGCGTAATAAAACGAAACAAGATCAATGTGTTCTAGTTTTATGAAACTTAGAAAAACAAAAGTTATTTTGTCGACCAATATCTTGACAGCTGGAACACTGCTGGAAACTTCAATATCATCTACATTTTTTCTAATAGCAATAAAAACTTTTGTTGCCTCTGTCAATGAGTCATCCCACATAAGTTTGATTCCCTGTGCGATATCTGTTTCTTTGGCAGAAGTTACAGATCTCATGATAATTTTAAATACTATTGTCGCTTCTCTAGCTATGGGAAAGTTTGCTGGCATAAACACAACTTTCGTATCTGATCTGCCTTTCCTATTTGTAAGAAGACACCGTCGTCTCTCACACTCTTCTACTTTCAGTTTATCTCTGCTATTATTGTCTTGTGCAAAACTTGGAACAAGGCTTACAATCAACGGCCCAGAGTTAACAACTTTCCTAAACACTAAGGCACCTTTATCATCAGTATATACATAAGGACTAACAAATTCCAACTTTATGTCCCAGTCAATTGTGGCAGGCACAGGCGAAACTACCCACTTATTACCCACATGTATTAAGTTGTAAGGCACATTATTTACAGGCCGAACAGGTACAGTGACATCATGCAGCTGACCAAGTTTAGGTATCGGTCTGTCTGTTCCATCCTTCATGTCATCGATTACTTTTCACTTGTACCTACCAAAAGAATCAAGTTCAAAACCATACACTTCCCCCACCTCCCCCTCCTTTTCAAAATCTTGTACATCAGCCAAATCTTTCAACTCTGTTACCGGACACGCAACTGGTGTGATTCTCGGCTTTGGACCAAGACCACTCATTTTTATAAACAAAAATAAAATTATTTAACTTCTAACACAACACAAAAATCATGCATTACAACTGGTTTGTTATCTTGATTAGTTACAAATAAACACAGTGATTAAAAAAAAACTGGAACCTAATTTCTTAAACTGCAAATTAGGAAATCTAACAACCACACTTTCAGAATAGGGAGCAGTTCGGGCAGAAAGCATCTTAACAAAGTTGAAGGTTTTCCATTGTTTACATTTTCAGTTGTGTTTAGTTCTTTTAAATAAACATTTAGTACTGTGTGTACTGTCAAATTGACAGGATATCTTCCAATTGCTTTTTGTTTATTTGGTTTCAATAGACCTTCATCTGATAATGACCAATCCTCATCTGGATGTATTATTACTTGGCCTAAAAAACCAAGTAGCCTTACAAGCCTATCTGATAATGAATACTGACTACCATTCGGAAATTCTAATGTAACAAGTAGGTTAGCTTGATTTATAGTTGCTTTTATTTTAAATTCATTTTGAAACCATTCAGCTAAAGTACAAAAGTCATAATACCCAGATCGTAAGTCATCACTCTTCTTGCCACCATCAAGAGTTCCATATACAAAATAATTATCATCTGTTACATTAAACCACTTTACAGTGTAAAACATTTCATGGATAGCTACAGCCTTGCTACCATCTCTATTATCAATCCCATTAGTTAACCACACTGGTTTGCTTGTGTCAAGATTTGTTAAGGTAATAAACATTTTTATTATCTCATAAAAAAGAAGGATGGAATTTAAATCACCAACAAGTGTCACTGTAAACGCATTTCAATTTAACGTGGATGCCAAGTACGATGTCGCACCAACTTATGAACAGAAAATAATTCAACTAAATCAACTCGATATAGCTGTGTCAGAACAAGATTTATTCCAAGTGAAAGTACCCAACCCCTTTGACCATTACATAAACCCTCCAATAACAGATGATGCTACTGCAAGAAAGTGGTCCTCAAGTCCACTACAGATGTTTCAAAACCAACTTAACTTTGCTATACTATGTTCAACTACAGGCTGTGGTGTTTCATTTACAGACCATTTGAATCACTCAAACAAACTGATTAGGTCTGTGTATCGTTTCCACACATATTACCAGTTAAGAAGAATACTGTCAGAACTGCATACCCCTCTACCCACTGAATCAAGTTTTAACAGGTATAACAACCCCATGGATATGAAAGCGTTTGAACGCATTTGTAATGAGTTTAACATAAGCCCCAGGTATGACTTCACACATAAACTTGATGATCACAACAGCATAGGTACATTGTATTACGCTATGAGTCACAGACAATACCCACAAAATTACTACCCTGGTTACACTTCATTTTCATCAAAATCACAAGTCTGGTTAGGATCAATAGAACAGAAACGGACCACATTTATCTTAGACAGGAGTGACGGGTTTACTCAAGCGGGATTTGAGCGTGTAAATGAGTCTATCAGAACATATGTGTGGTGCATACTAGGAGCACAATCACTAACAAAATCAAACATTTTAAACGGGAGTGGAAAATTTGAAGCACAAAAACAGTTTCTTGCTAATCTAGAAGACTCAATAAACTCAGTAGTAGATCTCCCATCAAGCATACAGCGCTATCAAGATGTCCTCAGATATGCAAGATCAAAAGTTGACTTTGTAGTAGGCATCGGGTTATACATGCTACCGTCTGACCTTCAATTACAAATGGGGACAATAACAAATTATAATAATGAAATCATTGTTGCAGGGCGTGATCAGAAATTAGGACTCAATCAATCTGTGAACTTGGGGGCAACAACCTCTGGCACACACCTACAGTCAATAAAACTATTAATAATGCCAGCCCTGGCTCCAGTATCATCACCACCCATACAGGCAGTAACGCCAGTAATGTCAGTAACAGCCCCAGCCCTGGCACCCACAGCTGCACAGGCACTAGCACCAGTACAGCCAGTAACACCAGTAAACACACACGAGTCAGAGAGAACTGCATTGGTAATAGGCCTCACTGGATTAGATATATTACTTCTTTACCTGTTTCATTAAATAATAATAATAATAATAATAATAATAATAATACATAGTTTTTATATAGCGCCCTTCCCCACGAACAGCAAGCTCGGAGCGCTTTACAGCACATAAAAAACATTAAAAAAGAGAAAAATTAGAACACATTCACTCTAAATACCCAGTTATTAACCCTCCTACTGTCACCAAAAAGATAAACACATGCTCTGCCATAAACCCTACTACCTTTGCTGCAGTATTGATCATCCAACTGACAACTGTCCCTATTATACCAGGCAACACATCCATTGCTTTCACAGCCAATTTCTTAAGCAAGTCTGATATATGTGACAACTGTTTCTTTACCCATGACGGTCTGACGGAACCGGTGGACCAGGTGGAGAAGGGGCGCCACCACCAGAGACAGCCAACACAACAGTACTGATAATAAATCTAAGAGCAGTAATTAAACTTGCAATTGTGATACCCTGCTCTCTGAAAAGTGTTTTCAATCTCTCAGCCAACGTTGTGTCTTCGTGAAGTATTTTTTTAATAGTTTCCCTAATCCTGTTGACCTGTGTTTTCAGTTTTTCTCTTCCAATACTAATCGCTTCTAACCTTCCTGATCTTTCTAACTGCAAATCATTTAATCTGTGTTGTATTCTTTGTTTTATTTCTGTGTCAAGATTCCCATTGTCTGCGGTAGCCAGTTTCTCTTTTTCACGTTCTATTTGATTATCAAGCTCACCCAGTTTTGCTACATTGTTTACCATCTCACCTCTTATTGATTGCAGTGATTTATCCAACCCCATAATTTCCCGCATTGACAAAGGAGGGTCTTCTATTGTTTTCATTACTTCATCAGTAAATGAGGTTTCTTGTATTACCGTGTTTGCTATTTCTGCCTACCCGGCACCGGCCTCCACGTGGCGTGGGTGGGTAGTCCACTCGGTCCCTGACTGAGTGGGCTAGCAGACGGGTGCCATCTTTTTCCAGGATTAGGACTTGATGTCAGCAGATATGTTGTTCAGTCTTTTTCACTGGTCCGGTTTTTAAGGAGCTGTGCTTACCCAGGTCTTACCATGTTGGATTGGTCCTTAAAAATACGCGTGAGCTTTTGGTCCTTTGGATCTCAAGTGTTTGCCGTGCTTGGAGACCCGTGTCGGGGGAGAAGAGGATCCTGGTGGCTGAAACACTCCACTTTGGCCTTGACTTCTGCCTAAACGGGAGGCTAGTCGTACCGGCCTAGTCAATCGGCTCTTGTCACGTCGAGCCCTATCCCCCTGTTGACATGCGCGTTGTTAAACGGAGCACCATGCTATAGTCTCTGATGCTGATTAGGTGCTTTACGCCAGTATTCCCCTGTATTCAACAGTGTGATAGAAGGCGGTGGCTCAAACGGTTCAATCAGGCTTACCCCTTTGAGTATATCTTTCGGGCAGTCTCCATTGTGCATCGGCTGGAGACCCGCCGACAGTTGCACTTTACCTTGTTGGGCTCGGTGGCGGGCGGGGACCCCCGGGGGATGAATATCTATCATACTATAATATGGAAAATATCAAAAAACCAAAACTAGCACCAAAGCGGCACATAGCCGCCGACATTGTCATTGAGAACGATAGTGACTCTGACTGTGAGGAAGCGACACCTCAGGCGTCGGCCGCCTGGCCTCGCTTTCTCATTATCCACAGCAAAGTTAAAGAGAAGCCTGTTTCAAAGCTGCACCCTTTCCTGGTAGGGGAGACCCTCAGGAGCCGTGTTGGCAGGCCTGAGGCCCAGCGCCTCAGGTCTGGTGACTTGTTGGTAGAGTGCCGTACCCGGGCACACTCCAATGGGCTACTGAGGCTCTCCTCCATCGGAGACACTCCAGTGGAGGTCACTCCCCACAAAACAATGAATTCCTCTAGAGGAGTGATTAAAGATCAAGCATTGGCCGAACTGTCTGAAGATGAACTTGTACGGAACCTTAAGTCACAGGGGGTGACCTACGTCAGGCGCTTCATTTCCAAACGAGGTGGTAGGGAGATCCGTCTCCCTACCATCATCCTGACGTTTGGCACCCCCACAGCTCCTACTACCATCTGGGGAGGTTACTACTCCCTAAAAGTGAAAAAGTACGTCCCTCTCCCCCTTCGGTGCTTTAAGTGCCAAAAGTATGGCCATGGGCAGAAGACATGCCGCCAGGCAGAGGCTCTATGCGCCCGTTGCGCTAAGCCCGGACACTCTGCTGAGTCCTGCACAGCCATCCCCCTGTGTGTGAATTGCCAGGGGGCGCATATGGCTTCGGACAAGAAGTGCCCTCGTTGGATCTCCGAGTGCAGGATTCAGCAGGTGCGTGTGGAGAAGGGGCTGTCCTTTGCGGACGCAAAAAAACTGGTTGACGGTCCTGGTGCAGCTGAGGCGGCGCCAAACTCAAATAACAACTTTGTGTATACTTTCAGTGCTGCGGTGGCAGGCAAGCGCCCCACCAAAGACTTCTCTTGTCAAACACCAACTTCTTGGTTGGGGGCGGAGCCTCGGATCCTCTCACCCCTGGAGAGTAACCCTCCTCCGGTGGTGACGAGGAGCCAGGGAACGCAGAGGGCGGACGCTACCGGTCCGGTGGCACCACCTTCTGCTGCCCCTAAGCCTCAGCCCCCACCCAAACCTGCTAGTTTGTCAACACCAAAGGTTTCTGGCTCTGGTCAGCCTTCTAAGGCCGCTAACTCTAGCGGCAGGAACGCTGCCCAGGACCAGAAGTCAAAGAAATCTATGGGACCGCCGTGCGCACGGGCCCAGAAGGGGAACACTGATGTCCCCCTTCAAAACAAATATGCTGCATTGGAGGAGCAGATTGTATTCTTTCGCCAATCCTATTCTCAATGGCAATTGATTGGATCATGCGCCGCACCACAGAGGGAAGGAGGCAGGGAATTCAGTGGACGCTGACCTCAATGCTGGATGACCTCGACTACGCCGATGATATCGGGCTGCTGGCAAGCAGAAACCAAGACATGCAACAGAAGACACAACAGTTGACACAGTCAGCAAGCTCCATAGGTCTCGGGGTCAACATTAGGAAGACTCAAGTCATGAGGAAGAACACCATAGTGGGCGACCCAATCACCATCAATGACCAACCTCTGCAAGAGGTGGACGAGTTCACGTACCTGGGCAGCAAGGTTACCACAGATGGAGACTGCACAAGGGAGATCACCACAAGAATCAGCAAAGCCAACCAAACCTTCGCAATGCTGAAACCCATCTGGAGGACCACAAGCCTGAGCATCCACACCAAGCTCCGTATTTTTAAGAGCAACGTGCTGAGTGTCCTTCTATATGGGTCAGAATGCTGGAAATCCACTACCGCTACGGAACGCAAGCTGGATGTCTTCCAGAACAAGTGCCTGCGACGGATCATGAAGGTCTTCTGGCCAAACATGATTACAAACGAGGAACTACGGAAGAGAGCAGGCGCAGACAGCATCGCTGAAACCATCGCCACACGGAGATGGAGATGGCTAGGCCACGTTTGCAGAATGTCACCTGACTCATTACCAAGGGTGGCACTGAGATGGACACCACAGGGGAAGAGAAACCGTGGGCGACCAAAGGAGACGTGGCGCCGAACCGTGGAGCGAGAGCTCAAGAACAGAGGCCTTACTCTGCAAACAGCACCCAAAATAGCAGCTGACAGACAAAAGTGGCGCTCCCTTGCCGTCGCCTCAAGCACCAGACGGCGCAGAGAGGACTGAATGAATGATGAGGAGCAGATGGAGGGAGTGGAAGTTGCCGATGCTGCGGCAGCTCCAACCCCTTCATCTCCTAAGAACCAGAGGAGGCCCTGGAGCTGGCCCTCCTCTGTTTCTCCGACTCCTTCCAAGGCAAAGGAAAAAGGGGGGAAAAACTCCGCACCCCCAGATAAGACATAATCATGGACTCTCTGCTTCAGTGGAATTGTCGTGGTTTTCAAGCTAACTTTGAGGAATTACGTCTTTTAGTCAAGTGCTATAACCCCTCAGTAATATCTCTTCAGGAGACTTACCTGAAGACTTCTGACCCTGTGTCCTTTAATGGTTTTAACGCTATACATAAAGGCTCTGATTCGGAGAGGCGCTCGGGTGGAGTGGCTCTTCTCATTAGTAGCCAAATTTTATGTAGCCCCGTTAGCATCGACACCTGTCTTCAGGCTGTCGCAGCTCGGGTTACCTTGAAGAAGACCATAACTATATGCAGTATTTACCTGCCACCATCCCTGCGGGTCTGTAGTAATGATTTTTTTTATTTAGTTGATCAACTGCCCCCTCCCTTTATTCTCATGGGGGATTTTAACGGTCACGCTCACCTTTGGGGTAGTGACCACTATGATGGCAGAGGTCAGATGTTAGAAGATGTTTTTTCTCAACTTAACCTATGTGTCTTTAACGATGGTTCACCTACATACTCTAACCCAGGTTCAGGATCTAGTTCTGTTCTAGACCTCACTGTGTGTGATCCTTCTCTCATGCTGGACTTTGACTGGAAGGTTCACGATGACCTGTGTGGTAGTGACCACTTCCCAGTAGTCCTGTCATCGGTCAGCTGTGGGGAGGATCCGCCGGTGGGGCGCTGGAATCTTAAGAAAGCTAACTGGCCTCTGTTCGCCTCCCTCTGTCAGTCTCGTATTACAGAGGAGGTGGTCATGTCATCTGAAGAACCTATTTCTTCTTTTACTACTATTTTGTTGGACGTAGCGGGTGAAACCATCCCTAAAACTTCCGCATCAGTCCCTCGAAAGCCGAGAGTACCATGGTTCAACGAAGAGTGCCGCAAGGCCCAAATAGCGCGCAAATCTGCTCAGCGACGTGCTTTCCGTAATCCGTCGCAAGTAAATATTTTAACCTTTAAAAGACAGAGGGCGAAAGCCCGTTACATTTTTAAACGTGAACGCCGTGCTTCCTGGAGACGCTTCGTCTCATCTTTAACTTCTCGGACTCCGTCCCAGAAAGTATGGAAGGCTGTTCGGAGAATTAGGGGCAGAGGTGGCTCGGCTTCTGTTGGCCATCTTAGAGATGGTGCCAGTTTGGTTACAGATAAAAAAGCTGTGGCCAATTTGCTTGCCTCCACCATTGCCCATAATTCTTCAACGGAGCATTATTCACCTTTCTTCCAGAGAGAGAAGGAGAAGCGAGAGTCTCGTATTTGTGATTTTAAGTCCGATAACTCAGAAGACTATAATGTCCCGTTTATATTATCAGAATTGCAGCAAGCTTTGCAGAAATGTAATGACTCTGCTGCTGGCCTAGATACCGTCCACTATCAATTCCTAACGCATCTGCCTGAGAGGTCACTCCTTGTACTTCTCAAGGCCTTTAACCATATCTGGGGAACTGGTCATTTTCCGCCATCTTGGCCCCAGGCTGTGGTTGTACCGATCCCCAAGCCGGGTAAGGATCCTTCCGACCCGGGCAACTACCGGCCTATCGCTTTGACATCATGTTTATGTAAAACTATGGAGCGCCTGGTCAACGCCCGCCTGGTGTGGCATCTTGAGTCACAGGGTCTCCTCACAGACCTCCAGTGCGGTTTCCGGCGCTTCCGTAGTACAACTGACCATTTAGTCCGCTTTGAATCATTTATTCGAGATTCTTTTGTCAACAAGCAGCATGTCTATGCAATTTTCTTCCATCTTGAGAAAGCGTATGACACTACCTGGAAGTATGGCATAATGTCTGACTTGTTGGACATGGGTTTTAAAGGGCACCTGCCCGTTTTTATTCACAATTTTTTGACTAACCGGTCTTTCCATGTCCGTGTGGGCTCCACCCTCTCCGACTCCTTTGAACAGGAGATGGGTGTCCCACAGGGCAGCATTCTATCTCCTGTTTTATTTAGTATTAAAATTAATAACATTGTAAAGGCCGTCAAGGATGATTCTGAATGCTCTTTGTTTGTTGACGACTTTGCTTTGTGCGCACGTGGTCGAGGACTTGCGTCCCTTGAGAGGCGCTTGCAGCTGTGCGTTGATCGCATCCAGCGGTGGGTGTCTCTCAATGGATTCAAGTTCTCGCCCTCCAAGACTGTTTGTGTGCATTTTACTAACCAGACGAAATTTTTTCCAGAACCTAGCCTGAGCATTGCTGGAGTGCCAATTAAGGTGGCCGAGGAGGCAAAGTTTCTGGGGGTCATTTTTGACAAAAGACTTACCTTCCGCAACCATATTAATTACCTTAGAACCTCTTGTCAGAAGGCTCTCGACATTCTTCGTGTCGTCGGTCGTACTGACTGGGGTGCGGACCGTACTGTCTTACTTCGTCTGTACCGGGCCCTTGTTCGGTCCAAACTGGATTACGGCTCTGTGGTGTATGGCTCAGCTTCCAAGTCTGTGCTACAGCGTCTGAACACAATTCACCATCAGGGTCTGCGGATATGTCTTGGGGCCTTCAGGACGTCTCCAGTTCCTAGTCTGTATGCCGAGGCAGGGGAGCCTTCTCTCAAGCTCCGCCGCATCCGCCTCATGCTCAGCTACGTTCTGAAACTGAAGGCCCATCCAGACAATCCTGCCTATGATTGTGTTTTTAAACCATCGTTTGCAGAGATTTACGATACCCATCCGGGAGCTGTCCGTCCACTTTCTTTCCGTGTCCAACCTCATCTGCAGGCGGCCGGATTGGACCTGGACAGAGTTTCGGAATCCCTGCAACACATCACTCCACCTTGGCTCTTACCAGTTCCTGACATCTTGCTGGACTTGACTGCCCACAAGAAAGACTCTACTCCACAGAGCCTCAATGAACTGCTTTCAATTTTTCCTGGCTATTGTCGCATCTATACCGATGGGTCAAAGTCTGAGGATGGGAGAGTGGCTGCGGCCGCAGTGTCCTCTCGCCATCCTAGACGCCCATTTAAGCACCGCCTCCCAGACCACTCATCTGTATTTAGTGTGGAACTGCAGGCGGTTCTGCTGGCACTCAGGCATGCTTATCGATCTAGAGAAAGGAACTTCCTGATTCTGTCTGACTCTCTTTCTGCCCTGCAAGCCCTTCAGGGCACGGGAAATGACCACCCACTGCTGGTGCAGATCAGAGAGCTCCACGCGGACTTGATGAAGGAATATTATATCATTTTTATTTGGGTGCCAGGGCATGTGGGCATCGAGGGCAACAGGATCGCAGATTCTGCTGCCAACGATGCCCGCAATGACCCTGTCCCTGACACACAGACTGTTTATAGTGATTTTAGACATGTGGCTAGTGCGTACATAGCCCGTGAGTGGCAGTCCGAGTGGGACAAAGAGGAAGCTAACAAGCTGCATGAAGCCCTTCCTAAGTTGTCCGACGGTCTACCTTATCGCAGCGGCAGCCGATGTGAGGAGACTGTCCTGGCTCGGCTCCACATCGGCCACACGTATGTTACGCACTCTTATTTACTTAAACAGGAGGAGCGTCCATGGTGTTATGCCTGCGACGAGCAGTACTCTGTTCAACATTTTTTGTTGTCTTGTGTTGATCTAATCGACACAAGGTATAAACATTTCACAGCAGACTCCTTGAAGGTTTTGTTCCGGGATGTGCCCCCGGACAAGATCTTCAGTTTTCTGAGAGAGTGCCATATTTTTAATAAGATTTGAGCGTTATAGATTATGATGTTTTTATTATTTTGACCTTTTTGAGAGTCTTCCGACGTTTTCTTTAAAGACCTGTGCGACATTTTACCCTGACATATTTTTAAGGTATATTTACATCATGTCTTAAGACCTTTCTTTTAGTCTGGCTGACCAGATTTTTACCCTTCCCGCCGTGAGATGGCCTTAGTTGCCTGCTCGGCGTTAAACCCAAATAACTAACTTGCTATTTCTGGTAGTCTTTTAACTTCAGTCATTTCAATTTCTTGTCCTGTTGGTAACTTTGTTTGCACGTCATGGAGGACACTGGCAAGTCTAGGGGGTAACTTTTTACTAGTACCAACACCAAGGTAACACTGCAGTGCTACCTCACCACCGACATCAGTTTTAATTGTACTTAAAGCTCTAAACTTAGCAGGGTTGTTTTTATGTATTAGATGCACTTTACCTCTGTCTGTATTTACAAATAAGTGACCTTTATCATATTCAAACTGATTAGGATCTATTACATCTGGGTGAGCACCAACACTGTCATAAAATGAGTTTACTTTGTCTTTTAACAGTTCGTGATACATACTAGTACTAGAGGTAGTTACCATTCCAGTCATATCTGTTGCACTAGTATCATAGTCATCCATGACATCCATTTCAATATCTTCATGATTAAATCCTCCCGCTGCCATTGTTTTTATTAATTTAATATTTTTGATTTTTGCATAATAAAATGACACAGTCCTACGGATCAAAGTTAGACCCATATAGAAAACTACGTGAGCCTCTTGGTGTTAAGGGCATTAGACAATCAATTGTCATCACAAATAATCCAAGTACCATAGACCAGAACCAAACACTTACTGTCAAGTTTCCATACCTGGGTCCCAGTGACGTTATTGTTCCTGGCACTGCACGCCTAGCATTTAATATTGAACTTTCATCAGAATCAGATGCAAACAGAACACTGGTTGACAATCTTGGCAGAGCAACTGTTAAGACCATCAAAGTAAAACTTGAAGGACAGGAAGTGTTTAGTCTCGATGATGCTGATGTGTTTTACTGCTACAAAGACCTTTGGCTGACACGAGAAGAAAGAGAAGACCGTATTTATCAAGGCATACAGTCTGCTAAAGGGCTGGCTTAACTGGGCGAGACAAACCCGAACCTTGTCTCGGCGAGACACCCAAGACAGCCTCAGTGAGATACCCGACCCACCCCTTTATTAGGTTCGGCGAACTCTCTGAGACAAGATCAGACGTGCCGAACCTAATAAACGGGTGGTACAGGTATTTCACAGAGACTGTCTCGGATGTCTCGCCGAGACAAGGTTCGGGTTTGTCTCGCCTAGTTAAGCCAGCCCTTGATGTTGCTAAACTTAGAATCGCTGCGGGAGACAAATCAACATCAGCAATTGAGGACGTTATATTAGCAGATACATACGGTAATAGATTTTACATTCCACTTGAATTTGAAATCCTCACAACACACTTGCCTTATTACCAAGGAGCACTAAATGACCGTCTGAGTTTTGAACTAACTTTTAATGACTTTGCAAAAGTTATCAAAACAACTGACCCAGACGCAACATACAAGATCTCAAACATTTCTTTGGAATATGAAATTGTCACACACACTGAATTAGCCAGACTGATTCAAAATCAATATCAGTTAAGACTTTCAATTTATTATGACATGTGGAACATAAACCTTAACACACCTGCCAGGTCACTAAAAGGTATTCTCACGTTGTTTATAGAACCAAAAAATCCATTCAATCGAGAGTCTGAAAAGTTTTACAATCCAAAGATTACTCATTTGTCTTGTACGATTGAAGGTCGTCCAAATCAAGTGTACGCTTCTGGAATGCTGCCTTATCAACACTATGACAAGATCACAAAATGGGCAGGCGGAAGACTTAGAGAAAAACCAGCAAACATGGCATGTAAAGATTTACATCTGTATGACGTAAGGATTGGACAATACCTGACAGAAAAATATGCACTTTGGCTAGACCTGCGCAGTACAGAAGACGACTTCCTACATGGGTCAGGATGAACTGTTGAGAACGGAAGTGATGGAATAACAGATACAAAAAAAGGACTGAAACAGAAGGAGCAATAAATATTTATTTGTATCTGATTTATGGCGCTCAACTCAATATTGCAGAAAGCAGACTAAGTGGACATGTGTATTAAAATTATAATTAGTATTAAAATGAACTTGATGACACTCGACCCAAACTGTGGCTTGTTTTGTGGTGCCACAGGCTGTGGGAAAACTGAATTTGTACTTGACCTCTTACAAACAAGATACAACCATCATTTCGAAAACATTGTAATATTTTGTCCTACTGTCAAACACAACAAAGATTATCACAACCGTTTATTCATTTGGACTGACAGCAACATTTACTTAGTTGACCCTGAGAAAAAAAATGAATGACTACCTACAATATTTTTACAAACAATTTGAAGGACAGCCAACTTTGTTTATTGTTGATGACTGCTCTGCAGAGAAAGACATTGTCAAGAAAAGAAACACTCTAGCAGAACTTGCCTTCAGTGGCAGACACGCAAACATAAGTGTATGGATTCTCACTCAAAAATATAACGCTGTACTGAAAGATTTTCGAGAACCACTAAAGTTTATCTGTTTGTTTTACTGTAAGGATCGTGACAGCTTTGAAGACTGTCTTAGAGATAATGACGTAATACCAAATAAACATGAACGAGACGATGTAAAAAATAAACTGAAATTGACTAAGCATCTAAAGCTTATCTTAAAGACAGATCAGCCCACAGGGTATGGATTAGTGAATTAATTTATACCTTTGTTTTGTCCAATAAAAATGACAGACGGACAAACTATTGATATCACAGACTGCTTCAAAGATGTTGTGCACTTTGAAGAGATAAAAACACCTCCCAAACAGCCTTACATAAACCTCTTAATACCAACGGCAATATATTTGTCATATAATGTGTTTTTAGATTATGTTGATGAGCCTCCAGTTGTGGAGTGTATGACAGTTGATTTTAGGACTCCTACCTTAAGAGTTAATAATAACAACCGCTTGCACTGGTTTGAGATACTTTGTGAATAAATATTTCAACAATTACATAAACTAAATATTTATATTAACAGTGTTACAGTTAATAAAATGGTATTACACAAAGTGTAATTTTTCTATTATTATTTTGTCCGTCAAATAAAAAAATGACGGACAATGCCCAAAACCCATCAGGCTTAAGAAACATGTTTCACACAACAGACTTGCCTATATCTAATAGTAACAATGTCTATGAATCAATAGAAAACTCTTTTTCTGTCATACAAGATAATATTCTTTCAGGTAGTGTTAAGATTCAAGTTGTTGCTAAAATATAATTTACTAGAGTAGACGTTGAAGTGATACAACCATGGGCACATGGAACGTCAAGACCATGTACCAGAGTGGCAAGGCCGCCCAGATAGCAGCGGAAATGCAAAAGTACAACCTTTCCCTGCTAGGTATCAGTGAAGCCAGATGGACGCAGTCTGGCCAGAAAAGGCTGTTAAGTGGGGAGATGATTCTGTATTCAGGTCATGAAGAGGAGAATGCCCCCCATACAAAAGGTGTAGCATTCATGCTGTCACCAGTAGCACAGAGAGCGCTGATGGGCTGGGAACCTCTTGGGCCAAGAATTATCACAGCAGCCTTTAGAACCAAGAAAAAGCTCAAGCTGAACGTCATCCAGTGTTATGCGCCCACTAATGACAGTGACGAGGAAGAGAAACAAGAGTTCTACGACCAACTCCAGAGTGCCTTGGACAAATGTGCGGAGCGAGACATCACCATCATCATGGGCGATTTTAATGCCAAAATAAGGGAGGACAACACCGGATACGAAGAGGTGATGGGGAGACAGGGACTAGGCTCGGAGATGAGTGAGAACGGGGAGAGGTTTGTAGACTTTTGTGCTCTAAATCGACTTGTCATTGGAGGCAGCATCTTCCCACACAGAAGGATACACAAAGCAACTTGGGTCTCACCTGACCATACAACAGAGAACCAAATAGACCATATCTGCATTAGCAAGAAATTTAGAAGATCCCTTCAAGATGTTCGAGTGAGGAGGGGAGCAGATGTCGCCTCCGACCACCATCTGCTTACCTTAAGAACGAAGCTCAAGCTAAAGAAAAGCCGCACAGAGACAACAAGAAGACAGCGCTATAATGTAGGCCTCCTGAGAGAAACTGGAGTTAGAGAAGAGTTCAAACTGGTGCTGTCCAACCGGTTTCAAGCGCTACAGGAGCTAGTAAATGAAGAGGAGGCAGTCACCACAGAGCAGCAGTGGAAGGCAGTTAGAGAGGCGCTGAACTCAACCTGCAAAGACACTGTAGGGTTCAGGAAACACCATCACAAGGACTGGCTGTCGGCTCAGACCTTGAAGAAGATAGAAGTGAGGAAGCAGAAGAAAGCAGCTGTCAACAATAGTCGCACGAGAGCAGCCAAAGTAAGGGCACAGGGGGAATACGCGGAAGTCAACCGCGAGGTGAAGAGTAGTATCAGGGCAGACAAGAGGGCCTACACAGACAGCCTGGCAGCAGAGGCAGAAAAGGCAGCAGGCAGCGGCAACATGAAACAGCTCTACGACATTACCAGAAGATTGTCAGGCAAGTATGGCCATACAGAAAGACCAGTAAAAGACAAAGAAGGCAAGCCTATTGCAGACAGAGCAGACCAACTCGACAGATGGGCCGAGTATTTTGAAGAGTTACTGAACAGACCTATCAGCTGTGACAGACCCAGCCGGGAAGAGATAAGAAGAGCAGTGGCATTCTTGAAGAACGGCAAAGCAGCAGGCCCAGATGGCATCCCAGCGGAGTCTCTGAAAGCAGACCTAGAGACAACAGTGGAGATGCTGTACCCACTGTTTGGAAAGAGGAGGTGATGCCGGCTGACTGGAAGGAGGGGTACCTAATCAAGCTTCCCAAGAAAGGCGACCTCAGCAAGTGTTCCAACTACAGAGGAATCACCTTGCTGTCAGTACCAGGAAAGGTCTTTAACAGGATCATCCTGGAGAGAATGAAGAGCTCCGTTGACCCCCAGCTGAGAGACCAGCAAGCAGGATTGAGGAAGAACCGATCATGTACGGACCAGATCGCCACTCTCCGCATCATCGTGGAACAGTCTCTGGAGTGGAGCTCCCCGCTGTACGTCAACTTTGTGGATTATGAGAAAGCATTTGACAGTGTGGACCGATAGACTCTGTGGAAACTCCTATGACACTACGGTGTACCCACAAGGCTCGTCCGCCTGATCAAGAGCAGCTACGATGGCATGACATGTCGCGTGTTCCACGAAGGGTGGTTCACCAGGGAGCTCCAGGTCAGAACCGGTGTCAGGCAGGGGTGTCTGCTGTCTCCGCTCCTCTTCCTACTGGCCATAGACTGGGTCATGAAGATGACCACAGAGCACAGACGAAGTGGAATACAGTGGACACGGTGGACACAGCTTGACGACCTCGATTTTGCAGACAACTTGGCATTACTGTCCCACACTCATCAACAAATGCAGGACAAGACCACGAGGCTTGCTGACATCTCGTCCCAAGTGGGCCTCACCATTCACAAACAGAAAACAAAGACAATGAGGCTGAACACAACCAGGGAAGAACCAGTCTTGCTTGCTGGCACCCCGTTGGAGGAGGTGGAGTCCTTCACCTATCTCGGGAGCATCATAGACAAAAATGGCGGCACTGATGCAGATGTCAGAGCACGAATCGGTAAAGCCAGAGCAGCCTTTCTCCAGTTGAATAAAGTGTGGAGCTCCAGAGAGCTGTCACAACACACCAAAGTCCGGATTTTCAACTCCAATGTAAAAGCAGTTCTCCTATATGGAGCAGAGACTTGGAGATTGACAAAAACCACAGTCAACAGAGTACAGACCTTCATGAACAGTTGCCTTAGAAGAATTTTGAAAATCCACTGGCCAGAGAAGATCAGCAACGTCAGACTCTGGGAGAGAACAGAGCAGATAACAGCAGAGAATGAAATTGGGCGAAGAAGATGGGGATGGATCGGTCACAGTCTGAGAAAGCCAGCTTCCAGTATCATTAGGCAGGCATTGTCATTGAACCCCCAGGGAAAGAGGAAAAGAGGTAGGCCGAGAAACTCCTGGCGTCGAGACCTCCAAGCAGACATCAAGAAACTGGGAACCACCTGGAGTAGAATCAAAAAAGAAGCACAGGACAGGAGTTGCTGGAGGTCTCTCGTCGACGGCCTATACCCGGGTAGGGGTGACAGGCGTAAGTAAGTAAGACGGTGAAGTGATTGTATCGTATATCTCGACAAGACAACACACCATTAACACAAGAAGAGAATTAGAAAACGTGTTTAGAGAAAGACTGTTACCAGACTTTCTCGAAGCAATTGACAAAGCAAAAATGAAGGGGTCTGGTTGGCACGAAGGTCATGTGCATGAACTACAATTGAAGCAGTCAAGGTATCATCCTATATTAGGTAAATCGTGGATACCACTGCCAACAGAGGTTGCAAACAAAAAGGCTGTCGTCAATATACAGAACAATGACCACCATTGTTTTATGTGGTGTGTGCTTGCTAAACTACACTTTGTAAAAATAAGACCTGATCGCGTATCTAACTACACCAAATTTGTAAATGAACTCAACTTCAGTGGTATTGATTTTCCTGTTAAAATAGAGGACATAGACTTGTTTGAAAAACTAAATCCTGGTATATCTGTAAATGTGTATGTATGGGATAATGACTCTGATAACAAGTTACAACCCATTAGAGCATCACCACTTGCTCCAACCTACGGGCAGTCAGAAGATAAGCATGTTGACATGTTATTAATCGGTGATGACAATAACTTTCACTACACAATTATCAGGAGTATGTCACGACTAATTCATAATCATGTGTCAAAATATGGTAAGAAACAGGAAGTGTGTAAAATATGTTTACAAAGGTTTTCCTCTATTGAAGTAGCACACAAACATGTTTTGCACTGTAGGTCAGCTGATGACATACAAACAGTACTTAAGTATCCAGATCCTGGTAGTCAAGTGTGCTTTAAAAACTATGGGAATCAGCAAAAGCTGCCGTTTGTAGTGTATGCTGATTTTGAATCACTGGTTGTTCCACATGATGGTCCTGTTCCAGAATCATTATCAAAGACAGTAAAGTTGAGTGACCAAGTGGTGTGTTCTTTCGGATACATTCTTGTTAGGTCAGATGGTGTGCATACCGAGCCTGTTATCTACAGGGGGGAAAATGCAGCATGTCTGTTTTTAACAGAAATGAGACAACTGTATATCAGGTAGTACAATATCTGGAAAACAGTCAGGTGCCTGTGATGATGACAGAAGAAGACAAACTAAATTTTGATGCAGTGGAGACGTGTTGGATTTGTGAACAACCCTTGCAGGGTGATAAAGTTCGTGACCATGATCACATAACTTTACGTTACAGAGGTGCTGCACATAACAAGTGTAACTTATTATTAAAAATAGATCCTAAGACATATAAATTACCAATCTTTTTTTCACAATCTCAAGGGGTATGATTCTCACATTATCATGTGTGCTCTGGATAGTCATACAAAAAAATTAGTTGCATTGCACAGACAACTGAAAAATACTTGAATTTTAGGTTGGACAACAAATTAGTGTTTTATGACTCAATGCAACATTTGTCTTTAGGTCTTGCCAGTCTGGCAGATGGTCTGACATCGTTTCCAATAACAAGTAAATATTTTGAGCCAGACTTAATTAAGAAAGGAGTGTATCCGTACGAGTACATCAGTGACTCTGTTGTATTTGAGGAAAGGAGACTGCCACCAAAAGAGAAATTTTATTCTACACTTAATGGTAAAGGTATTTCTGACTCTGATTATCAACACGCACTTGATGCATGGTGTAAATTAGGGTGTCAGACAATTGGTGACTACCATGACCAGTACTTGAAAGCTGACGTTTGTTTGCTAGCAGACGTATTTGAAAGTTATCGTGAAAAGGGTTTGTTACACTACAGTCTTGACCCAGCTTGCTACATAACTAGTCCTGGCATGACATGGGATGCATTTTTAAAATCCAGTAAGATATTTATAGACCTGCTGTCCGATCGTACGATGGGTGAAATGGTGGAACGTGGATTGAGGGGCGGCATAAGTATAGCTGCAAACAATTATGCCAAAGCAAATAATAAATATCTTGACGACCCGAACTTTGACCTTGAGGGGTCAAGGTCATTCATTATGTACGTAGACGCTAATAACCTTTACGGATTCGCGATGTGTGAGTTATTGCCCTTGAAAAACTTTTGTCTGTATGATTTGTCACAGTATGACATAACACAGTTAACAAACTATATTATGAGTCATGACCGAAATGATGCAAAGGGTTGTATCTTTGAAGTAGACCTAGAGTACCCGCACCATCTAAACGATTACCACAATGATTATCCATTGGCTGTTGAGAAAATGAGTATGATGGGGAAAAAAGAAGACACTAAACTTGTGTCAAATTTGAATGACAAATTCAATTATGTTTGTCATTATCGCTTACTGCAGTTTTACATCAGACACGGGTTAGTACTAAAGAAAGTTCACAGAGGTATTCAATTTGACCAGAGTGCTTTCATGAAAGATTACATAATCAGGCATCAGAACTGTCCGATTTTCGGCAATTTTCAGATTTTCCTGGCCCCTGTTTAATAACACTTTTGACTTCTTATGTGCCAGGAAATGGCTTTAAATAACTCTACAATTCTTCAAAATCGCAGTTTTCAGATTTTTTTTGGGTGAACAGTTCTGATGCCTGCATAATGAAGAACACAAAATTGCGTGCAAGAGATGGTAACACTGCATTTGACAAAGACTTCTTTAAACTTATGAACAATGCCTGTTTCGGCAAGACGATGGAATATCCTCATCACCGCAGAGATGTGAGACTGGTAACAACTGAATCGGGTGCAATTAAACTTACAGGCAAGCCACAATACACAGGGTATAAAGAGTTTCATTCATCATTGTATGCAGTGTCACTCAAAAAAAAGATTGTTAACTCTTTGCCACCGTAGTCTGACAGCTAGGATTTTCCCTGGGAGCGTATGCCTTTCTTTGACTCGCTTCCCTGGTGGCGTAGTAATTTTGACATTTTCATTGGCCTTGTTTGTAGTACATATCTTATCATACCCCAATATATTTGGTATCAGTGGAAAGAACAATTCAAGGTGAATACATAGACACTATGCTGAAGAAAATATTTTGTATTTTGTAGATGTTAGAGGTATATAAAGAAGATAGGGTAAAAAGCCCAAAAGCAAAAACAGTCAGATTTGCATTGGGTTATGAAAACACATGCTGTTAGTGTATTAGTTATCCAAAGTGTGAAAATTACCACTTACTTTGCATTCCAGAATATAGTCCAGTGTGTCCCAAGTAAATAATCCAGAAAGAAAGGCACAATAGAAGTTTTTTTTCACAAATAAACAAAATTTTAATACCACACTCCAAACTCCACATGCCACAGTTTCACCGAGAACACTTTTGAAGTCAAATGATGTGAAAGTGCATGTACTTTGTGTCAACTGTTTCACTCAAAATACACAACACTGGTGCTGGGCTAATGCATAAAGTCTTTCCTTGTGTGAAAAAGCTCAAAACAAGGTGTCACACACAGTGCAACCATGCAGGATGAACACTGGTAGTGTATCAACTTCCACTTGTTCTTCAACTCCTGCTTCGATGCGCCGCGTTCAACCTGCTTCTGGTAGCAAATGGCCAGGAATTTTCTGATGTCATCCCTGGTCACTTTCCTCCATGTGGAGAAGATGCTCCTGGGTGGCAGGGTTCCCTCTTGCCTTTTCAGAGCAATACTGTATTCAGCATACTTGTTGGTCACAGTCTTGAAGTGGCCAATGATGTCGTCAGTCAAAAACAGCTTGTAGACGTCAATGGGTTTGGGGTCATCGCCAAGATCCACATGTAATCCTGGTACAGCTGTAAAACAAAAAGATCAATGTTAATTTACCAACAGATGTTTGTGTACACACACCATGCATTCACATTCCACACACACACACACACACACACAAACACCATGCATTCACACGCCATGCATGCTCGCACACAAACTCCATGCATTCACAAGCCATGCATGCATGCACACACACACACACACACACACACATGAACACAAAACCCTCAGACTGGGTGACCTACCATTTTATGTGAAAATGGGTTCCCATATTTCTATTTATTCTAGGGCTCTGGAGTTGATGCCAATGTTTAGAACTCACCTTATAACTAAGCTCTACAACTTAAAATAAAATAGACATTTTCTAGAAACAGAGCCACTGGATGGAAAAAAAATGGGTGTTTACCCCAAAAGTGGGTGCCTCTCACACAAAACTGGGATTACAGTGAAAATACCTCACTAAAGATACCTTTGGTTGATTTTACTATTATGATTGTTTGAGTGGGGTTGTAAGGGGATTGGGGGGGGGGGGGGAGAAGTGTGTGTGTGTGGGGGGGCGGGGCGGGGGGGGGGGGAGGGGAGGGTGGGGGGGGGGGGAGAGGGGGTCATCACTTTTGGTTTATAGAGCTGCTCAATGCACTCTTATGAATGAAAGAGTTTCATTATCAGTGGAATCAGTAGGTCATTTCAGAGGCGCACACTGAGTTGCACGTCAAACCACTCACAAATACTCATTTGGAGTGCACCAGATGGATCCAGTTGGCAAAGTCCCACATTCCACACTATAGGACAGCTAAGACTGAAAAGCAATCGTGGCGTTTATGGCGCGGTACAAGGTTTAAAACTAAGAAAATGTTGTTTTTAGAAGCGTGTCGGGCAAAAGTTTTTATGAAAACTGTTTTAAAACCTCTTTTAACTCAACTTTTCTTAATGTTAAAAGTGTTTTATTGTACATTACTTAACGTCCCGACAGCAACAAGGCTTTCTCAGGACGTGCCTGCACTGCTTGTGAAAAAACAACAACTAAACAGAACATTGAATGTATATCGCCAGCCGGTCAAATACATGAAATAAACCTAACACATGGGGCCTACATAAAGCTAAGACCATTTAGCAACACACATCCAATATCAAGAGCTACAGGCAGTGCAGACAGTAGGGAGAGTTTTAAAAAGTCAAATACAGGTGAATGGACAAAGGGCCGACAGAGACACATGCCCCAGAATAGAGAGAAAAACCCACCCTGTGGGGCTGACCAGGGTGCCCCTGGGAAATAAAAAGTAGTTAACCCCACCCAAGTCCCCCAGGGCAGACCCGGGTGGGGTTAAAAGTGTTTTAATTTACAAGCACAGGGTGGGTTTT